>VACF01001061.1:0-237757 GCA_006891605.1 Pleurozium schreberi | reverse complement strand
ATATATATATATATATTAGTTTTTGTAATGTAACATCATGTAATAAGAATTGTTAAAGCCAAAGACTGGTTTGATGAGACCATGGGGTGATTTTTTTTTTTTACCATGGGGTCATTTTGATGGCTTACCTTCCTTCAATCAAAAGCCAATGCAATTAGAGCATACCATTCAAATCATTCATTTTATTCATTGAATATATTATTGAATATATGCATTCTTCATAACCTCTTCTACAATGATGGGCTTAGCATAAGTGTCACTTGTACAATAACAATAATGTGAAAAGGCCATTTGGATAGACTTGCTTAAGAAGATAAGATAATCTATCTATATTAAAAGGAAATTAGAAATGTAATTAATCAAAAATTATTTTACATGGTGTTATTCTTTGTGTTCATTGTCATACAAACAGTTTGGCAATGAATGTAGGAATAACGTGATTGCCAAAATCAAAACAAGTTTTGCAAGATTATTGTCATTTGGTAAACCAAAAAGAGTGCTCTAAATTGTAGTGCCTTATTATTGATAAATTTTGAAAAATATTTTAATCTATCCCCTTAGTGCATATGTAAATCAATATATTCATTTCCATACAGTCGGGTAGAGTTCGTTTACTAATTTTTGCATTCCCAGTGTTGTCAGAAGTTCAATTGCTGTCAAATTTGATGCCCTCATGAGTGCTGAAAAAGTGGGTTTATTTCATGCTAAAAAAGTTTTTTTTCAATGCTTTGTATCGTGGAAAAGTTGGCAGTAGTGGAATTGTCCCTTGCAACTACATGTTAATAGATTTCGAATTCCTCTTTGTGTAAATCTTTTGGTTTTGAAATTTGGTATACACATTATCAACATAGACATGATCTTATGTAGAAACTTCCATGGCCAAAAAAAAATTCTCAATCCTTGGGCGGGTGGCAAAGTTGACAATAGTGAATTTTTTCTTGCAACATCACATGTTGATAGACTTTGAATATCATTTTTTCTGTAAATATTTTGGCCATGAAATTTGGCGGTTATGTTATTAACATTGAGATGAACTTGTGGAAAGCATTCCAAGGCAAAAAAACACTTTTTGAGCCCTCAAGAGGGTGCCAAAGTTGGTAGCAATGGAACTTCTTTCATTGGGAATGCAAAAATTTGTAAATGAACTGTACTTGAATGTACAAAGATCCTTGAATTGATATGAATGTTTTAGGTCACCATCTCTACACAAAGTAGAGTTGGATTGCTTTAAGAAGTTGCTTAATTTTTATAGAAAATTCCAAAGACAATTTTTATAAATTCCTTTGTCTTTAGACACAAAAATACAATCACAACTCCTAGTTCTAAAATTATTTGCAATGTGTCGGATTCATTCATAGCATATAGTCAATTTTATCCTAAAAAAACATAATTCTTGGACTCTTCTCCATAATAGGGATTTGGATTTAAAGATCACAAGTTATTTTTTATAATTTTTTTTGACAATCTTTGTCGATTTTGAACATTCTAATTTTTAAATTTCATTATTAAATCACTATTAAACACTAATATACCTCCCTCAAATTATACATTTTTTAGTATTTTCATTAGAGAGGGATGGAAGCATGAACTTGCTAACGATGTAGGAATTGTTTTTTAATTTTCCATCAACCGCTAAAATTCCAAGGCCTTACTTCCTCCAAAAACACTTAAAATTGCCATTTCTAGTGCATTGACCCCCTAAAAGTGAAAATGTGTATTTTATGAATGTAACCGTAGAATCTTTTACTTAATTGCTAAAAGACCAAACTACATTTCTTGGCAACATAGCGATTTTGGGCAGCTCACTACTGATGGAGTTAATTTTTTCTTTGAAATTTTCACACAACATGTGTCCAAGGAGTAGCTTTACGGCCCAACAATTTTCATGACTTTTGACTACATGGTTAAAAATTTATTGCAAGATATGTACTTTTCTTTGATCTCCGGGCAGCCTAGGCAAGTCTGAAAAATTGTCTTTTTTCAGAAATAAAATTTTGAAATTGGTAACCTAGATTTATATATACATAGAAAGCTTTGAATCACTCTATTTTGATTGACAAGTCAAAAGTTATGAAGAGTTTTTGTTTGCGGGCAATCATAAAACTCTCTATGCTAAAATAAACTTTGAAGTCCTTCATTTAACTCATTTTTAAATAATTTTCAAAAAAAATAAAAAAGTATTGGGTGTAGATTATTTATTACAACATTGCAACCATTGGGATTGGTATTTTTCAATTTCATAAATAAATTGTTAACAATTTTAATATTTTGAATCATTCTCTACTTCTTTCTACTTACTATTTTTTTCCTACATGTTGTACAATTCCAAATGAATTGAAAATTTTCATCAACTTGACCTAAAAAATGAATCCAAAGAGTTACAACCATTTTGGACATTTTTTTCATACAAATGACAGTGGCCTTCTGAAGTGCATCTGCCTAGATTTTTGCTGTGATAAAAAAAAGGATTTTTGTCACTTTAAACACAAATATCTTGCAATCCACATGGTGGAAAAATCTGAAATTTTTACCACATCTTTCCAGACCCTACAAGACCCTACTGTTACATGTGTCCAAAGATGTTTATTTTCTAAAATTTGATACTTGTACAAGAAATGGCACTTTGGGAGCGTTTTTGGTGAAAACATAGTCAAAAAACTTTAAGGGTTAACTAATATTAGATCATGTTTTATAAATTCCGTGAACTTAAATTGTAGAGATTGAAAGATATTTACATTTGAAGTAAAAGTAAAAAAAATTGACCTTACCCAAGAATTCCAGATGACTTTGGCCACCATTTGTGAATTTTTTGCACTATGGATGTTGTATTAAAAAAACCCATATATTAGATCATGTTAGGAATATGTCCACCAATTTTCAAGACTAACAAAGATGTTGAACACATGTAATAAAATCTACGTGGTAGATGTTCTAGAAATCTACAATACACTACACTTTTTGCAATCAAATTTTTTTGTACATATTTTTCAATTTAAAATATTCCAATGGTAGATCGAAATATTTTTTCATACTTCACGACCAACAAATTTTTGTTTTCTAAAATCTCTAAATCTTATAGAATTTAGAAGAAAAATGTAAAGAAAATAGCACTTAAGTCATTTGGCATTGTGGAAAAAAGGGAACCTTTGGGTACCCTTTGTGTTTCCGGCCACCTCACTATATTGAAAACACTACTCTTTTGTGAGTTTAGGGTTTAGGGTTTAGGCATTCACCATCCTCTATTGGGCCATTTGCACCTCCAATCTATGTAACCAAAATTAATCGTGTCAAAGATTCTTAGGGGTATGAAATTTTAGGGGGGTGGAGGTAGAAGACTTTGAAAATCTATAGTTTATTCATAAAGGGTCCCCAAACATCTAAATTTCTAGAAATTCATTGTTCATTTGTAAGGTGTCTTGAAACAAACAAAAATTGAAAGACTAAGTTGGGAATTCTTTGTTCAATCACAATATATCCAACTGCCAAAAATATTTTAAAAATTCATAGTTCTCATTTTGAATGTCCAAAATTTAGTTTCGACAACTATACATTTTTTTCCTTATTACCCACATAGGGAAATTATACATTTATACACATTCATTTTTTAATCTATTCTTGTATCCTTTGATGGAGCATTGACATGTTCAATGAGAACTTGAGGTCTTCTAGTAGAATTGTAGAGAAATTATGTTAATGCAATTCCTAAAATATTTGTATTTGAAAATTGGACAATACACCTTCGAGCAAGAAGGCACTTCAACAACCTCCAGGTCCATGACTTAGATCGAAGTTGGTGATGATCAAGCTACCAAATGAATTTACTTGTTTAGTTCGTAATGAAAACCGAATTACACATATGTGATATGTGCTAATGTGACATTCTCTAACCAATATGTGGTGGATGAATGTTAAAATTTAGAGCACCACTACAACATTTTATATCCGAATTGGGCACTTCATAAAAAATGAAAGAAAAAAGTCTTAGTTCGAGTAGTCCAAGTTGGTGTGCAAAGAGTACCAATTGAATTAACTTGTTTACTTCCTAATGAAAACTGAAAACTGAAAACTGAATATGTGATTTGTGATAAATAATGTGATAATCTCAATCCAATATGTGGTCGATGAGTGTTGAAATTTGGAACACCACTACAACATTTAATAACCAACTTTGGCACTTCATGAAAAATGAAAAAAAAAAAATAATAATAATCTTGGTACATTAGTCCAAGTTGGGGTGCAATGAGCACCAATTGAATTAACTTGGTTCCTAATGAAAACTGAATTATGGAAATGTGATATGTGCTAATGTGATATTCTCTATCCAATATGTAGCGGACAAATGTTGAAATATCCAATATCCAGTATGTAGTGGACTAGAGATGAAATATTCAATATCTTGTGGATGAGTGTTGAAATTTGGAGCAACACTATAACATTTTATATCCAAATTTGGCAATTCATGAAAAATGGAAGGAAAAAAAAAGAAGTCTTTGGTTCAAGGAGTCCAAGTTGGGGTGCAAGGAGGACCAATGCATTAACTTGTTTAGTTCACCACCTAAAAATCCTCAAACAAAACTATGAAACCTACAATAGTGTAGATCCCTAAAATTCATGGGATTCTTTTTCTGATACTCTTCCAATGATGGGCCCCCGTGACATTTTACTTAATTTACTCATGATCTTTTTATAGAGGACGGTGGCGACGCTCGTCCCCCTCCTCCAATTGGTCCAAAGGCAAGCCAGCCCTGGAACCTCCACGAGGACTTTAGGGGGTACACTGGTGCAGGCAGGCAGTGTATGTGGCGACCCGGAGATGCGATTCTCGTGGGTCCCAAAACGCCCAGCTGGCAATCGTGCGACGCTGAGATGGACAACGCCCATCCACGCCTTGGGATTGGCGCATGGAGATGCGTCCCCAAGGGTATGGGAGCACGACTGGGAGGTGAATCTACGGATCCCCTGGACCCACGAACAAACTTCGAGCCAGCAAGATCCTCGTACTGGATTGGAAGATTGTGATGGCAGGGGGGCCCTGCTGCTAGAGACCTGGAGGAGATGAGCTCCACTGGACCTGGGGCCTGCGCACTTGGGATGATGATCTGAACCAGGTGCAGAACCACGTGCGGAACCAGGGTTTCACATTCTTACCCTTATGTGTCTCCTCAAGTTTATCTTGACACTGTTGGCCGGTTTGGACTGGCCCCCTCGCTCGGCCGCTCCAAGTAATTACAGGGGTGCAAGTAACATAAAAAGTCTCCTATTTGGGGCTTGATTAATTTACTGTGTACATCCTTCCTAGCTAATTTGGGTCTTGATTAAAATTCCCTATACATCCTTCCTAGAAAATTTGAGGCCTTTGATTGAAATTATGAATTCAGAATTTGCAAATTCTATCATACGTGAGAAATTTAAAAAATTTAGGGTTTTTCCAAGTGGCCGAGCAAGGGGATCAGTTCACCCTGGCTCCAATTTCCAATGGGAGTCACTTAAACCCTTAACTCTGTAAGAACGCTATGGACTAAAATGGTCCAATGAATGACAAGGTATTCCTGTATTTGTAATGCAACTATTCATCCTTGGACTTAGGAGTGGAAAGTGGAGATCTTCTACACGGCTTTCACTTCAAATGAGTTTTTATTTTTATTTTTTAAATACCAATGATTTCCATGGTTTTAGAAAAGATGATTTTCATAGAGCCCCCCCTCCCCCCCCCCCCCCCCCCCCTGCATCTTTACAGGGTTAAAGAACGGATTGGTGACCGTGGAAATCATCAATTTTGATACAGCGGGAATCACTAGTTTAAAATTAAATTTAAAAGTACTCATTGGCAGTCAAAGTATTGTAGAAGATCTTCCCTTCCCACGCCTGATTCCATTGATGAGTAGTTGCACTTTTGTGTTGTACAATTTGATTCTTTGTCCGCCTCATCATTCAAGGGTTAAGCAATTATGCATTATTTGGAGCCCAAGTTCCTTGAATGTGCAATAGAGTTTGGAAGGATATCATAATTTTTCAGAATTTCAATACATAAAATCAAATTACTATGAGTTTTGTAGGGGAAGATTCCCTTTGACATGTAATGTTGACATAGACCTTTGTATTTGTGACCATAGGCTAATTGCAAAATCAACCAAGGGTTGATTGCAATATTGAGAGCTTTGCAACCAATCATGATGAGCCACGACTGCACCATAACTTCACAGAAACATCATAGTCTATAGATTGGAAATTCAGGGGTGATCAAAAGTGGGTCACCTACTTTAAATGGTAGGTAAGTCAGAACATCTTTAGTGCTACCCAATTTACTATCCCAGTAATTGTAGAACTAACTTTTGAACAATAAATAATTAGGTTGTGAAAATTGTCTCATTAGAAGCGCATCTAAAATAACTTGGACATAGTACAAGAAAATTCAAACTTAGACAATGAGCAAGTACTTCAAAAGTAAAAAATTATAGAGGTCTTAACAAATCACAATTACCAAAGCAATCTTTGGTCATTAATCCTCTACATTTGGCCACATTTAGAGGGTCAATGGCCAAATGTTGTTTCGATAACTGTGATTTGCTATGACTTCTATAATTCGTGATTTTTATTGTACTTTTGAAATACTTGTCCAATGACTTATTTTGAATTTTCTTGTACTTTCTCTAAGTTTTTTTGGATGCACTTCCAATCAGACAATTTTCAAGTTCTAATTATTTACCATTCGAAAGTTAGTCATATAGTATGCACTAAAGATGCTTTTACACTGTGCCTCAAACTGGCATCATAATTCTATGTACATCTCCAAATCAATATGTATGTATATGGAAGAAACAATTTTAGACAATCTACCAAAGAAAAAACTCAACCCTTTATAGCTTTTGCCAATGGTTACCAAATGGTGCATTCTTTGGTGTGTTGGAACTTCATTTCATTTGCAAATTTAAAAAAAAATATGAAATTCTAACATGTCTAATGCCATAGGAACTACATGTAGTAGCAAAAATTGGAGGTTTAGGGGGTACTTGCTTTAATTYACTAGGAGCTCAAGTTTTGAAGTTCTTACATTACTCGTAAGGCAACTACATCTAAAATCGGCCAAAAACTTCTTAAAATCGACATCCAAGATTGTTGCCTAAAATTTGCTCCCACTATCCAAGAACATTTAATGTTATTTACTTAATACACCTATTTTTAGCACCTTGAAAATTTATAGTTTTTTCATATAGGGTCCAAAAATGAATTTAAAAAATTTCAAAACTTTATTTTGACTACAAAAAAATATTCATAATACAATAATGGAACTATGTAATGGAACTATGTTGATGTTCTTAGTCTTTTAGTTTAGAACTAGCTTAGTTACAAGCAAAAATGAAGTTTTTTATTGTTCCTACATTGTCTTGTGATCAAATTTTGATTTCCGGTAAATGATGTTACTAGGAACTTCAAGAGAAATCCAATTCAACTTAGTTGTTTCGTCATTTTTMAATATTTGAGTATACTTGTGAGAATTTTCAAAGTTGAAAGAATAGCATACCTATATATGTCACTAGACTTTTCTTAAAAGTCCCTTTGAAGCAAGAAATGTTTCAACTCCCCTTGAATGCCTCAAATATCTCTTCATCTCTCCATAGATGCCTCAAAGATTTGTTCAACTTCCATTGGCTTGCTCTTGAAAATTTGTAGCTAATTTAATATTTGGATTCCAAATATAGATGTTAGAGAACAAAAAGGTGCATTAAAGGTGTAATTAAATTAATTTCATAACCCATAAAGTAGAGGGAATATGCCTTTTCCAACCTAATGTATATGTCTAAAATGTTCATTGAAAGCTTTCCTATCAAGTCCATTTCCAATTCCAAATCCATGTGCATTGACCAATGCAGTTTGAGGATTGCATTTAGGCCATAGCTTAAACATGCCCTTTGAAAAGGTSATTTTTTGAGTTATCAATTCAAATTTGTTGTTCACAAAAGCCTAATAACTAAGGATGTAGCTTCAAATTGGGGTTATAAATGCTAAAAACTTGAACAATTTGTCCATTCTTAAGATTCTATAATACTTAACCAAAGAATCTTATAGCTCATGCTGAGAATGAAGATGGCAAAAAAATTTTGAGTTCATGGTTTAGTAAATATTTGAGTTTGAAGTTTCACTAGAAAATAATTTTAATTTGATTTAAAAATTGAAAATTGAAATAACAAATTCAAATTCTAGGCCTTTTACAATTGCAATTCCATGTTGAATCACAATAGTGATCATAAATACACAACATACACGACTCCCAAAGAGGTCTACCTCTAATATAGGATGGATGTCAAACTCAAAACTTGAATCCAACAACCATTTCATTTGACAATAGACCTTCCAGTAATATTTTTTTTTTCTAACCATTTGTGAAATAATAATTTGTGGATYACCATCAACGTGGTAGTTTAACATCCATTACAATAGTCCTTTAAAATTAGAAAGAAAAAAAAAAGATACTCATTAAACCTCAATATCTAATATTAATCTTTTTGAATGGACATCCATACTAATTGTTGAATATAGTAGATCAAAGTTTTTATTATTATTGTTGTCCTAAATGTTCTTTATTAGTGAATTCCAAATAATTTGTTTTAATTTCTAAAGATATAGAGGAGTCATGACATTGATATCTATTTGTGATTTCAACAAGTTTGCTAAAACATTATTTTATCATTTGGAGTGGATTCAATTTCTCTATGAGTTTGGTTTAGCTAGGAACATTSTTCAATGACAACATTTTATGCTCCATTTTCATTGAGGTTGGGGAACAAAGGATTTCCTTATTAAGTTTTGAAGTTATTTCATGTTTCGAGGCCTAAAACTATTTCAAATTACTTGTACCTAAAGCAAGGCTATATATATATATGAACCTCTAAATGCTCGCAGCACCAAAATCTAGTGTTAACAATACTTTGAAGTTAAATAAAACCTAACCAAATTGCTATTTTTAATATTTTATATTTTTGTAAACTTATTTTCAAACTCTAGTTTTAGCATCAAAAATCCGAATTTGAAGATGATTGATTGTGTTTTCTTTATTCAAGATTTTCTGCAAGGGTGGCCATATCTTTCCGTAGTGTTGAGAGCTCTTAGAAGATGGTAATGAATGAAAGAAAAGGCCTAAAATGCTAATAGGTTTTTATGTAGAATTGAGTTTTATTGTTATTTCAGCGGTGAGAATGTTCTAGCAAACAATTGCTATCTTTTGCTTTTATCTTTTTTTGAAAGAGTCTAAAGTTGAGTTCAAGAGATGGCTTTACACGTCTATTCTATTTTCATTGGCCGCAAAACAGAATAAATACTTTCACTGCATTACTTGGAATAGTTCAAATGTTTTTTTGGAATTATCAATCTATAACTCCAAAAATAATAATAAATAATCTCTTAGAATGTATTTTAAGCTACCCAATTTGACATTGAATCAAAAAGAAATGAGAAAAAAGACCAGTAAAAAAGTTTCACACGTTAGTTGTTGTTTTTGTCCATATTGCTGGTTTTTTAGGGATCTAACTTTCTGTCCATGTCATGTGATTTCAAGTGCTATCTCCAAGCTTGGTATTGTGTTTATGCTCATGGGTTTCTTGTTGTGAATGCTAAGTCATGCACTTCATGTTTTGTAGTTGTATTTCTTCTGCCTCATCTGCCTCAGGAAAAAAACTAAACCCAGAGGTTGTAGCATCAATACAAAAACACTAAGGGCCGCTTTACACTTAGAGGCCGGGCCAACTTCATGTGCCAGAGCCCCAACCCCTTTACCTAGAGGCTGGGCCAATTTGGTGGTCAGAATATTTTAATCACAAAAGACATGATCTGACATGGCCCGAGCTCACTGAATTGGGTGCACCAAAAATGGGAGGCCAATTCTTGGCCTAGGGACCAATGTCATATTTCAATTAAAAAAAATTATTGCATTGATTATTATTTTTTTCAGGAAATCTCAATCGTTGGATTTTGTGCAATTGGCCTCAAGGGGAATTGGCTTGGCCTCTAGGTGTAAAGCGGCCCTAAAATTTCAGCCCCTCTTTCCTTTTTTCCCATGTTTTTTTTAATCGGCTTGGCTTCATGGCCTCAAGGCCTTTACATACAAGAGAATTGGCCCCTATTATAATCTTATTTTAATGCGTAGTTGGGGCCGGCCTTTAGCCCAAAAGGGGCTGAAATTTTGTGCAGTTGGCTTGGAGAGGAATTGGCCCGGCCTCTAGGTGTAAAGCAGCCCTAAGTTTGATCARTATAACCCTTTGTTAGGCCGGGGTGAATTGACACTTTGCTTGGCCGCTCCAAGTCATTCCAGGGGTGCAAGTAAAAAAAAACTATTTTGGGCTTGATCAATTTACCTCTCCTATCTTGTGAACCTCTCCTACCTAATTTGGGGCCTCTGATTGCAAATATAAATTCAAAATTTGCAAATTCTATCATACATGGAAAATAAATGAAAAATCAAGGTTTTTCTTGAGTGGCCAAGGAAGGGGTCAATTCACCCCGGCACTTAGTTATACCTTGTCTGACTCAAGTGAGTTGGTGTTTTAACTCTAGAATGCCAAAGCTAGTCACTGTGAAAGATTTGTTTAACCCTTAACCAACCCTTTTTTTTTTTACTCTTGACTTTGGTGTTCCACGAAGCTTGTCATTGAATTAAATTTGGAGGGATGTGAGCATATGAGCTCCTTTTTGGCAGAGTTGACAAGATTTTCACTAAAACATAAACGTTGTCCTTAAGCCTTAGAGGATATGGCCCCCCCGACCAAGGTAGTCACCAAAATGCTCATATTATTGGACCAATAGGTGCATTCTTTGTTTCTATAGTGAACAATGAAGTCATCCATCTACTGCTTTTTGGCCTCGGCAACTACCTTCGAGGGTAAAAGGATTTAGCAACCCATGACCAATGTAGTTACCAAAATTGTTTTGATTATTGGACCTACGAGTGTATTCTTTGTTTCTAAGAAAACAATGTAGTCATCCATTGACTACTTTTKGGCCTCAATCTTCTTCAAGGGTAAACCCGTGAAGGACCAAGGCCATTTTTCTGCAAAAAAACAGTCAAAACTGCCATTTTTATAGCAAAGAGTAAAAACTTTGAAAACTGTTGTTTTAGCACATCTAACCGTAAGATCTTACAGCTAACTAGTATGAGAATATGTGGTAAAAGTATCAAAGATTTTGACCACAGAGATTGCAAGATACCTGCGTTTAAAGAGGAAAAAACAGGTTTTTCAACACACTGCTGGACTAGATTATTTGACTTTGAACTTTCTTAACTTTAATTTTTTGGACTACATAATTTTGAGCTTTAAATCTTTATGGTGGAGAATTGAGTTGAGATTTTAGGAAAAAATTTAAAAATAAAATAAGCATAAATTTAGTCTTCAAAAAATTGTTAAGTAGAAGTAGGTACAAGATAGAAGAAAAATCTAAATTATTAATATCTTCAAGATGGAATTAAAATGCACTAATTCCAATGGTGAGATTGTTTTATCAAGCAAAATAAACCATGTGGAACTTTGTTTTTTGAAAAATTTGAAAAATTGCATTCCAATACAAATCCTACAACTTATTTTTTCAAAAGGATGCTTAGATTGCCCGAAAAACAGAATTGTCTATAACTTTCTCATAAAAAAAAGCCATATGGAATGAATCAAATCTTCTTATGTAGGCAAAACTATAATCCATGAGGGAAAAAAATTAAAAAAATTAAAATTAAAATTAAATAGTTTTTTTTGGCGGCCCCCTCTCCCCTATTTTGAGCTTATTTGGGCATAATTTTTGTTCCCAGGCACCGATTGAAAAAAAATATATATTTCCACAAAGGTTGATCAGTTTTTCTATCTTCAGAAAAATGTTCAGAAAATCAAGACAAAAATTGAGACCGTAGGTACCTGCCCAAAATCCCGTTTGTCCCCCAAAGGAACAATGGTCCTTTAGGGGTTAAAAAGAACTGAAGAGTAGTCATTGGAGATCGAAATGCTATGCATGACCTTTTCTTTTGACACAAAATTCCAGGGATGAACATTTGCTAAGTGGATTGATGTTTTAATCTTAGAATGTCGGGTTGTTCATAGTAGAAATCATCCTTGTTGCTGCCGTGTAAATCATTTGTTTATAAAAGAACAAAAGCACTCATTGGAAGTCAAATAGTGCACAAGACCTCCACTTTTTTTACAAATTTTCAAAGATTAACATCTCCATTTTTGTCTTATATAGAAGGATTTTTTGTCATTCATTAAACATTTAGTATTTGCGTTGTTTATGTAGGGTTGATTAGACTYTTTATTTCTCAATAACAATACCTATCAAAAAGATGCTAAATTGTACTTTGGATAAGAAGCCAATCGTGACACAATGCCAGTTTATTTTTATTATAAATTGTAGAAGTGTATTTGTGTATAGATATTATATATGTATCTATACATACAAATTTACACTCCATATATATTCAAAATTATTATTGTATTTGTCTACTATGATTCAAAAAAAAATTCAAAAATGTACAAAGTGCCACAGTGGCAACATTAAATGTTACAATGGTGTTCTAAATTACAACATTCATCCACATATTGGATGTATACTATGGTTTTCATCCACAATCTGGCGATTTCATCAAAGATTTTTTTAAAATTCAAAGTTGTTTGGTGATTTCATCCAAGTTTTTTGACATTTTTTTGGCATTTCTTAGCCAAACTATTTTTTTGAGTGCAATCTGGCACCTAAAAGCCAAAATAAAAAGCCCTGCTAGGAATTGCAAAAACTTTGGTAGTTTTATTGCTTGAATTGAAATTATTATGAATTTTCAAATGCAAAAAGTGCACTCGACCCATTGCCAATTTCTAGACTCTTCCAATTGCGATCACTCAAAAATTACTTTTCCACTAATTGCTTCCTACTTTCTTGCACACTAAGTTGGGACATGTGTCATGAACTTTTTAATCCCAAGCTTGAAAAGATGAAAAAAAAACATTCTAGCCTTGGTTGGAAATTAGTCAATCTACGGTTGGCTATGGGGCATTGGTTGGTAATGGGTGGTTCTACCTTAGTTGGAATTCCTGAACCTTCATGCATACAAATATAAATATTTGTAGAAATACTTGTTGACTTTGATGGTTTGTAGAGTGACTTTCTTGTGGAAAGGCAACCTAATTTCACTATTTAACTACTATTTAGTGGTGTCCCTGTGGTCCGTCCGTCTTCAGTTTCAGTTTGAGTGCGTCTGGTTGGTTTAGCAAGTGAGACGGACCTTCACTTGAACGGAAGGAAGGAAAGGCACTTGCCARGCTGGCCTCCACTGCTCTACTGTAGTGCTACACTGTAATTAAGTTCTTACGAGATTATTTTTAGTACTTGTTATCTACACTAAATAGTGAAATTAGGTTGCCTTTACAATTAGGTTGCCTTACCCCAACAAAGTTACTCTACAAGCCATCTAAGTCAACAAATATTTCTACAAATACTTTTATTTGTACACACAAAGGTTCATGAGTCCCAACTACACCAACAACTAATTCAAAAGTAGTGAATTCTTGTACAATTACAATAAATRTTTATRTAGTGTGGAATGTCRAGAAATTAGTGAGAGGCAACCTAATTTCACTATTTAGTTTAGGTTGCCTTATCCCAATAAAGTTACTCTACAAACCATGGAAGTCAACAAATATTTCTACAAATACTTTTATTTGTACACAAGAAGGTTCAAGAGTTTCAACTACACCAATAGCTAATTCAAAASTAGTGCATTCTTSTACATAAACAATAAATATTTATATAGTGCGGAATGTCAAGAAATTAGTGAGGGGCAACCTAATTTCACTATTTAGTGTAATCAACTTCTTGAATGAATACCTATATACCACATGCAACACTTGCCTTCATTTTATTTTTTATTCAAGACCAATAGATTACATATGATTGCTTGATGTTAGGTATTTTGTTTGCTTTGTATATGGTTGAGTATTTGCTTGTCTATTTTAGTATATTGTTTTAATAAATGACAACTTTGCTTGACTCTTAACCCCTTAATGCCTAACACACCAAATTTTGGTGTTGAAACAACTTTGAAATTAAATAGAACCTTACTAAGTTGTTCTCTTGAAATTCAAATTTGTTTAAAAAGTCTAGTTTTAGCATCGAAAATCCAGTTTTGAAAATGAGTGATCATGATTTTCCTATTCAAGATTTTGTGCAAAGGGGCTATGATTGCAAATTTTGATTTTCTAATGTCAAGGGCTCTTGAAAATGAGCCTCAAATACATGAGATCTTGGCTAAAAAGTCACATTGGGAATTCATTTTATAAAATTATAGAGTAGATTTTGAGAAGTTGTAAATTGGTTGCATTAATTTATGCATGTCATTTCCTTTAACCTTACACTTTTATGGTGACCTCAATTTTAGATTTTTCATGTGAAAAGAGTATTGAAAGACTTCAAATCACTTTCACTATTTTAACCATTTCGTAATCAAACATCACAATGTTTCAACCCATAAGTGATTGATTTTTTTTTTTTTTTTTTTTTTTGCATGTGATCTCTAACCAGTCTAGTTTGAATTTGTTTAGTTACAATTTTAAAAAAATTGATAAAAACTTGTCTAGACCATGTTGTCTTCTGGTTCAATCTAGAGCAAATTTCAAGAAGCTCAAAAAGGCCTTGGACATTTAGGGGTAAGAGGACAATTGAAAGTTGTATTTTTGTTGATTTTTTGAGACAAGCCACCATGGGTGCAAATTTGGTTGAATTTTGGTGAACACAACAATTGAGAGTGTAACTGAGTCTATAATATACTATAGTTTAGGGTCAGGGGTTGTGAAAGCTACCTTAAACTTAGAAATTCAATAGCGTTACACATGTGAAATCATAAACACAACCAAGAGARGATTTAGCCCAAATTTTGCACAAAATCAATTTTAGAATGAGTTGAATGCAATCATAAAATTACAAATCTCCTACCTTTGGCCAAGTGTTCCATGATCTTCTTCATTCAATAATCATCCATCATTGTAGTCCAATTAAAACCAAGTAATGTTTTTAACCTAGTGGACAGTTAAATAATATATACCAAATTGTGTACGGTACTCATCTTAACCCCTAAGCACCTAAGAGCAGACCCATAGCAACATGGTGAAGGAAAGCAATGGAGGGTCATTGCAAGAAACACCTGCCGTTTTGTGGACACTTTGACTATAGTACTCATGATTTTACAGTACTCCCGAAAAATTAGAAAAACAATTTTTAAAAAATATGAAAAATATGTTTAATATATTTACCTTTAAGAAGAAGGTACCCTAAGAAGGAGAAGCATAGGAAATTTTTCTAACTAGGTGAACTAGAAAAGTGCAAAATCTCATGGAAATAGGTACTTTGACATTTTAATTTGTAAAAAAATAGGGAAATAAATCTTTTCAAAAATTAAAAGTTGGCCATTTGGAAAGAGTTGATGGTGCTGATATTTCACCCAAAAAATGGTCTTTGAACCATCATCAATGTTTTGAAATTGCGCGCAATAGGAGTGTTGTTTGCACTCATGTGGAGAACATTAAATAATAAAATGTTAGATTCCCTTTGGTAGATTTATGCTTTTCTACTATGTTAGTAGACCATGAAAATTTCAGCTCCAAATTATTAAATTTAGTGACTCACAACTAGTGAAAACCTCTAAACTTCAAAGTGTGACAAATTAGCAAAAATGATTTTTAAATATAAATTTATTTTTAAATTTATTTGAAAAATAAAAGACATTATTATCATCAAGTTAGGCATTTCCAATAAAAATTTCAAGTTTACAGGATTTATGCTTCAAAAGTTATTGAAGATTACAAAAGAGCAACACTATTTGTGACGGAGAATAGGTCCGGTGTTTCTTGCAATGACCCTGGACAACATTCCAATGTTATAGAAGATCAATGGTACAGAACATTTGGAGGTTTGTTTTGCTGTGTTGCTAAGGGACTGCTCTAAATTTTTCCAAATGTGTTTTTGCTGTAAAATAAGAAAATGGACTTTAGTTATAGTTATCCCCAATAAAGAAAATTATAGTTTTCTGAAACTCTAACTATGTAGATCTTTATCATAGGACTACCCATAGTCAATCACTTAAGCAATTCCACGCTTGTTCTAGAAGTGTACAAGGAATTTGTAAATTTTTGCCATGTAGAAAGATAGAAATTATGGGGATTGCCAATTTTTATTATTATTTTTGTCCTTGAATTCAAATTACTATGAGTTTTACTCATTTCAAATATAGAATAGACTCAAAAAATCTGAAATTTTCACCATGTATGTACCATTATATTTTAGTGCATAAGAGCATGGTATAAATGAAAGTTATCATGCTACTCTAAAATTAGAAAATCAACAAACTAGGCCCAAAGTTCATATTTTCAACCAAATCTAAAAAAAATTTGGACCCATTTCATTTGTTTCAAGAAAATCATTGGGACTCAAGGACTAGGCCTGCACTCAAGTTGTATTTGAAGATTAGGACTGCAATTGAGTTTCTATAATTGTTGCATACCGGCTGCATTGGTCACCTTCTGTGCAACCTTTACAACTCCTGACAAGTATTCTTCCTCACCCCAACGTATGTCTAAACCCTTGTATTGTATTCTTGGTAGAATACAAGCTTTGCATAGGCACAAAATCTTTAATTTTGCTGACTTTATTTATTTTTAAATTGCTAAATTTTCAACTTACTCTTGCCCCCAAATTTATACTTCAACACATTTCATATTGATTCCATTTGTGTTATCTAAATGCAACCAGAACACAAACCGTAGGCCATTTCTGGCCATCTGGGCGTTAAAGGGTTAAGTTAGAGGGATTCAGCTGGAGCGTTGTGCACTTTGAAGAGGAATCAGTCTATGACCAAACCGCAACAAAAAAAAACTCGATTATAACCTTCAGCCTTGAGTGGCATTTCCTCCATTACACTTACATTCATAGAAAAAACAAATGACTAGCATATATAATAATAATAATAATAATAATAATAATAATAATAATAATAATAATAATAATAATATATAATATATAATATAAGTATGCTGTTTTCAAACTTACAAAAAGTAGAAGAACATGTGAGAGGGGGTAGGGGTGAATTCAACCCCTCATTGCCCCTGTCACAAGGTAAATGTAAAAATTGCCCCCTATTTTGTGCCGGGTTAATTCTGTATTTCTTCACGTCCCATAGCTAATATGCAGCCTCCGATTGCAAATATGAATATGTGGCATACGTGGCACATAAAAGAATTCCAAGGTTTTTCCCAGGTGTAAGAAAAGGGGCAATGAAGGGGGTAGTTCACCCTGGCCCTAAATGACACAGCTTGGAAAAAGGTTATGGGGTGTTTAACCCTTGAAATTGTAGTTTCATCCTCCGAAGTGCTTGGATGAAAGTTCAATACTTCCAAATAGCACTTTATAATGATTAGAGAGAGTTTGGATCATTCTCTTGGTTACAACTCTTCGTCAAGAGGTGTATAGTAAACTGGCCAATCACCGCACAAATTAAATCCAAATCCTTCTCCACATAAATATAAAAACTTGCATGTTTTGAAATTTGGCATGATTATTTAATGTCATGTTAAGATTCACCTTCAAAAAAGGGAATGCAAAAAGATTTCTTCCTACAAATTTTATTGCAATTGAAAGGCAATGAAGTTGAAATCTAGTTAAAATTTTCTTGCATTCCTTCACCACACAGTGTGCGGTCATTGGGCAGTGATACAAGATTTGGTTCCAATCACAATTGAAATGGTAGTTGAATTGTGCGGTTGGTGTTTGGTAATTGGAAGTTGTTGTTGTGTGTTTTTTGGAATTGTGTGGTAAATGGCTGGTTTACTCTAACCAAGAGCCAATATCATCTCAATTGGTCACTTCCAAGAGTGAAAAAACAAACCTGGACTGGTCGTTGGAGGTTGGTTTCTTGAAAGAAACCCTCCCCTCCTCCTTCCCCCAAAAAATATTTGATAATTCACTCTTCTTTTTTACTCATCTTCTACACCTTTTTCTTCTCACCTTCTAAAAGTTCAACCACTAGAATGCTAAAAATTAGAGGAAGAAATTTGTAACCAAGGCGAACACAAAGTTTTTTTCTTAGAGCTATAGTAATAATATACAATGACCATGCAATTATCTTTTACAATGAAATTAGAAATGATAAAATAAAGAATAAAATGAAAAATAAAGAATAAAATGATGAAGTTCATTTATTACATTAAATACTTCAATAACAGTTTGATTATTTCAGTAAAATTACAATTACATTAAAAAAAATGCATTTCGTGTAGAAAATGTTCAACAATTTAGAAGGAAAAATATACCATCAATAAAATTGCCTTTTGTAAGTAAAAATATGCGTTTAGAATAGTGAAACTGTAATAATACAACATGTTCAATTGTAAATAGTACTAAAGACCAACAAAATTGGACCAATAAGTTTTGTGGAGATGCCGCTTGGTTACCTTGAAAATCCAACGAGATCGACAATTTCTTGAGGTTTGTCTCCTTGCAAATAAAAATGACCATGAAATCTTATCATAGAATTTCATATCATTTTATCATCAATTTTTAACCTCGTTCACTCTTCATCTATCATTCTAGTGGAGAATGAACTTGGAATGGCCAATGCTCCACATGTTTTGGTATAGCCTTAGTGTGTAATTTGAAAAGGCCCTAAAAGCAAACTAGAAGTTTAAGTCGAATTTTAAAAATAGTGTTTAGAAAATCAAAAACTTCCTCCGCCCTCCACTTTCTATGGGCTTATCTATATAATCATTGTGGGCAAACTATTTTGATTCTTCTTTTGCAAATATTACAAAATTATGTAGAGTTCTAGAAAACTCTTTGTCTCTTTTGCAATGTCTAGCCAATCCCGGGCAGATGGAAGGCCATCCTAAAAAGGCCAAGCCAAGACCACATCATTCTACCTACAAGCCTTTAACACTACTATAACAAAAATTCCAAAAACTAAGGTAGGAGGCTTAAAATCTGCTCAAGCTCTAAAACGGCCCACCTCCTCAAATGTACATTGTTTCATTAGGAGAAGTATGAGGTCTCCAAAAGGCTGGTAGAATGAATCAACCGCAAGGCCCTGTGACATTACAGAGTTTTTTTTTTTTTTTTTTTTATAATTAAAAAAATAAAATAAAATAAAAATTCATAAAAAAAAAATAAATAAATAAATAAATAATTTTTTTATTGAGAATCTGACGTGGCACTAGTAGTGCCACGCAGTATTTCAAAAAAAAAAATCCATAATAGCACCGCGGCTTTTTAGAACTCACAACCTTTTGGAGACCTCATATTTCTCCTAATGGTGCATGTTGCTTTTTCATCTTTAGAGGAATATAAAAACAATGCACATGTGAGGAGGAAGTTGGTTTTAGAGCCCTATGCCATTTCAACTTCAAAATTTTACTCAAGACTTTTATTATTATTATTAGTTTCACATGACTTCTTTGTTAATCAAAGCAGTGATGTGAGTGTCCAGTACAGTCCTTGWACTCCAGTTTGAAAAGAAGTTTCAAGATTAAGATGGACATGACTTCTTTGTGGGTCATTTTGATTGAATGAATCCAACGTGATTGACTCCGTATAAGGGGATGGAATGTACACCACTAGAATTTTTGTTATTTTTATTTTGACATTCTAGTATAATTTTGACTGCAATGGATTGGCTCCCATTTTGCCTGTCATGGGTTGAGTTATGGTAGACGGACCCGACCAGTAACCGTTCAAATAAGCAATTATGGACATGATCTAGGGTAGTGGTAGGCAAAGCAAATATTTTCAGAGGTGCATTAACTGAAATGATGAAAATTACAAAAACTTTGGTAATATAACCTCTTACAATGAAATTACTATTAATTTTGAGAGGCCAAAGTTGGGCTTGACCCATAATCAACATGTAGAGTCATCCAATTCTGATCATTCAAAAACTACTTTCCCGGTCATTGCTTTTTACTTTCTTGCTCACTTATGTATCATGAACTTATTGGTTCAAACCTTGAAAAAATCAAAAACACGCATTCCAAGGTGAAAATGGAAATCTGTTCCAACCTTGGTCGGAAATACAACACCCCATTGATTGGTGATGGGGTGCGGGTTAGTAATGGGTCCCTCTACTATACCTTACATCACACAACTGAAGTGTTACAAAAAAATTCCAAAGATGAATACCAAAATTTCTGGAAATATTGCAGAATACTGACAAAAGCATTATTCCTAAGTTCAGTTTCAGCAGATTAATTAAAATAATTATTTTGCAGAGAATGTTGAACCTGCCTTTCAGTTTGGGTACGGTGGTACCTTRCCTTACCGGCAACGCTGCTCCTCCTTGAAATGTAAAAGTGTGAAACCCAATTAAATTGTCCATAATTTATTCATCATTCATCTCTAAAATGTTCTAAAAGATTTAATTTTTTGCAGCTAGCCAGGCTTAACTTATTAACTTACTAGTAAGGACAAGCCCCCTGCCTGTTGCACTAATATCTTAATGAGAAAGGTGGAGCTATATCTTAAGGTGGATGCCATTGATCTGACGGAGGCCAGGTGCCCAGAATCCACCCGTAAAGTTTAAGTTAACTTTAACCTTTTTATGCACCAATTTCCAGGACTGTCAGTGTAAGTCACTTACATTCACATTCACATTCCGTATCCTTTTTTGGATCTGGCTGGAAGATTGAAATCCAAAAAGCCAGTTGCAGGCAGTGAGATTATTGTTCAGATCTTTTCCCTTTCATACACTGTTTGACATTCCTGGCAACTGGGGAAAAAAAAAAAAAAAAAAAGCTGAACATCAAGTTCAGTTGGTACAGTACTAAATTTAAGTGACACTAATTAAGACTGGCACTGGGAAGCTTAGTTAGTACTAATTAATTAATTACTGTAGAAGTCAGAGCATCTCCAATGGGGAGACGGGAACAGGCACAGTATCGAGATTTTGAAGTGTAGGTGAGGTCATGGGAAGACACCCACAACCCCGATCAAATAAGCAATTTTGGACATTATCTGGAATAGTGCAACGTAAAGAAAAGCAAATGTTTTTGGAGGAGCCGTGATAGAAGTGATGGGGATTGCAAAAGCTTTGGTAATTTGATTGCTTGGATTGAAATTATTAGGTATTTTGTATAGGGCAATGCCCAAGGAGGAGGGCATTTCGGGAAGAAAAAAAAAGGGCCAACGAGGAGGGCGGAGCCAAATGAGGAGGCGTTTTTTATTCCCGAAATGACCAACGATGAGAGGCACTGCCCGATGTGAACTACTGCCGAACACCACAACATTTTGGATGACTGGAAAAAAAATTGGATGAAAAATCCATAATGCCCAATTACAAGGGCAAAATTGCGTAATCGAGCATTATAGGTTTGAAACCCTAATTGTTGCGTAGAATCCTTCCGGGAAATGAACAAGTCAAATCCCGGCAGTGGTTTACGAAAGGCAAAAAGTGCTTTGGACCCATAACCAATGTCTAGACTCTTTCCATCCATGTTGAGTCATCCTGGAAAATTAGATTGATTGTCTTTTTTTCTTCCCCTTGAGTTTTTTTTTAATGCACACCGTTCTTTTTAAGAAAACAAAAACGTCTAGACTTTTCCAATTGGCCAATCATTCAAAGACTACTTTTCCACTCATTACTTCCTACTCTCTTGCTCACTACTTTGGGACATGTGTCATGATCTTATTAGTTCCAAACTTGAAAAGGAGGGAAAAATGCATTCTAAACTTTGGTTGGAAATAACTACACTCTATAGGTTGGTTATGGACGGTTGGTCATGAATGGTTGCCTTCATCTTAGGTGGACTTCATTCCGTTCCAACGACTTTTGGAAAAAGTACCTGACCCAATGCAAAGCCGGCAATCCAAACCTCAAATGAGCTTTCGGCATTAAAGCATATGCAATGCACTTTCAGGAAACAATTCTTGTATCGGCAAACAGATGGATATTCCATGAGCCCCGCACAATGCCAAATTCAAGTCACAATTCTTTAGCATGCATTTTGGAGAAACCTTTCAAATAAACTATGAATTTTCAGCGACACTAAAAAAAGATGTAATGAAAAAACAAAAAACCATCATATATTGAATAAAAAATATTATTTTAGAAAAAATATACGAGAATCAATTTTACAWTTTGGTCCAACAATTTGGATGCCATTATGCATTTATTTTAAATTTAAATTAGATATGGTACTTTCTATTGGAGATAAGAAGACWAATTGGAGTGGCTCTSAGAAGGAGAAGTGAGAAAATATCTCGGGTATATGATTGTGTATAAGGCTCTAAYAAAAGATCAMTTCCAAAAATTCTTATGGCCCTCAAAAAGAAATTGTCTTATTGATCCATRAACTATCTTTYACTAGCGAGGAARGCACTAATAGGAAAYTAGACGTTGCTCACTTYTATCTAATACRTGRCATCATGTTAATGCTTTCACATGCAATCTATGAACCAAATTTAAGTACTAGTGAGGAATTGTTTGGRGCAAGGCAAAGATGGAGAGAGACAATGCATGGTGAAGGTAGGCTAGGCTTCACTAATCYTTCCTAGGGAATTAAAAGACCTAAAATTCTTAGTCCCCCGAGCTTGAAATTGAGTTCCAAGTAAAAAGGGTAATGGCTCATTTACATTCACTTCATCTTTTATGCATCAAAAGTCCAAGGCACAAACTCAAACATTTGTTTTAGCATGTTTCAAGCCCATACCCAGATTAGGCATCAACTTATCTTCCAACATCTTCCAAACTCAAACATGATAGGTAGACAAACAATTAAGGTAGAACCACCATTCCCGATGGGGGTCCAATAACCAACCTACAGACTAATGTATTTGAGTATTTCCAACCAATGCAAGAATTTTTTTTTTTTTTTTTTCAAAGTTGGGACTAGAAGTTCATGACATATGTCCCAACTTAGTGTGCAAGAAAGTAGGAAGCATTGAATGGAAAAGTAGTATTTTGAGTGATTGGAATTGGAAGAGTCTAGAGATTGGCAATGAGTCCGGTGCACTTTTTGCCTTTGAAAATTCAGAGTAATTTCAATTCATGTGACAAAGTTACCAAAGTTCTTGCAAAATCCCCATCATTTTTATCAACACACCTTTAAAATATTTACCTTCCATAGCATTGCTCCTGATTCGTCCAAAATTCCTTATTCGGTCGGTTATGAGTGGTTCTACCTTATTTGGAATAGAGAAACCTTTGGCCTAGACAACAAATTATTACGTGACTTCTCTTATGTTTTGGAGGTGGCGTGGATGCACAAGCACAATAATTTGATCAAACCCCTCATAGTGGACAATCAACAACAAAATTGGCGCCTAATTCAAGAGATAGTCTCAATTCTAGAAAAAAAATTAGTACGAAAGTGAGGACTAAAGTTTTTACAAGTCATCCCCTACAATTTGTGCATCCACACCAACTCACCATAGATAAGTAACCACCAACGATAGTACCCAGAACATTGCAATTTTTTGAATACCATTGTTCATATGAATTTGATTCCAAGGCAACAAATCCCAAGGCCAAATTTCTTTTTCACAAATTGAATACCCTTGTCCTCATAGAAAGCTACCTGATTCAAATGGGACAAAGAAAAATTGTCTGAGTTACACTTTCAATCATAACAAGCTACTTCCTGAAGCTTGCCAACGTGCAATTGGAGTTTAATGATGAACCTCCTTAGTAACTGCAAATGCTACAATATTAATCTAACTAAGGCCTCATAACATTGGTTTTTGTATGTGCAACATGCTTAAAGGGTTCAATTTCACTTGTCTTTCAAAAAACATTTCCTGAAAATTATTTCAAGCAGTTTCACCTTGCCAAAATTCAGCTTCAACTCTTAGATGGGCGCTTTACGGACCTCCTACCTTAACTTTTAAAGGACCAACATGCGTTTTTTGGCAACATAGAAACTTTGGGCAGGTACGTGTGACTAGAGATTTGCATATTTTGGGCTGAAATTTTAATAGAATGTGGGAACGAGGAATATCTTTCATATGCACAAATTTCATGACATTAGGAAATGTGAGTCAAAAGTTATTACATAATATGTTGTTTGTTTCTCAACTCGGGTAGTCCGGGCAGATCTGAAAAAATCACTTTTTTAAGAAATAAAAATTTGAAATTCGTTCTTCAGATTTAAATGTACTCAAAAAGCTTTGAATCATTGCATTTCAATACTTGAGATGAAAGTTATGAGGTGTTTTACTTCGCGGGCAGTTATGAAATCCCTACACCAAAAAAAACTTTGAAGTCCTTTATTTCATTGAAATTTCAATATTTTTGAAAAAAAAGTAATGCTGTTGGATGTAGATTGTTTATTACAACAATTCAACCATTTCGATTGGAGTTTTTTAATTTTATAACTAATTTATTAACAATTTGGTATTTTGAATCATTCTCTACTTCTTTCTACTTACTATTTTTTTCCTATATGTTGTACAACTCCAAATGATTTGAAAATTTTCATGTATGCAGCCAACTTACCTTGAAGAATGAATCCATAGAAGCACAACCATTTTGGACAATTTTTCATAATGATTTTACCTTGAGAAGTGCAGCTGCCTGGTTTTTTGCAGGGCTAAAAAAAAGGATTTTTGCCACTTCAAATGCTAATATCTTGCAATCTACATGGTGGAAATTTCTTAAATTTTTTCTACATATTCTCATACTAGACTAGTACAAGATCCTACAGTTACATGTGTCAAAAAATGATATTTTTCAAAATTTGGTACTTGCACTAGAAATGGCAGTTTTGAAGCATTTTTGGTGAGAACATAGTCAAGGAAGTTTAGGGGTTAAGTAATGGGTTGCTTCCTTCCCTCTCCTCTCCCTCTCCCTCTCGGCCGAGATAATAAAAATGAAACCTAAATTTCACATAACTACGTGAAAATCATGCATTGCTGGTGCTTCAAAGTGACGGTTAACTTATGTATGCAGACTTCCACCGCTCAATTGAATGAGCTCCATCACTCATTGTTGGAGACCTCACACAGAAACCTTACGTTATTGAAAAAAAAACAGAAAGATTGCCGCTGAGCTGTAAGATCTAACAACAACCAATAAATTCATCCATTCATTCATTCATACCCCCGCCAATTGTGGTGTTTGCTGCACGTTTCCCAAGTCATTGCGCAAACAGTCCCCGAACTCCAGATCATTCAGAGTTTTATATGGAGCGATCATTTGCTGAAAAGAGCCCAGACACCAAATAATTTGGGCACAAAAATGGTATTTTTGTGAGAGTGTCCTTGTTTACTATCAGGCAGTGGAAGAAGAGTACTCAATGAGTTGCTACAAACTCCTCAAACAATAACGATAATGTGGTGATGAACGTACATTGACTTTGGGTTGAATAATTGATATTTTCATATGATTTTTTCATGTTTTCCATGGACATGAATGTCAATGAGCGGGTGTCATGAGACTATCCACTGAAAAGAGAGGAACCACTTCTTGCTCAATTAATTAGCCCCCCCTCCCAAAAAAATTAGTAGCCGTTGATCATAAAAAATACTTAAAGCACCCTCCTTCCCTGCCGTTGATCCTGATGAATATTATGATACCATATTTATACTGTATTTTATACGGAATACAGATGCGGAATACAGATACGGAAAACGGATCTAGATTATCCCATATCAATTGTCAAAGGACTTCGATTTCAAAAATATAAGAGTAAGGGGGTGTTGGAATTTTAAAATTTTCCAATCAAATTATTTTTCAGAACCCTCCTCCCTAATTTATTTTGAGGTGGGGGGGTTTGAAAAATAATTTGATCAAGAACGCATGCCACAATATGCGCTATGCGTTCTAAAGACAGCACACATAACTATGTATGTAGGGTAAACCGGTACCCCGGTAATGGGCTTGGGTTGCCTGAAATTTTTGGGCAACCGAAAACAAAGTTTTTTTTTTTTAATTTTCTTTTCTAAAATAAATGAAGACAAAATCAACAGGAATGTCTTCAGATGACATCCGAACCAATTGTTCCTACCCAACAAAGAAAACTAACAAAATTTATGTTAATTTTCTTTTCATCTAGACCTCATTTCTCTAGTCTCGGTGTGATGAGGTGGAACTAGCCTCACTATCTGATCTCTAAATCAAACACTACGGCACAATCATCTACAAATTGCAGAACAAGAAGATCTACCAATTGTGCCTTGGATGTTGGTCTCGGGTTTCGTTGATGAAATCTCTGGAAATCGCCTCAACATGTAGAAGGACGTGGAGGGTGATTGCAAGAAACACCTGTTGATTTTGTTGCATTCAGTTGATTTTTTTGGGAGTATTTTAAAATTAGAAAATCAATTTTAATTTTTTTTTTAAAATATGACTAATGTATACACCTTTAAGAAAAAGCTATCCTAGGAAAGAAAAGTATAGAAAAATTCTCTAAATAGGAGAACTTGAAAAGTACCAAGTCTCAAGAAAATACATATTTTGATATGTTAATTAAAATATAATAGGATAAAATTTTCAAAAATAAAATAAAATATTTCCATTTGCAACAACTTTATGCGGATGTCTTGTCAAAAAAAAATCCATCAAAATCATTTTTCATTATTCAAAAATTCATTGCAAATGGTGCTCACTTCAGGCCAATCTAAAACTCACTTGCAATAGGCAATCAAAAATCTCTCTCCTAGAAAGTTGTATTCCCATATTATTAAGCACCCTGCAAAGTTTCATGGCCTAAATTTTCAAAAAATATACTCAATAGTACTAGAAACCACCCAAAACTACAAGTGTGACATAGTATCAAAATTCAATTTTGGTCATTTAAGTAACTTTACTAGAATCGAAAAAAATTCATGTTTATTTTCCATACCATTAGAAAACTTGCTTCCAAATTTCTTGTTCTTTCGAGCATTTTTGCAAAAGTTATAGACAAAAACAACTTTCTCATGACGATATGACGGAAAATAGGACAAGTGTTTTTTGCAATCACCCTGGAATGGTTTAGTGGGGCTTGAGTAAAACCTAGACCTGGCAAAAAGTGGAACTTTTTTAGACTTCCTCACTTCTTGGGCCTGCCTATACGCACCATTAAATCATGTATTAGATTATAATCAATTTGGATGGCACCTCAATTAGGGAAGAAGGAACCAAAAGGGAAACTCACTAAATTGTGATTGTTTGACAATACATTGAACTACTACGTCTTCCTTGTCCAAATCGATAGCAACCACAGCAGTGCGTGACTATTGAGTTGAGGAACCACATGTAGGTGCATCACTAGTGCAATATGGGCATCAAAGATGACTTTATCTTCCTCAAATGCAAGAATATGACGATGCGTTGCATGGCATTCTCGAATAGTGGAACTTGCAATGATTAGGAACACATCTAAGACAAAAACATCAAAAGGGGAGTATCACAACAATTCATGGTCATGCCAAAAAATAATTAGCTAGAATAACTTCTGGTTGTGGTGCAGTCAACGACAATGTCTCCGGGGTTAGACACCCCTTCTACAAAGATCTACAAAAATTGTTTGCCTTTTTCCCAAGGATCCTGCCATGGCATGTTACCTTTCATGGAGAAGTCATTTTTGTTATAGAAGTTATGTAGGATATTGTTTAGACCAATAGTAACACCTACAACAACATGTGACAAAACAAACTGAAGTGGGAATTTTAGGTCAATCTTTGGTACGGATCCTTTGACCATTAGAGAGATGGCAAAGCATATTGTCTATAGGGAAAAAGAGTTAGAATTGTCTAGAGTGGAAATTAAAATTGGTATAAAACATGCTTAAGAGTAGTATGAATATTACTGTCTTCATTGGATCAACAGGCAAAGTGAGATGAAGATGATTCATGCCAAACCTTATCAGAGGATGCAAAACCCATATGACTCACACCGTCCAAGTAGTTGACTACAATGGGGTTGAGATGGGGCTGGATACATTACCAATAGGCCAATCTTGTCGTGTAGATATTCGTGCGCATAATCAAAGACTGTAACTGGTCAATCAAATGAGRAGTCATTCCACTTGAAAATGGGTGCAATTGGAGCCGAGACAGTCGGCCCGTAGAGGCCTTCAGGAACATCTACAATGATCGAGTCCACTACTTGTTGTGTACTTATTGAAGTAACGTTGCTTATCAATGGAATGCTGCATGGGAAGTGGAATGCAGTGATAGTCAGATCAAACACAATTTTGAGTAAGTGTATAAATCTAGAAGGATTATTATTAGGATTATTTAGTTGAACAGGTTTTTGGGTTTTGATGTTGAGTTGTCTGTCTAACGTCGCTTGTTGTATATAACGAGTGCCGTGCAAATGTGGTAAGCTTGTGGTTGCCCCTTGTGATTTGTGAACTTGCAAGTTGGCACTTATAACTCTAGATTTATTTTTTCATGATTTTTCCCATTTTTTAAAGTATTTTATTAAAAACAAAACATAAAAAAAAGTGTCGCCGAGGTTTTTACCCCCAACACTTAACTCCCGCCGTCAAATTTTGTCCCTTTCCTGGAAACCACAATTTTTGGCCTCCCGCCATCAAACTATGTACTAACAAAAGTTTGAAAATCAAGTTAAATTTCATTTGCAACAATCCATTTTTGATTTCAAGTCTTCAGTCAAAAGTTATGGAAAAAATTCAAAGAGGATTTTTGAAAATATCAAAGAAAGTGTTCTTTGCTACCCTTCTCTGAATTTTATCCATAACTTTTGATTAGAGACTTAAAATCTCAAATGGATTTTTAGAGATGAAATTCAGCTTGATTTTCAAACATCTTATAGCTCCAAGTTTTAAAAAAAAACTCATTCTAAAATGCCAAAATGTCCGTCAAAGTCTGTTGAGTTTAAAAAACACCAAATTGTGAATGATTATTTTTTTCCTTTCTACATAGGATGCCAACTATGATGTTTTAAATGTTGTCCAAATGGGAAAAATTTATTTCAATTGCTTGTAAGTCAAAATTGTATACTTGTATGCCTTTCAACTTTGGGGATTATGTTTACAATCTTGTTCAAAGTAGAAGTAAAGAATTTCAATCSAATTGGATGATTTGTCATGGCTACCCAAAATTAACCCAGCTAAAAAAACAATGACCTTTTGAAACACAAATTCCAACTTGGATTGGTTTAAAAAATTTTAAGCATTGACTTGGTAGTGAAACACCCTTTTTCATAAAAAAATTCACAAGAATCATATTCAACAAATATTGCACCGAGAAGGACTTGCCTCAAAGTAAAAAATGGTTGAAATCATGCTTTAGGCTTTAACCCCTAAATGCCTAAGGAGTGTAGACAAAACACAAATTTGTTATAAAATATAAGTTTCGTAACTTTTTTGAAGTGTGCATCAACAAAAATAATGAGAAGCAAGAAAATTAGAAAGTATTCATGTGGTCAATATTATAAAATTATATTTTGATTGTCTTCAAATGAATTATGAAAATTTAACTTCAAAAATTCATCAAAAATATAATTTTTTTAGTATTTTATTTATTTTTATTGGTCAAAATTGTGGTTTCTATTGATTTGTGAAAAAATGCATAAGATCTAATAAGAATACCGACACTTTCACCAAATAATAAGGTTTTCAAGACTAGGCAAATTCTATATACTTTGTGCTATTTTTGTTATATTGTTTTTGATAGCAACAATCATAGAATTCATTAGAAAAAAAGAAAGAGAAGCCATCTTTTTAACAAAAAAAATAGAATTACTTTTTGGCTAAAAATGTTGCCTGAAGTTAAACATCAAACAAAAAATGGTTGCTAGCAAGGGCGTTTAGGGGTTAAAAATTAATTCCTTATTTGGCATCAATATTGATATTATACAAGAACATTCCAAAATATTATGAATGTGCTAAGTAGAGTCTATTGATTCCAAAAGATTCCAAAATAAAAAGAAGTTTTCTATACGATTCTTAAAAGATTCCATAAGTTTCTTGAATTTCCTAAAAACTTCATATGATTCTATTGAATTTGTCAAATTATGACTGTTGTTGTCCCAAAAAAGAATTGTTAATTTGGGGCCAAAAAACACACATTATTATACATTGACATTGAACCAACAGAAATCTTGTTGATGCGGTAAAAAAATGCATTTTAGTCCTAGAAATCATTTCTATGTTGGTACCAACAAAATTGTGTTGGTGTGGTCTTGGTTTTGAACGGTCTTCTAGTAGTGCACTGTAGTTGAGACATTGACCTACAACACTCTAGTTTTAATGTTACTTTTTTGCTCTTCTTATATCTATTGTATCTAACACCATTTCTTACCATTTGGCATTCAATACCACAATTGCATCTTACCACCCCCTTTTACAACTTGATTCATATTTTTTTGATTCATCTTATTTGAGTTTGAGTTGGCCAAAATCCACGAAGTTCCAGTTGTATAGTTATCTAGCGTCCGGCAAGCTCTCGATACCAATAGAGGGGATTTGACCCCCCTTCTTACAACTTCATTTTTATTTTTTTGAATGATTTCAAGGAAGTATCATCCTCTTCAGATTATGTGCCCAATTTTTTTCTAAATATATTTTTGTCAATTCTGATCACGATCGATTAATTCTATAAATTAAGAAAAGTCTAGGGGGCACAAAGGGGTATCGATATTGAGAGAGGTCACAAGAAGGTTATCCTCTTACAATGACATATCAATTCTTTTTAAGAAATATGATATTTTTTTTAATCAAAAACGGTAATAGGATAGGGCTTCTATAGTTATGGGTTCAACACAACGGACTCACGAATTTTTAGGACAATGGTTGCATATATTTCAATCCTCATTCTTTACTCTACCCAATTCCTTCATCCATTTTTGACAAACCCTGTGTCCACTTTGAGCAATACTTCATCCATTTTTGACAATATTTTATCCACTTTTCTAAACCTTTTTTTGTTAATTTTGTACATCCATATCAATGTTTTTTCATTTAGTTTTTTCATTATTTTTCATCTATTTCTTCTACACACTTTCATCCAATTAATTTTTAGTTTTTTTTGCCAATTCCTTTATCCATTTTCACCAACACCTTCTTTGCATTGCCTCTCGCTTGCACTTGCTTGTAAGAATGTAGTACCCTTGACCTCTTGAATCAGGGCTATTTGGATGCATTTGGGGTTCTTTCGTGAATTTTTTTTCTAAATTTGGGGAGGTTTTGGAAGTGTAGGAATCAGTCTTTGGTGCTTTCGTCATCCCAGATCTTGGTTCTCTTCATTGGGTGCCATTGGGTGCCATTTTGAGTTACATGATGTAGTTTAGTGTTTTCTCGAATTTGAGGAGTTTTGGGAAGTCTAGTGGTCTTCTGTTAGTGCTCGAATCATCCGAGGTCGTGCGGCTATTCAGTTTGAGCCATTTTGAATTAGTTGGGGTTATTTCGTGTATGTTTTTCAAATTTTGGAATGTATTTGGTAGTTTAGTGATCGGTCTTAAGTGCTTGGATCATTAGAGGTCATTTATCTCTTCATTTTGAGCCATTTGGAGTGATTTTGTGGTACTTGGGGGTGTTTCATGTTTTTCGAATATTCGGGAGTTTTGGTAGTTCAGTGATTGGTTTGATCATGGGGGTTTAATTTTCTTGGGGGCAATCATGTTTGATTCTTCATCGTTAGTGTCCTTTCTGGTATTCTTTTGCTTCAGAAGGCGGTTCACGTTTGGTGGAGTTTGTTAGTGGTTTTCGTTCGGCATACAAACACGCTTGTATTGCTCCTTGTTCGTTTTTTGTTAAGATTTTGGAGTTTCTAAATTTGGGTTGTAGGTGTGCTCGCGTGCTTGTGTTGAACTTGGGAGCAGGGTTATGTAAAAACGGAATAAATATATTTTGTATTCTGTTCTTCAATCTGTAGTTCAGTAATAATTTGAACGTTTTTTCACATTTTTCAATTTTTTAAGTGTACTTTAACCTTAAGAACTCTGTCTATAAAAATAGAATCTTAAAAAGCGTAGTCTAATGCAATCAAAAGATACAGGATTATGGAATAGAATGGAAGATTCCGTGAATCCTGCTTGAGATTGTGTTTCATTTACTTGTCATCGGTTTCAAAGTTTGTGGGATGGAAACTTTGTACTTATTGTTAGCACTTTTGGAGCCTGTTTGGGATTTTTCTGGAATGTGCTCAGCAGTAGAGCTTCTGGGAGTTCACCAAGCATGTGAATGTGTTTGGTTGCGAACTGGCTTTAGGGTTCCAAGGAAGAGTTTGATTGTTTTGCCAAGTTTGTGTTTTAAACACGCTTGGAATAGAAATAGAGTAGTCTTGCATTCCTACCAGCAAACTGTCAGTGGGGTTTGCTAATGCAATCAGATCTCTATTCATGCGACCTTCTCTAAAATCACATACTGGTACACTTGTCACACTAACATTTGACTTTAGCACAATTTCTAACCATTTCATAGTTTTTCTTGGGAACCCCAAACAAGTTTAAAAGAGGTCAGGGTGTGATTTGTATTAGTCACGCKTGTAGTGTGAATAGGGTGGGCTTGCACCCCCACTACCAATCTATCATTCGGGATTGAGCATTTTCTCGATACTGTTTTTTTTTAATCAAGAGCTTAGACTGCTGGCTTGAGTGATTAAGTGTTCTGTATTGACAAGTGCTTCAATTCTTGTCAATTTCCTGGGGTTCAGGAAAAAATGGAGCAACCAAATGGAGGTTTGGTTATGTTTGCACTGTTGATCGCCGCATTTGTACCCGTCTCACTTGCAAACTCTGAAGGTAAGGATCGAATTCATCACATGAAAATTTGGATTTGGATTTGCATTTGTTGTGGTGAACATCAAGTACCATGAAGCTTACAATGAAGAAGCCGTTTTTTTCTTTTTAAGACTTGTTTGCTTATTATTTTTTTTTGGTAACAAGGAAGCTGCTGCGCTCATTCGGTGCAGGTGATGCGCTTTACGCTCTGCGCAGGAGCTTGACAGACCCATCGAATGTGCTGCAGAGCTGGGATCCTACGTTGGTCAATCCTTGTACCTGGTTCCATGTCACCTGTGACGGTCAGAACCGAGTCATCCGAGTGTATGTTCTTCACATTCAACCCTAGTTGACCTATCTYCTTAAACAAAATGAAATCATTTCACATTCAGGGATGTCTTCTGACTGGTGTCACTTCATTGCATTTTCAGGGATCTCGGAAATGCTCGCTTATCTGGCTCGTTGGTCCCTGAACTTGGAGTCCTTCAGAACCTGCAGTATTTGTAAGACTCTTCGACCTCAGAAGTGCAGAAATGACCAAAAGCGGCTGCTTCCATCATATCTGTAGAACTTGAAACGAATAACGTAGGAAACTTCTAAGAAGGTCGGTAAATGTATTATTGAAAAAGTTGAAAGTATAATCTGCGATATTTGGAAGTCAAGTATATGTTTTGATAGTTTAGAATTCGTTTTACTCCTTGATTCTGGCACGAAGGGTTAGTACGATTCCTCGTAAACTGTAAATTCACTCAGTAATTGCTCTAATATAGGAAAGTGAATGTCGAATTGCATCCATGTAGTTCAAGGATTGCATCCGTAATAACCAGTTATTTGGGCAAATAAAATCAATTCGGGGAGGACCATGCATGTGTGCCTCTATTTGTCTAGCTGTAGTGTACCTCCATGTCAGTCATTGTCGCCTAAATTGGCTTTTGTTCTCTGTTTTTTACATCATGTTATACGTTTTGACTGAACACGGTTTGCTTAACTTTCTATCAATGAAATACAGGTTTCCTTACCTATATATGGATAAATCATCGAGTAAAATCTCAAGGCCAATGTAAAGAAGTTTATGTATATTAGTTAGAACCACACTTATGCAGTATAGAGTGATAGATGTTAATACTAACTGAAACCTCTTGACGTTTGCAGGGAGCTGTACAAGAACAGCCTCACTGGTCATGTTCCTGAAGAACTTGGAAAGTTGAAGGTGAGTATCTGTTTATCAACTGTGAACTCAGTTTCTACCTTTATCCTCGTCGTATCATTACATTGATGTGATAAAAATTGATTGGCATTTACTTTGGTGGATTTCTGTTGCATTGTTGAAGTCGCTCGTGAGCTTGGACTTGTACCACAACAATTTCACCGGCTCTATTCCCCGCTCCCTTGGGAAGCTGACCAGCTTGGTATTTCTGTGAGTTCCTTTTTCCATGTCTTTGATTTGGGRTCTTTACCCGTTGWAAATGCACGTTTCATTATTGGTTAGATAGTTTTCTTTGTATTGAGAAATGTTCAAACTCTGACGTTCAGATTCTTACCGAGATTTGTATGTGATTTTGATATCGATTACAGGCGTCTCAATAGTAACCAGTTGACAGGCCGCATTCCACGTGAATTGACSTCAATCACCACACTCAAAGCCGTGTAAGCTTTTCTTGTCAGCCCTTGGTTAGGCATGAAGCATTAGCGAAGCGTGTATAGGTTTTCAAGATTTGAATTCAATCGTTAAGATCTTACTAGGTAATAGACCCTACATAATGTTTGCACTCTCCGTATAAGGTTAACTATTTCCAAAAGCAACCCCTGAAGATTCTTGCCTAGTCTGAACTTGGGTCGACTTTGAATACAAGTTGTTCTCAACACTTTCAAAATTCTTAGTTTATGCGTATTGTGCCGAGCAAATACTTGTGAGAATGCGTTGGATTGGTCTTTCTATTGCTACCAAAATCCAGAGAAAGTTATAGGTCGAGTAATAATAGGAACCATTCTCAGATGTTTATTCGGAACTCCAGCTTTTGCATACCTTATAGTTTTTTCTTTGGTGCTCCATATTTTGCTGATCTCGGTTGAATTGCAATTTGCAGTGACTTGTCAAACAATAACTTGTGCGGCACCATTCCAGTGTCCGGCTCTTTCAGTCATCTTTCAGACAAGAGGTAGGTCTTTTTTGACATTGACTTCAGTTTTTCATTTACTGTTCCTTGTTTTTCCTCTCTATTTTTTTCTTCTTTGAAACAAATGACAGTCTGTGACCAAGTTTATCGTCTTGATGAATATTCCTACACATTTATTTGTGAATACTTTGTAAAGTTTGCCTCCAGTCGCTCAAGAATCCTGCAGTTTCTGACGAAAGGAAATGGAATTGGATGGGTGGTATTTGATGCAGCTTTGCGAACAATCCTCGCCTCAATGGACCTGAGCTGGAGGGTTTCGTTCCTTATGAGATGTCTTGCCACTAGARGATGTCTTGCCACTAAASATGTCTTACCTCATTTTCCTGTGTGCCGAGGATTTTTGCTGTTCTTTTTTTWRSYTTTYYYCCMARRRKTAATCCCAGTAGTATTTACATTTCTGAAGTCAAGAAGGAAYACTTCGAAATGCAGAGGTCAAGCTTGGAGAAGCTTTTATCTAGGTGGAAGTGGTTGAATTCAAACTGAACCTTTTCTTATAAATAGTAACCATTTTCCTTCCTCCTGGTGTATTATGGCCTTGTTTATGTTCATGTTGTACACCTTCATGTGAAGTATCTCATTATTCTTGAAAACCTAGCTGTGGGAAGAAATGTAAAGTGAAATTGCGTGTACTTGAGTATTAGCCCCCCCAAATAGTGCTTATGGCGTGTCTACTGTTTTCAAAATCGTCTTGAAAGAAGATATCATTATTTTCTTTAATTGATCAAAATACATCCATTTCTGTGAGACGAAAVTGTACAAAGGTAGAATCTTCGATGAGACTTATGGAGTACAGTAGTTCTAATTTGTCGATAAAAAGAAGCTCTACATGAAGGAATTTCTGTAGAGATTTGGGGGGAGTTCAACTACAATTACTTATTATGGTTTATTTAAATTGATGTAGTCCAATTTCTCAACCCTTGAATGCTGCGGTGGATGTTTTATGTCCTTTGCATGACAGAGAATCAAACCGCGTAGGATAGAATTGCAACTTTTCATCCCAGGTAGTAGGAGTGGAAAGGGAAGATCTTTCCTAGTACTTCGACTACCAATGAGTATATTTGGCTTTTCAAAGTAGATGATGGCACACAGTATCAAAAATGCCACCGGTCCGTCCTTCAAGGGTTAAAGGGCTAAACAATATGGAATACGGAGTAGTAGGCAATATGAATTGAGAAAAAAGAGTTCATGTTGAAGCCAATGAAGGTGTAGCAATTCTTTGTTAAATATCCCAAGCTTTATATATCGAAGAAGATGCTGCCCTCCCAAAGGATCGAGAGACGGACGGAGCCCCAACCAAGACGGACGGACGGAGGAATCAAATTGGCCCTTTGTCCGCTTCCTCCAGAAGACTAGTCGTCGTCCCAATAGGAGCAGCAGCAGTAGCACTCACCCATGCACGATAGTAACAATAGTAACTCCACTTCGTCGCAAATCCCGAAGCATTTCATTCCAATCTCTGAGTGGCTCTCAGTCACTCCATCTTCTTCTTCAGTTTCGCATCTGTCCAAATAGCTTTCGTCACAACGAATCTTTTGCTTTTTTTTCCTCGCAAATCAAGCGTCAAAGCTCACCAGACCATTGCATTCCCTGTTGGAGATGCAATTCTACCATTTTGGAATACAACTTCGTAAGGTTTGAAATTCTCATGGTGATGGTGATCTGATGGGAGTGCATGCCCTCACTGTTGTTTGCTCTGCTTGTTTGTTCTGCCATGGCCATGTTGCTGCTGATGCCCATGAAATTTCAGGGTTAAGTTACGTGACGGCAGCRTCGTCAGTTGGGGATGCATGTGTTGTGGTGGTTGTCGTCTCTGGGAAGATAATATCTCATGAGACCTATTTACTTAAAATAGCTTCTCTGTAGTTTTGTGAAGATTCCTCTCCGTCTTTTATAAGAGATAAGTAGCATTCCTTCGTCTCCTCTGAATCATCTCTGGCTTCAGTCCCTTCTTTTACCTGCAGAAGCTGCTACAGACCACGGCAAGTACCGAGACGAACCGAGGTGTTTCGAGCTGCTTCTTGCAAGAATTTGACGTGGTTCTTTGGTGTTGCTGCTGCAATCCGAGCTTGCGTGTTGTGTGCGTGTAAGGTGAGGTTAGGTGATCTTTTAACATGCAGTTTAAGGGGAATTGGGTTGCGTGGGAAGGGAATGTCACTGATGGAATCGTTTGTTGTTGTGGATATCGCAGAATTTTGTGTTTGTGCAAAGTTTTGACGAGTTGGTTTGTTGTGAGTAAGGTGCAGCCATGGCGATGGCGATGATGAGTAGTGTGAAGGCTGCTACGCTTGTAGCGCATAGAGCAGGAGTGGAAGACGCCTCGCGTTCGCAGKCCGCGCAAGTTCTGGCATCCGCGAACTCGAGCTTGGTGAAGGGGACTAGCGTTGGGAGCCAGGCTAGCAAGCCAGTGCGTCGCGGTCGTAATACCTTGAACGTGACGATGACGGCTACCGTGCCGTCCTCGTCTGTGAAAGGAGTGGGACGTACTCGCCCCACGTCTGATCCTTCCGCGCCGGACTTCAAGCCCATCCCTTCTTTCCAAGAATGCTTCCCAAGCAGCACCAAGGAAACCACGTACGTTACCGAATTCCTACCATTAATCTCTCCCATTTCTCTTTGTGTTTCTTGAATGGATAGTTACTCGTTGATATTGAAGTGCAGATACGAGCCTAACTCGTCTTGCTGCTGCAGCAGTGGTGGGATGCAATTGTATCTTTATTCTGTGATGATGTAGTTGTCCCGTTAACTAGATGTATGTGTGTCGTCGCTTTCCCACAGGGAAGTTGTCCACGAGCCTACGGGCGCCAGTCTCCAAGTGCCCTTCCGTCGCATCCACTTATCCGGCGACGACCCCCACTTCGACATCTACGACACGAGCGGCCCCCAGGACATCAACGCCCGTCACGGTCTCCCCAAGGTCCGCCAGGACTGGATCGCCACTCGCGAAGCCCGGAAAGACGAGCGGTGCACCCAAATGTACTACGCCAAGAAAGGGATCATCACGGAGGAAATGGCCTACTGCGCGGCTCGTGAGAAGATGGAACCCGAGTTCGTGAGGTCGGAAGTGGCCAGGGGGAGGGCGATCATTCCGTCCAACAAGAGGCACCTGGAACTCGAGCCCATGATCGTCGGGAGGAAATTCTTGGTCAAGGTGAATGCTAACATTGGGAACTCCGCCGTCACGAGCTCCATCGAGGAGGAGGTGCAGAAGCTCCAGTGGGCCACAATGTGGGGGGCGGATACCATCATGGACCTGTCCACGGGGATCCATATCCATGAGACGAGAGAGTGGATCATGAGGAATGCGGCGGTGCCTGTTGGGACCGTGCCCATCTATCAGGCAAGGATACATCATGTTGTTTGGGTTTTTCTTTTTGCAAATTTAGCGAGTAATCTCCACTACTATACTGCCTGTGTTCCATGTTCTAGATTCTTCAATATTTTAGTAWCAACATGGTCCTTAACTACATGGTTCCTGACAGCATGCTACATAACAATATGCTAATTAGCAATCTCGAGAATTTTTGTTGAGAAAGCTCCAATTGACATGTGTCTGACACCATGTTTTGCAAAGTTGAACTCAATTTGAACAAGTGAGATCCTCAAAAACAATGAGTGATTGAATGTCTTCACAATGAAAGCATGTCTTTACCGCTGCTTGGTTTACTCGCTTCTTTGCTCTGATAACTAGTCTGATAATTCCGTCTTATGATGAGTTGGCACTGATAGAAAGGTGTCTTGCCAGTATTACTCAAGGATGTTATGTTTGATTGATACATGTTTGTGTCATTTCGACATTTTTTGTAACTAATCACACCCAAAAATTTAGCTAAGAGGTTTTGTTGAGCCATTTGTTTAACACCCGCTTGTTTACTGTTAGCAGGCGCTGGAGAAAGTGGACGGCATTGCGGAGAACTTGACGTGGGAGGTATTCCGGGAGACGTTGCTGGAGCAGGCGGAACAAGGCGTGGACTACTTCACCATCCACGCGGGGGTGTTGCTTCGCTTCATCCCCATGACGGCAAGGCGCATGACGGGCATCGTCTCCCGCGGCGGGTCCATCCACGCGAAGTGGTGCCTGGCGCACCACAAAGAGAATTTCGCTTACACGCATTGGGACGACATTCTGGACATCTGCAACCAGTATGACATCGCTCTCTCCATCGGGGATGGCCTGCGCCCGGGATCCATCTACGATGCCAACGACATGGCGCAGTTCTCTGAGCTCGCGACGCAAGGTAACTTTCTACCTCAATGCTCCGAATTCTGCAAACAACTGATTTTAGGATCTTTCTACTGGAGTAAACTTACTTCATGCAGTTGGCTTTGGTGCTGTAGTTCTAGAATCCAATGTCGCCTTTGAAGCGTTGTTGATTCAGTTGTRCTTGGCGTTCCATCTTTAGAGCTTTCAGTTGGTTTTGAATCTAGATTTGAACTACTTGATGCTGGCTGTACCAACTCTGAAATCCTCATGCTGAATCTACCTTAGCTGTATGCAGTTGTTGGTGTTCTTGTTCTAGAATCTAATGTTGGAATTGAAGGTACAGCTTATTTGGAGTTGTTGGTTTTGTTGCAATTAGAACCAATAACTGGATGTGATTGTGGGTTTGAACTAAACATGCGGTTCACATCTGTGAATGTAATCCATATAGTATGTTTTTTTCTCTGTTAGTGAGGAGAAGCCTAGATAAGAGACTTGCATGAGAGACTTGCGCAAGTATATAATTCTGTACTTTGTTAGCAAATCTGAGTAGTTTTTGTTCGATTGGATGTCTGTGAAGGTGAGCTTACTCGTCGAGCGTGGGAGAAGGACGTCCAGGTGATGAACGAAGGACCTGGACACATCCCATTGCACAAGATTCCGGAGAACATGGAGAAGCAACTTGATTGGTGCAGTGAAGCTCCGTTCTACACGCTCGGTCCTCTCACCACAGACATCGCCCCGGGCTACGACCACATCACCTCCGCCATCGGTGCAGCCAACATCGGGGCCTTGGGAACTGCTTTGCTCTGCTACGTGACTCCCAAGGAGCATCTTGGCCTTCCAAATCGCGACGATGTCAAAGCTGGTGTCATCGCCTACAAGATTGCAGCTCACGCTGCTGAYCTTGCCAAGCAGCATCCTCTTGCACAGGTTTGCCAGCCAATACTCTCATTGCTTTACCTGCCGTGCGACATGTGCATGAATGCTTTTCTGAATTACTTCTAGAAGAAAACTTCGCTGATTTGGTCCGTGAGTTTCATTCAGTGTTCAAATTTTTTTTATCAGTAATGTTTCAAAGAGCCATAGACTTAGCGAGATTCGCAGTCCATGCATGGGAAGTAATCTTGAAAAATCAAAGGTCTCCTGCAGGGACTGTGCAATTGTGAATTCAGAGAACAATAGTCTTGGAGGCAAATGTTTTTGGAATTCTGCCAATGTGAGGTTCATCACCAAATGTCGTTTGTGAGCTTGGCAGGGTTGGGATGATGCCTTGAGCAAGGCTCGGTTTGAGTTTCGCTGGAGGGATCAATTTGCACTTTCGTTGGACCCTGTGACTGCGCAATCGTTCCACGACGAGACACTGCCTGCGGAGGGTGCGAAAGTGGCGCATTTCTGCTCCATGTGTGGCCCCAAGTTCTGTTCCATGAGCATCACCGAGGACGTGCGCAAGTATGCTGAAGAGCACGGGTATGGGGATGAGCCAGAATCCGCTATCAAGCATGGCATGGACCAAATGAGCGCAGAGTTTTTGGCCGCCAAGAAAACCATCAGTGGAGAGCAATGGGGCGAGACCGGTGGCGAAATCTACTTGCCTGAGAGCTACGTTGCTGTGAAATCGGAGAAGTTTACCACTCCATCTTAAATGGACACTGTTGTGCCAAGGTAGGAGCCTATTCCCATGTCTGAATGATTTCCTTTATTAGAATGTTAGCTTACAATGTAAGCTTTGCTGCCTCCATTTTCGAGAGGTTTTCAGTCCACTAAATTATACGGAGTACTTAATTTGGGTGTCTTATGAATAAGTTATAACGCTGGTTTAAGTACTAGCCAGGGTCCTAGACTACCTTGAACCTCGACTATTGCTCTATGATGTATCTCAACGGGTTATTTTTGACTGTGATGGAACTTAGAAGTATCTAAATTCTTACAAGTTGCAATCCATGTTTGGATAACACGTGCTCTTTATAAATGGGGGACTTTTCAACCAACAGGATAGGGACCCTACCTTATCAGCGTTTAAAATTAATAGATTTCTGTTGAAATCAACAAAACAGTGATCGGGACAATGCGACCAAATCAACATAATTCTGTCAAAATTCCTGCATTTTCTACTAGTGTTTGAAAGGACCAAGTGATTTTTTTGAAGTCATTTTGTTGTAAGTGCGAACACAAGTTTCAGAGTTACTACATTTCATCACTTTTTACTAACTTGCTTTAGGATCTGGCTTGATGGTGAGCAGGTGCACATGCTCTAGAAACAGGAGAACATGCTCGGAGGACATCCCAATGCCACTGACGTAATACAGAAGGGGTTTGATCTGCAGTGGCTCTGGCCTTGTGATTGAATCATCAACCACTAGTAGACAACTGTGAATATATATATATATATGTTGTGTGTCGTGTTTGTGAGTAGAATATTTTCTCTCTTTGTAGTTGGTTCTTTTTTATGAAGAAGGAAACTGTACTCGTGTGATGCAAAAACTGATAGAATTTGGCACCGGGGGTGCTTGCTTGATGGAGTCGGTGCAAGCGACCCTTGCGCTGATGATCAATCAATGCAGGCTGAGAGAGTCCCTTCGCACCTGAACAGGTTAATACCTGCGTAGGGAGCGTGCCAAATCTTTCGTTGTGTTTGTGTTGTTGCACAGGCCAGTGACTCGATTTGGTGGCTGCGTTCCAACATTGTCACTTTGACAAAGCTCTCTCTCGTTTGAGAAAGCTCTCTGCGCCCGATGCTTGTGCTCAAAGCTGATGTCCTCGTCTTCAATCGGCAACTTGTGAGTGCTGGCCTTTAGTTTTAATGAGTGCACATCTCCATGCTCGTCATTAGAAAATGGTAAGTGTTGCTTAGATACTTAGTCGAGGTTCCCTGTCAGTCTCTACACAGAGATAGTGTGGATACGATGTTTTKTACTTTGCGAGTGTTCAAAATTATTGTTGTAATTGAAGCTACACTTTTCATCTGACCTGATTTCAATTGCTATCTTCAACCATGAGTAGACTTCACAGTTTCCTCTTGAGAAAGTTATTGGAGGTTCTCGTTGTTGGACAGGAATTGCCACATTGCCGTCCGCGTTCCTCAATGTTGGAAGTAATCGGCATTGAACATTTTCTCTCCTAATTAATTCAAAACCCATTGTGCACCTTGCGTATAAAAATTCCTTTCCGAGAATAGCAGGTCAGAAAAATAAAAAAGAGTACATACCAAGAACCGACCAATAAATCACCAATCTGTACCACCAAGAATGGGGGTAATCTGGGCAACGCGCTTTGCAATCTCAGAGAAGCTTCAGGATTCGGAATTGGGCATGGAATGGTATGGCGCCGGATTCGGGAACAAATGGCAGTATCACAGGGAAAATATTCGAACCCCAATCACTACCAACTCATTCTTTTTGTAAGCATGATTAACCCTTGAAGGGCGGGACCAGTGGCAGTGGAAATCATGCATTTTTGATACCATGTGACATCATCTATTTTCAAAAGCCAAATATACTCATTGGAAGTCAAAGTCCTAGAAAAGATCTTTGAGGGTGAAAAGTTGCAGTTCTGTCCTACACTGTTTGATTCCCTGTCATTCATTTTTCAAACAAAATCAGTTTTCAAACATGAAACGCATCCTCATTGTCATTGACTTGATTTCAATAAAACCTTAGTGAAATTTGAAAAAAATATCACAGCAATTGTTTGCAAAGTGACGGCCCATAGTGCAGGCACAAGTTCAGAATCATGGTGCTCAGACGCTGAAACCGTGTAAATTCACAGGAAGACTGTCGCAAGGCARCAGCAACCCTGTCGCAACACAGGTAACTTAGCCTCTTTCCTGAACCCTCGAAAAATAACCCTCCAAGGACRCTTCCCTACCACCAAGCAAGTCAGCCAAAAATTGTGAGATTCCTTGATGAGTAGGTGCATGTTTTGTTTRCTAGAGTATTCCTGAATGTCATTCGGTCATTCAGTCCTCAGCGTCCTTGCTGGGTTAATTTTGCTGCGCAACCTAATTCGAGCACAATGGCAACACCGARACAAACTGAAGAASGAGAGTGCCTGAGAGCTCGTGATCRACACGGATCCACTTGCAAAGTCRTATAATGAATCGAYAATCAACCGAGCGACTCTCGCACCAGCTCGTARGCAAGGAAGCAAGCGCCGTTAGCAGGGATGCTGCGGGCCATGGCGGGGCCGAACCCTCGCGACAGTCCCGTCACGCCCTCCGCGGCGTACACTTTTCGAAAGGCGTCCACGGTGCCACGGTACTTGGGGTTGCGGTGGTTGTCCACCTGAATCACACTCTTGATCACATCGGCAGGATACACTGAAAACCAGAACGTGGCCCCGGCCACCCCTCCTGCGAGCATTTGGGAGCCCTTCCCGAGTTGGGAAGTGTCTGTACCGCCTGCTAGCAGTTGCTTCGTGGCTTGGTAGGCTCCAAACATGAACGCGTTTCCGGGCACCTGCCCATCCACCCCAATAAGCAAATGCACAAGATGAAACATTGACTGAGCCTGATCGGAACAAGTAGCTCTATGTYACTGTGACTGGAGATGTGCTGRGRGACTCTTCAATTACAGTCTCTCTCTCTCTATGCAAGTCACTCTCTAGAAWCTTGACAACAAAAAATGTGCACAACTTGTTCGATTCCWATGTGACTGAAGCTGCACTARGAGACTMTTCTATTAAGGAATCGCTSTACGAGTCTCTCCATATGCAAGGCTCTCTCTAAGCTTCTCCTCGATCTTTACAACAAAAAGGGTATACTTGTATGATCTCAATGTGACTTCATATAATTGGATTATACAAATAGTTTCTATATGCAATATTCCCTCTAGGCAATACTCTCCCTAGACTTCTCTTTCCTCACAACAACATAAAAAGTGTACACTTGTACGATTTCACTAGTGACGGGAACTGTACTACGGAATTATTCAAGTACAGTCTCTCTGTGCAAGTCTCTCTCTAGAATCTTAACAACAAAAATGTGAACTTGTTCGATTTCCATGTGAACACAACGACCTCGCTATACAAGTCTCTCCATATGCAATCTCTCTAAATGCAAGGCTCTCTCTAAGATTCTCCTCGATCTTTTACAACAAAAAAGAGTACACTTGTACGATCTCACTCCAACTGGAGCTGTACTAAGGAATTAATTCATTTACAGTCTCTTTGTGCAACTCTCTCTCTCTATGCAAGTCTCTCTCTACCCTGATTCTCACATTTGAAAACAAAAAATGTTCACTTCTAAGATCGCAGGACYATACGTTGCATGACCGGGTGGAAGATGGATGTACCTCTCGTAAGAGGGTGGGCGTGAATCCTTTGAACAATCCGAGCGCCCCGCCTTCATTGCGCAGCACCTGCTTGACCACATCAATAGGGCCCTTGTAGGATTGCTGCTGCACCGCCCCCGCGGCCATCAACGCGCTCTGCGCTTGCAACTTGCACTTGACGAGCTCCGTGGGACACACCACAATGGACACCGCCACTCCCGCCCCTGCGCCGGCGATCATCTGCTGRGCGAYGTTGAGGTGCTGCCCCGGATGGGTGCGAAGCGCGGCTTCCATCTGCCCTCGCGCGCAGAAGAGCACCGCGTTGGCGACGGCCACGGTGGCGAGCGGCGCTCCCATCCCTTTGTACAAGCCCTTGGCCCCTTCCTCCGCTATRGTCTTGCGAACGGCGTCCACGGCCCCGGAGTATTTAGCTGGGCGACCAGGAGATGGAGCCCCCTGGCTCTGCAGCTTCACCTTGATGGTGTCAAAGGGGTGACCTACCAAGAGCTGCGCTGCGCCAGCGAATGTGCCGGCGGTTAGATCCTTCACCAAGTTTTCTGCCATGGCTGCCCTGATCCCCTTGGAACTAGAGTGAGAATAGCGATGTTGGATGCAACAATTGTTGCCCTACTTGTCGATGAAAACAAGTTGGGTAGAATTTGTTTACTATGAAGCTGCTTACATTCCTAGCGCCATACCAGAATCAACACCTTGACACGACATGCCCTGCCATAGTCCCTGCAACTAGACTTCGGCCTGGATTGAGAACAGCCACGTTGGTTGCAACAACTGTCGCCCTAATGTATCCGAAAGCACGATGSCCGATCTTCGTTTACACTGAAGCATCTCGCAATTCTAGCGCCATTCCAAAATCAACACCTTCATTACCGAGACGTTGGTGTCCCAAACGCCTTGTTCTTCACCACGTCCCCTCCCCTGCTGCCCTTGCAATTAGATTTCGGCCTGGATTGAGAACAGTCAACATGGTACCAACAATTGTTGCCCTAATTGTTACCGAAAGCAAGGTTTGGTTTACAATGAAGCTGCTCGCATTTCTAGTGCCATGCCAAAATCATCACCTTCACTAGCGAGCCGTTGATGTCCCAAACGCCTCGTCCTTCACCACRTCCCCGCCCATAGCTCCCCTGCTGCCCTTGCAAAAAGATTTCGGCCGAGATTGAGAACAGCGACGTTGGTTGCAACGACTGTTGCCCTAAATGTATCCGAAAACAAGGAGGTCGATCGAAGTCGCTTCCAATGAAGCTGTTCGCATTTCTAAWACCATACACGAATCAGCACCTGCACTAGCGAAGCGTTGATGTCCCAGCAGCAAGCGAGCGTGCAAGCAATGAAAAGCGACCTTTCCGAGCATTCTATAGAGCAGATTGCATAGCAACAACCAAAACTCTGTCACCACGAGCGCGTATTGAGCACAAAGAATGCAGGACACAATGCTGGCAGCTGCATCTCTCGCCCAGACGATTCTTCCGGTCCAAGCTTGCTTCTGGAAGATGATTGTCGTGGAACCAAATCATTCAACCCTTGTTGTGTCGATCGGACCCATTTCCCCTTCGCACCCTAAAAATCACGAACAAGCTGGATTCATCCAACTACAACTAAACCTCACACACTTCTGAATCCCCTGCTGGCATCCTTCTTGTGTGATCTAAAATCTCGTGATGCATCAAAAAGGAAGAACGGGTGGCAATCGTGGGGACCGAAGATTCACGAACTTTGCACCAATTCTAACACAGCGCACCTTGTGATCTGACCACAACAAAACGAATCCAAATGACCTTGGCCGAAGGTCACTCCATCATCGACAGAGCCACGCAAGGCTCCACTGTAGACTTGAAATCAAATCCATGGGATGGCGTGCAGTTCTTGGACTGAAGCTTAATAACAGTTTTATTATCACGGAATGCACAAGTGCAACGCACCTGCGGAGTGCTGACAAATGAGATGGATGCAGGAGTCAGCACCACATGCTCCTCCTCGTAGGACCTCCTAAGGTAACAAGCTTTAAAATTGTACAAGCTCTAAAACCACCCACATCCTCAAATGTACAATATGTGTACATTCTTTTTCTCATAGTCTTCACGCATGTACTAACAATGCACACTTTAGGAGGTGGGCGATTTTAGAGCCCTATGCCATTTCAGATTCAAATTTTTATAACTAACTAGTCCTTTTTTCTTTTTTTTTGAAAAAGTGCCAAGATGGCGATCATTTAAAATTTGGTGAAGTATATTATTTCTTCATACATACATCTTTTGGTCCAAAAATTAATACACTTTTTCATCCAAGTTTGGCTATTTCATCCATATTTTAAATGAAAATGACAATTTTTTGGCGAAAAAAAAATTACTTTTGTGTGGCAAAAAGTACACATATATTTTGAAATGGTGCAATCTGGCACCATGGTCCTAGAGAAAAAAAGGGCTGTAACTAACTCCACAAAGCTCCAAAAATATGAAACAACTTGCGCTACTGTAGATGCCAATTCAACTTGTTTTTCAAGGAAAATTTACTAAAACTTATTTCAAAAAGCTTCGCCTCCCCAAAATTCAGTTTCAGCTCTTAGAAGGTCGATTTCCAAACCTATTACCTTATAGCAGTATTGTAAACGTATGGTCCCGTTTCCCTATTCTTCATTTCCTAATCATTGTTCTCAATTCTTAACCCTCAAAAGACGCCAAGGATGTTTTGCGTCCGATGAATGGCAAAGAATCTTTCCTTGTAGGACAGAAATGCAATCATTCATCCTCGGTATTAGGGGTGGGAAGGGGAGATCTTTTCTAGTACTTTGACTTCCAATGAATATATTTAGCTTTTTCAAAGGAGATGATGTCAAACGGTATCAAAATGGATGATTTCCACGGCCACCGGTCCGTCCTTCAGGGTTTAACCCCTAAGCGCTCCGACGTCCAAAAAGTGGACGATGTACAGACTCGAGCAGCCGCAGCAAACGGGAAATCCCGAGATTTCATCCATCCAATTTATTGGAAGCTAAGACTAAATTTTGGAGTGCATGAGTGGTATTCAAAAGGGCTCAAGTGAAAGCCTGAGGAAGTGAAAAATCAGTGAAGTGGAAATGGTCAAATCATTACTAAATTTTGCCCTTGCCCGTAGCCATAATACATTCAAACGCAATGAAAACGGGCAGAGGAGCCTCTTGGGGCAGGTTGGTACGGGGAGGTGGCTAAAGTTTACTTTCCTCATGGAAAAGATAAACATAACGTCTGGCAATATTCTCTTCATGCATGGCTTCCCTGAATTGTCAGAACGGTGCAATGCCAGATGTCGAAAACCCGTCAGCAGGAATTATTGTAGTATTGTAACTGAGCAATGGCGGTTGATTCACAACGTCGTGAAGCGGCGGTTGCACATGAATGCCTCAGTCTTTTGCGTCTTGTGCGACTAGTCTGTAGTGTGTTGCTTTCATCTCGTATAGGGATTGAGAAATTCGAGGACCTCTTTGGAACTTGTTAAATCGGGTCCCACAATTTCTTAGGTTCACGTCAGAATGCGTAGAGTTGGGAGGAAGTAATTGCTGCTGAAAGATGACGCCAATAATGAGCCGTTCTAGTAATCGTCTTCTGCAAGAAAAACACAGCACACAATGAATTCGAGAATTCCAGTAGGATGGACAAGCAAGAACAAAAGACCAGTAGATTGTTTGCAACAGCTCCTGCAGTTTCTCGAACTCGATGCTTGCAACAACATAGTCATGAATCAAGCATTCACACCTCCTCACGACTCCTCTCTATCTTCCACAGAGCTGCCATTGTCCACAAGCAGTTTTAGACAGTGGGTCAGTTCATAATTTCCTCAGCAAACTGCTTGCTTATATTTCTGTCGTGCGCTACAGAAGTAGACAAGAGTTCTGCTAGACACAATGCTCAGAACATGCCTCAGTCGACTGACCAAACGAACCTATTGTTGGCCGGCGTAGTAGCTATCTAGGAGTGGGTACGGGTGATTGCAAGAAACACTTGTACTATTTTGCGTCACACGTTGCGTGTGGAAGTTGTTTTTGTCTCTAACTTTTGTAAAAATGCTCAAAAGAGCAAGAAATTTGGAAGCAAGCTTTTCGATGGTATGGAAAGTAAATACAAATTTTTTCAATTTTAATAAAATTACTTAAGTGACCGAAATTGAATTTTGATAATATGTCACACTTGTAGTTTTGGTGGTTTTTAGTACTATCGAGTACCTTTTTTGAAGAGTTAGGTTATGAAACTTTGTGGGGTGCTTTATTATATGGAAATACAACTTTCCAAGAGAGGGATTTTTGATTGCCTATTGTTATATGGAAATACAACTTTCCAGGAGAGGGATTTTTGATTGCCTATTGCAAGTGAGTTCTAGATTGGCCTAAAGTGAGCACCATTTGCAATGAATTTTTGAATAATGAAAAATGATTTTGGTGAAATTGTTTTATGACTAGACATCCACATAAAGTTTTTTCAAGTGGCCAATTTTTATTTTATTTTTGAAAATTTTATCCTATTTTTTACTAATTAAAATATCAAAGTATGTATTTTCTAGAGGCTTGGCACTTTTGAAGTTCTCCTACTTAGAGAATTTTCCTACACTTTTCCTTCCTAGGGTATGTTCTTCTTAAAGGCATATACATTAGTCATATTTTTAAAAAAAATTTAAAATTAATTTTCTAATTTTAAAGTACTCCCGAAAAAATCAGCCAAACGCAACAAAATCGACAGGTGTTTCTTGCAATCACCCGTATGTGAGGTTGGTGCGTCCGAAAGTCAAAAACGATGCATCCTGAGACTGCTAGATAAGCAGCACCTTCTTCACAGAGTTGTGCGGAAGGGTTTGAAGAGGACCGACTCTCCCCAGGGACTTCGCCTCCTCTTCCAATATCATGCGGCAAGAATTCTAGGGTGGAAACAACGCGTTCTCGAAGGACACCCCGCCGGTTTCAATGACGATGTGAACAACGCATTACGGTTGCAATTGTGGCCTGATCTTGAGAATGGCAGGTCTCCTTTGCAATAGTAGCGACTTGCCATCTGTAGGAAGTCCCAGTACGAACGATTGGGAGGAAGTCCTACATGGGCTACATGTAACGCAAGAAACCGAAGATCATAGCAGCTAGTGGCGACTTCGAAGATGATCTCCACAGACAGCGGCCAACCCACTGCCTTCAACATCGACACCGCCGAAGCCCTGCTTAGAAGCACGGAAGCAAAAAGGAGCAAGGCTTCCACTGGGCGTTAATGTCGTTGCTGAGAGAATAAGGGAGGAACGCCTGCTGAATTCCCGCCTTCAAACACGCATCTTTGTGCGACCATCGTCGACGACGGCCCCAGGTGTCGGCGTCAGCAAACACCTCTCGATGATTAACGTTTGCGAACCACGTTCTGCATGCCTGCAGTGGCAAGGACAAGCATGCATGCAGGTCAAAAGCAACACCGATGCGTTGCCGCGAGTTATAGCCGATCCGATAGCAGTCCATGTGTCGAGGTTCGTCCTTCCCACACATTTTCATGAAGCATCAAAGAACACAAAAAGAGAGTGGTTGTTGGGTTTGGCAATCAAGTCCTACGTTCAATCGGGTCGGCGTGAAATCATGTACGTGGTCCTCTTCGATGACGGTAAAGAGTTGCACGTACCATGCGGCCAAGTTGAACCGATAGAATTGATGGCAGTTGAAGACAAGCAGACGACATCCTCTAATCGTAGTTGCTCACGTCGCCATCAATTAGACGGACATCCAAGCTCGCTAGATACTATACAAGTTTCCGATGAACCATCCGACGCTCCTTCAAGCTGGCGTTTTCACAAGAATTGGCTTTGAGGCAACAGTGCAGAGCCATCTCGTGATGTTGACGAGAGCATGCTCTCACTCACGCACGGTACGCATGGCAGCCTCGACCTCCCGCATCTTGACCTAGGCACTATGCCTTCACTGCTGTCGGCGAAGACAGGGCCTTTGCACTTTCCGGTAGCTACTGCTGAAGAAGATCGTCGACAACGTAAGGGAAAGTCCATTGCTTTGCAAGAATMGAAATCTAATGCACTCACAGCAAACGTGGCTAGTAATGACGTCCTTGCATTAGGTGGCCTACTTGCCCACTTTTTTGATGTTGGTGACAACCACTGCCGTGAGTTGACTTCCTCTCATGTGTCTTTCGTTCACTTTCTGAACCCTTCACACACTAGTGAAGGCGGCATCCAATCATCCATGCATCGGCTCAAGACGACACTGATGACACTGGAGACCTGTTACGAGTTTACAAAAGACAACGGCGGTTAGTAAGCATGATTCCCGCTGTGGTCACTACAAATGTTGACAAGGCTGCCTCACAGGGAAAGCGCAATTCTGAACTCAAAAACGCTGCCCAGTCAAGAGGAAAAAAGTCTTCAAAAAATGCAGGTGATGATGTAGCGGCCTTTGCTAGCACGAGTGCAGCGCCCTCAAAACTGGCACGAGGACCGCGCGCTTCAGGGAAGGCAACTTCCATTAAAAGAAGTAGAGGAAGGCAAGGCGCTCCGGCACACGGCGATGACTGCAGCGGTCAATCGACGGGTGAAGCCAATATCCCTGTCTCGAACAAACTAGGAAGTGCTGGCAGTCGCGGTGGTCATCGACGGGGTCCACATTTTAGTAAGGCAGCGGAGGCTGCAGCTTTCTTAGCTCAGTTTGCAGAATCAACGTGGACTACGGATCACACCACGTTCAAGCATGATCCCGTTCGCTTCACAGGACCCACTCCGGGCCCCAACTTCCCGTATCAACGCATGCCAACGAAGATGGGCTTATTCAAGAGGTTCTGGAGCGACAAAATGCTTGAGAGAATCTGCATGGAGACGAACAGGTACGCCAGTGAAGTGGACCAGAAAAATAAACTACCTCTGGGCGGGCCATGCTGGTGGGGACTGTGTCCGTCTGAGTTGCGTGCTTTTCTTGGCATATGCCTGATGATGGGAATCAAGAAATTACCAAATCATCGAGCGTATTGGAACAAGCAATTCCCCTTCATGTATTGCGACGTCATAGCCACAACTATGTCGAAGTCTCGTTTCAAGGACATTATTCGGTGCTTACACGTTGCGTATGACACGGAGTCTATAGATGAGGGGGCCGGGGAAACAACAACGCAGGCATGCTCGCCAAGTTTGCTTGGCTAGTGCAAGAGATGAGAGACATATGCCGGCAGAATTGGACCTTACATCAGAAGGTGACTGTTGATGAATCCATGGTGCAGTACAAAGGGAGTTACTGTCTGTTTCGTCAATACCTGCCAAAGAAACCAACGAAGTGGAGAATAAAGGTGTGGTGCCTGGCAGATGCAGAGAAAAAATATATCCATGATTTTCAAATTTACACTAGAGCGAAAGAACGGGTGGGCAGGACAGGATCCGATGAAGGAAGCGCCAAATCTGGTTACCAAGTCGTCATGCTTTTAATGCGAGGACATCATGGTCAAGGCCACGTTGTCGTAACGGACAACTTCTTCACTTCTGTGAAGTTGGCAGTCGACTTGGTGCGCTCGGCACTTACTTCACTGGTACAGTGAATAGTAACCGGGTATGTCTTCCAAAGTCCCTCACGCAATGGAAACTGTTCGCCCAGGAGCCACAGGGTACGATGGCTTGGCAAATGCATTCTAGCAGAACTTTATGTTTTGTTGTGTGGGTTGATAGGAAGGCTGTGATGTTGTTATCGTCTTTCCATACGCCATTGCCACACTTGGAAGAGGAATGGCCTACTGTGCCGAGAAAGTGGGGAGATGAAGAGAAGCAGGTTGCGACCTCTCCAGTGCTGAAAGGATACACTAAATTCATGAGGGGTGTTGACGTCCATGATCAGATGAGGGGCTTGTACTCATCCCAAAGCCGTAGCCACAAATGGTGGCATCGGGTGTTCTTCTTCCTTGTCGATACTGCCATTGTCAACTCGTACATACTGTACAAGGCTACTTGTGAATGTCTCGTCAAAGTTCCTATGCGCAGACTAGATCTACTGTCGGAGGCTTTGTGCAAGCCTTGGATGTTGAGCGAAGGTTGTGTGTCCCAGTATCGTCTCTCCACGCCAGCGGTTCATTTGCTTGTGCGAACACGGAGTCGTAAAAAGTGTCGCTTCTGTTTCTCGAGTATACGAACGAATCTGAGTTGTCTACAGTGTGGAGATGTCCATCTGGGTGAATGCATGAAAGACTAGTACTATTTTGCGTCACACTTTGATTGACGGAGTTATTATCTACTATAACTTTTGAAGTATGAATCCAATTAACTTGAAATTTTTATTGGATATGTCTTTCTTGATAGCAATCAGATTACTTGTTTTTCAAAAATTTTCAAAAATCATTTTATATTTAAATTTAAATTTAGCTAATTTGTCACACTTTGCAGTTTAGGGGTTTTTGGTACTGGGGAGAACCCAAAATTAATGATCTAGAGCTGAAATTTTTGTGGTCTATTTCCACACTAGGAATGCATGCATATACCAGAGGGAATTTAAAAAAACATTGTTTTATTTCCTCTACATGCGTGCAAATAGGGCTCCCTTGCGCGTGTACTTCTGAACATTCAAGATGGTTTTAAGATCATTCTTTTGGTGAAATCTCTTYATCATATARTTCTCCCAAATTGCCAAATTTTAGTTTCTTCAAAAATTATTTATCCTATTTATTACAAATTAAAACATCAAARCACCTATTTTCATGAAATTTTGCACTTTTCTAGTTCTCCTMCTTAGAGAATTTTCCTACRCTTTTCCTTYRTAGGRTACCTTCTTCTTATGGGTATATACATTAAATATATTTTTYACATTTTTTAAAAATTGTTTTTCTAATTTTACAGTACTCCCGAAAAAAACATGAGTACTATGCCAAACGCTACCAAAACCGCACGGTGTTTCATGCAATCACCCATTTTCATATGGGTGAGTGTTTCCAGAGGACTCATTACTCTTTGCGTTGTTGATCAAGAACGTCCTAAAGGCATGCAAGCACTCAAGCAGTCCAGAGGTCCACAACATAGACAGCTTGAGATAATTTCTGTCGTGAATGGTCTGGCTTAGCCGCCTAGGAGAATATTCCAGCGAACAAAAGTTCTGCTTCTATGTCTTAGTACTTTTTCATCATTCCTTGTATATTGTTCTAGGAAGTGAGGAGAAATGTTTTTCTAGAAGTACTGCGAACCATCCACTTCGGTTCATGTGAATATGAAATGTGAAGTACATGCAAAAGGCAAGTAATTATGTAAAAGGCATCACATTATGGTTGCTATACTTAAGCGGCCAGCGACTTTGCTGTTACTGGACCACGCCGGTGTTGTGGTTACGAACGGCTGGAGGCTAAGGTGAGTGCTGTGAGGCGACATGCTGAGGAGCCTAACCGTCATGCTCAGTGGAGGTTTTGCAGTTCTTCATCGACTGGAGGCAAGCATTCGATGGAGGAAGGCATGTGATGTGGAGATGCGATGTCTTGTCGTGCTTACATCCCCGGACGATGGATTCGCTGCATGAGAACATGCTCTGCGGCATTAGTTGTGTGGAGAAGTTGTAAGTATGAGCGTCACTGACCTCAGTGTTGTTGTTTCTGTACTAACTTTCTGGGTGAGGGCATCACGAAGAGTATGCCTTTTTTATTGTAAATATTCTGAAAGTACAAAGCGCTTTCAGCTTTGCTTGCTAATATTTATGTTATTTTGATTATTTTCTCTTTGATTATGAGTCAAAGTGTGTATGCGGCATCTCGTAACCACTCTGGGCTTTCTGAATTCCTCAACCACCTACTGAACGCGCAACTGCACAGCAGTCTGGGGAGAGTCCGTCATGGAAGACAGTGTGAAACGAAAAGGCAAAGAGAATGTCCGTCATCCTAGCCTGTCAGTGATCCAATATTCTTCGAAATAAAACTGTCTCGTCATTACGATTGCACTATCACCGGGCACGAATCGGGAGGACGTCCATAGTATTGGGTAGCACTGCCCGGACGATGATTGGGTTGTTGGGCAAACAAAATTTCCAATCTCTCAACAAAGATGGCTACATTGCAAACTCCACAAACTCACAAAGTTTCCGCTGAAATTCCCGAATGTATGATTTTCTGTTCTTCAGTTGCTCTTCCTACTGCTTCATATTTTTTGGAAATTTTCTTAAACTCCTCTATGATTGATATGGCGTGACAAAGTTGCAACAGCCTCCCTGCCCGACCCGGTCAACTCCTCAATTTTGACAGTCAAACCTCATGATCTTGAAGGCAATSTGTTATTTCATGAATTTCTCAACGGAATCCTAACATCCACTGATTAATACAAAAGATCTTACGGTTAATCTCTGCCTCATGGTTGGCTTTCTCTCAGGAGCCGCTCCCATAACTTTCCACTTACAGCACCGCTGCCAGCGTTGTCAAATGGAATCGGACGCTCTAGGGTTAACATTGAACTGATAACCATGGAGAAAGTGGATTGTGAACAGTGCAAGTTTGTTAGTGCTGATCGGAGGGGAATGCATTGTTTATGAGCTTTTTGTGTTTTTCAAAAATCACCTAACCCCTCATTGGATGTTTCCCTAATGGAAATTGCCACAAGGGCAGCATGGGTTTTGTTACTATCTCCGTGGACATCTTCAAATAATCTTGGGTGCCTATATAATATTGACAATGCAAAGAATAATATTATTACAATGCTAGAATAACCATGCAAGTCTCCATGATCGCATTTCCAAAAAATACACAATGAAAAAGATCTCTCTAACATCTTAGAAAATGTTTTTTTGTCATTCATAGGACGCCTAACGTCTGCATCAACGTTCAAGGGTTGTAAAATGTCATGGTCGATCAATGACAAAGTATCATTTTATATTAAGACAAAAGTGCAATTGCTCATCCTTTGAATTTTGTGCAAAATGGTAGATCATGCATAGTAGTCTGATCTCGAATGAACACTTTTGGCATTAGATGAGATTTGAGGCAAGGGGAGGGTTGTGAGTTCCTGGACTACAAAGAACGTGGGAACTATGCCACAACAAGGCCACAACCTAACATGGGCAAAATTTGGCTAAGTTTGGCTAATTTATTTTTGAATTTTCTTTTTGAATTTTTTGAATTCTTTTTGATTTTGTAAACAATTTTTTTTAGTATTCATTATTCTGATAACGGCTAGACGCTCTTTCACTACATCGGAAATAGCAAGGAGAACAAGTGTGAACTAGTCCTCGCCCTTGCCCTTCTCTTTGCCCATTAGATGTTTTTTGGGTCCTCTAGAAGACTACGGGTTTCCAAACTATTGGAACAATGCCATGTAAACAATATGATGTGGTCGAGAGACTGTAATGTCTGATTATAGTAATAATTTATTTATTTTCAATTATTTTCATTTTTTTAAATTATTATTAAAATACTTTATTTATTTATTTTTTATTCAAATCAATTTTTTTTTATTAATATAATTTGAAAATTTTGAAAATACAATATTAATTTTTTTTATTCAAAATTCAAAAATTTAGACGAATATTGTGGTTGGTATTTAGCATAAAGAACAATTTTAGGGAACAACCACAAAACAGTCTTCTAAAGGCCTGAAAAAACATCTAATGCTCAAATCTCATGTAATGTTTTTTTAAATTAGATGATGTCATACAATCCCAAAAGGAATGATTTCCATGGTCACCAACAAGGCAATTAAAGATTAAAGGACGTTTTTTGATCCTATAGATGACCACACCTACTCAAAAGTTTGTAGGATGTAAAAAAATGTTTTTTCACCTAATTCATTTTTAGAAGCTACTTGAGTATATTTTCAGTGAATTGCATTGCAATTTTCCCTCATTATAGTATTATCAACATTTTTGAAGAAGACGATACTTAAATCCTTGCTATTTTGGGTCATTTTTGTTATTCATTCTTGATGTGAATTTTAGCCGTAAAATTGATATTTTATAAACTTGAGTCCAACTAATTAAATGAAGCTTATTATCAAGTGAAGTTTCTACTCCATTGGAAACTTTGAATTTTTTTTGAATTTCAATATTTTAGTACAATATGAACTTTGCATGGTTTGCCAGTTTCTCATTTTAGAGTGATGGAATAACTTTGGTTTATACCATGATGCTATACACTATAATACACATCTATGGTGAGAATTATAAATTTCTCATGAATAGTGTGTATTTGGTATGAATTTTCTTCATTTTTTTTCAAAATATTCACAACAATTTCAATTTTTCTTCAAAAAATTTAAAAACTTTAATGAATTTTGGTAGACATATAATTTTATCTTTGAAAAATAAATTCAAAATTTTTCATTCATATCTAGTTGCAAAATGGAAGCAAACAAAGTGATGGACAATGAGGTTTGAAATCACTCGTTATAGGCCTATCCATGGCTAACCTTAGAATATCGGGTTGGTCACTATGAAAATCATCCTTGTTGGTATAGTGTGAATCATTTCCTTTCAAAAAACACCTCATTGTAGATCAAACTATTATGTAAGACGTCTCCTTTTCATACAAAATTTCAAGGATGAATGTCTTTAAATATTTGTATCCAACATAGAAAAATCCCATACCATCCATTGGACACTTTTAGGTCACCACATTGTTACAGGAAAGAAAAGAACTGCCTAAGACAATGCAATCAAATTTCAAAGTCCTCACCCTGTATCTTCTATTTCTTTGCTATTTATGAGTGAAATTTGTTGATTTTATTTTTCAAAGATGAAATCACATGTCTAATATTTGTCATGTTTTTTTTTAAATATCAAATTACCATGAATTTTTGAATAAAATATGAAGAGCAATGTTCATATCAAATACAAATCATGTTCAAAAAATGTAAAATATTGAGAATAGGTGGACATTATARTGTAGAACATTGTCAATAGTATAATGAAAATTTCCGTAGCACTCCATATATAGAAATGTGATTATAGATCCACAAATTCAAACTTTAGTAAAACTCAATTTTAAATTTTTTTCAATATTCCCAAGTGAAGTAGAAACTACACTTCATAGGCTTTATTTTGTTAGTTTTGCTCAAAAGCAAAAGAAAACGATTTTAATGTCAAAATCAAATTTTAAGGAAAAAAGTTTAATGTACTAAAATGTATTGGATCTTAGTGTACTATTTTTTGATAAACTATGTTATATAAAATAAATTATAAACTAAAATGACTCAAATTTAATTAACTCAATGATGTACATCACTAAAAGTACTCCTCCCAAATGGTGAAAATCATCCAATTTTCAATATGAACAAAGCTTGATCAACCATCCAAATGATAGAAACTGTCTTCAATGGTCTTCTAGGATAAAGAGCACATTCTGAATGATCTTTGGTGATGAGATGTAATCAGATGTGGTTCCAATTGCAAAATCATAGCTAATTTTATGAAGAGCCAAAATATAAAATGACTCAGTTTAGATTCCAATTCCATTTGTCTTCCAAGGAAAATTTAATGAAAAGTATCCAAAAAGTTTAGCTTCCTCCTCCAAATGCGACCAACTTTTCAAAGTATGCTTTTTAGACCTCCTACTTTACACATACTAGATATCCGACTCTTGAGTCTTCATAAGCATTGTTCTTGATATGATGGGGTGAGCAAGTATACCCGGTAAATTAATCAAGCACAAAATAGGGGGCCTTTTTTTCTTTTTAACTTGCACCCCTGGAATGACTTGGAGGAGTCGCACGAGCATAACATTTTTCACCAACGCTTGGGAAGTCCTTTTTGCTCCCCCCAAAGAGGAAGCCCCTAGTAGTGAAGCTTTTCAAGTTATTGTATATATTCTTTTGAAATCCAATGCTCGACGATCACCTCACAGAACTTGGCCAATTGGCCACCCAACGATATCATTTTCATCATACAATAGAATTTCTCTAAGTCGCTCTTCTATAAGCCAATAAACCTCCATAAACCAATGTTGTCAGACTAGTCCAAACTAGTCCATATTACAAAGGTTGTGACTAAGACTGAGCATCCCCACTATGCACTCGGCCAGAAGGGACGGGCCGGCCTCACTTGGTGTGTCCAAAGAGTGAGCCGGGCTTCCTTTTTGGGCAAGCACCCCACTGCAAATGCGCCTCAAGACATAGGAACCAAGTCAACATGATCCTCCAAGAGCGCCACCTCACCCGCACAAAGAATGGAGAAGCATTAAATGTCCCAAAATATCTCAAAATATGTGAAAAGGACAAAATCAACCCTAAACCAAAGACTCCCCATCTGGCCGTCCGCTCTCTATGTTTGGCCGTGGCCGACCAACTTTTTGGCTTCGTCGTGTGTGCCGTGGGGAAAATAAATGGGGCCCTGTTTGTGCCTTTGGTGGTGCGGAGTGGGGATGCTCGAAATCTGACCCTCTCTTAGCCAACAAACCTTTGTATACCAATATGTCAGAGTGGTCCGGGACCTATTGAGGAAGGGAGGCTTTACTGGAACTCAATTCTGCCAAGGTATCTTCGAGGGAATGATACCTCCACCAAGGATGTTCACCAAGCAGCAAAAACAGTTAACAATGTTATGAAAAAGTTCTCWCACGGAAACCTCRTCGGCAAGTCCTTCAGTCGGTCTACTTGTTCGGGAGCGGCGTGTCAAGCGGATGGAAGTCATTCCCTGAAACCTGGGAAAGTCGGGAAAGACCTGGCAGGACTAGTACAATAGATCAGTACGGAGGGGTCTTTCAAAATTGTGCATCAACCTCGTCATTTTTTTGTGTAAGAGTTGTAGCTTCGATTCAAGGTCTGCTAGGGTTTCGGGGATGRAGGTGGCGAGACAGTAGTGTGGCTTCTCGTCTCGCTCATTTTGATGGCGTTTGGAGTGGCCGCGATCTGCCGGGAACCACGCTGATGACGCGAAGACCAGTAAGTAGCTTACAGTACCYCGGGAGCCCTTCACCGTTGAATTCGTGTCAATTTTGGGGTTCTTTCGTGTTTGGAATGGTTTTCGTTTATGAATGTGGGCATGGATGTTGGATTCTTCCGTTCCTTTTGTCGTGGGTTCTGGTTCCCCGCATTTTGTGGGAACGGCATCTTGCTACCGACTTCGTCAAACCTTCGCATTTTCGTGGAAATGGTTGTTTCTGAGACGCAAAATACTTTGTCTTTGAGTGTGTGCGTAGTTCGAATCTGGAATTACACCTGGCCAGATTTGCTATATCAAACTATGAGGCATAAGCGAGGGTTCAGGGACATGACTAATAGGAAAAATATGCCCCGAATTCGTTTTAGAATTACAACTAGCCATTTAGCAGGATTTAACTTTACAAAGTGTTGTAAATGGCGTTACAATTTCATAGCGGTGAAGGCAGCTAAATTTTCTAGGAGGAGGTATCTTTTACGTTGAAGAACTCGTTACAGGGTGTGACGTAGGGATTTCTGCATTGTCCTAGAGCACAYGGGCAAGGCAAGTTGCATGGTAACTTAAGCTTCCAGCAAATTTATGACTCCCTTTTTCTTTCGAATACCGTAATGGCTCCCTGGTGAGAATTCGGATATTCTGTTGTGATGCTCCATCACTTTCGGTTGCCTTTGMGTCCCACAATCGCAASCTATGTGCTTCAGACGCACTMCACTGGAGTGTGGACTTTCTGGCGGTCTCTACACTTCATAGTCATTGTGCTAAAGGCACATGGACATGGATTGTGGAGGATGCTATCAAGTTAGCAAGAACGCCCGCTTCCTCTTTCTGTACTCTCCAATTAAGCAAGCTCCCAAGTTCTTACTGGCCTTGCTTTTCAATTCAGCAAGTCCAGAACCAAAAGGTTGTCTGGCACCGCTGACCTATCGTTAGAAGCTATAGTAGCTCGGATTCTATCATAGGAATTTGTTTTTGTGAATTGTTGACGCGCTTGTGTATCGTATTTGTGTTTCTTCTAACATCGCTCTTGTTGCCTGTGGTCTACAGCTTAGGGTTTAGGCTTTAGGCACCTGCGGAATCCTGTCGCTACTGAAGAGCTAAATTGTCCAGSCACCTTCATCAATGGAGTCTACCAGTTCTCCTTCTCGAATTCGCCACACCACTGGCGTCCCGGCTCCTGGTCCCTATCCTCCTGGTATGTGCTATTTTTCTTACTGCACATGATCCCTCTTCGATTTTACCGTGGAATTGGTCTTTGTCTGTTCATTTGATAAAACCGGCATTAGGTAGAGGATACTATTTGCATCATTTGATGCATTTAAACGAAGATGTAGGAGTGTGATTATTGGGGACCACTACCGTGCAGTAGATTGATCACTTTGGATACAAGAACCAGAATTCTCTTGAACTCAATTTTATGATGGTTTCTTTTGGATTCGTTCAAAGTGGGAGGTTTTKGACCACTATYGAAGGGATAGCAAACAACTCCATTCTCTTCAAGATCAGTTGCCATAGACAAATTCACCAAATCATTCTTACACCCAACTTGCTAATTGAATCCACCCAAGTGTTTGAATAGACGAGTTGCTGTTGTGTAGGGCACGGGATCCCTGATGGTCATATTATCTTCTACTTTATCGCTTGGCAGGTTCTGGATTCGCAACCGGGGCAATTTCGCTTGGAGAAGTGGATGTGATACCCGTTTCAACGTTTGAGGAAGTATGGACGGCCCTCGAGGGYGGCGTAGATAACAAGGGTGCTACTTTCTACAAACCAGTTGATGTTCCAGCAGGGTACAGTATTCTTTGCTATTATGGGCAGAACAATTCTAGACCTCGAGCTGGTTGGGTTCTTGCTATCAAAGAAAATGGGAGTAAACCTGCGCCAGCGCCAGTGCTATCGCCTTCATCTTCGACTTCGTCATCGGCCAAGTCCTCACCACCATCCTCCCCCAAGTCAGCTTTGGCAAATCTCAATCCGTTTGCAGGGTTGACTTTGAATTCAAAGGGAGATGATGCTAGTGAATCTTCCAAGGACGTCTTCAATCCCTTTGTGGGGAATCATCTATCTTCAAAAGAGCTTGAGGCTGAGGCTAATGAGGAAAAYATCAATCCATTTGCACGGATCACCGTGGTCCGGCATGAAACTCCAATTGAAGCAGTGGCCCAGGATGGTACTGCTGGGGTGACTGTAGCCCAGAATGATACTGCTTCTGGTAGTGCACAGCCAGATGATACGAAATCTAGGTCTCTTTCAGATTCAGTGTCCGCTCTTTTACACCGTTCCCCTGCTTCCCCTGCTTCCCCTGCTTTGAAAAGCCCATTGGATTTTCGGCTGATCTGGAAGAGCTCCACCTGGACTGGCAAGCAATCCGGGAATGCGTGGGTCTGGTTGCCACTTGCTCCGGACGGATATTCAGCCCTTGGATATATAGTCACAACTTCAGAAGATAAACCTAGTACTACTGAAGTGACCTGTGTCCGCACTGATCTCACGGATACATTAGCGGTGGAYAGCAAATTCTTCAGCACAAGTGGATCTGAGTTTGTTTTTCCTTTCAGCGTTTGGAGCACGAGACCAGCCGTGCGCGGAGTGACTGCAGCAGGTGTGAATGTTGGCAGCTTCTTCTGTGCTCGCTCCGACGACGCAGACACGATCCTCCCTATATCATGTCTCAAAAACATAGCCTTCAATCTGGATCACATGCCAACCATGACACAAGTGCGATCCATCCAGCAGTTTTTTGGACCTACTGTGGTCTTCCACCCGGCTGAAACGTATTTGCCAAGTGCCGTTTCCTGGTTCTTTGATGCCGGCGCAATGTTGTACCATATGGACTCCAGTACTCCACCCATGGCTATTAAAAGTGATGGCTCGAATTTACCGCAGGGAGGTTCCAGTGATGGAACGGTTTGGATAGACCTTCCTAAAGATGGGAGTAGAAATGTAGTCAAGAAGGGCAATTTGGCGAGTGCGAAGGTGCATATTCATCTCAAGCCGGTTTACGGGGCCACGTACACTGACCTCCAGAGTTGGTTGTTTTTCCCGTTCAATGGGCCGAGTACTGCAAAGGTGGGAAAGGTSAACATTCCTCTGGGACAGGTGGGCGAACACGTGGGCGACTGGGAGCACTACACTCTCAGGGTAAGCAACTTCACTGGAGAGTTGGAAGCTGTTTATTTCTCTCAGCACAGCAAGGGCCAGTGGGTGAAGATCTGGGACCTTGAGTTTACCGATGCCAACAAGCCTTTTGTGTATGTTGCCAAGAACGGTCACCCTTSTTATCCACACCAGGGAGATCACCTCCAGGGAGATGAGAGACGTGGAGTTGGGTTGCGGAATGACACCGCTCTYAGCACAGTTTTGCTCGACTCCTCAGAAAATTTCCTGGTATGTTTACGTCCCTTGCACTCTTCGTTGTTTAGGGTCACTTTAGATTGCACACTTCGAATAACAATCTTGAGATAAACTTAGAACTTGAACCAACATMATGWGCAACTAAGGGTAGGATAACAAGCTTAATATAGTCMTGACCCCTTTTGATYYATTTGCGGTARCWAGTGTCCAATCCACCTCAAAGGCGTAGGGTTGAAACCTTTATATTCCGAACTGATTTTTAACATGCCACATGCTACATAGGAGCCATATAAGCACCATCTCTTTCATGCTCATTCCTCTTACTTGGACTAATGCAATTACTATATTGAACAAAACGAGTTAAGTAGTGATTTTGCACCAATCAACGTGTGGATTTTTTTGTTATCTCCAGCTTGTTGCTTCAAACTGCGCATTATAAAGTGACCTTCTCTAGGGTACTCTCTCTTCGTGTGGTCTTTGTCCTGTGCTCTCCCGACCATCACCAAGTGTTGTTGAGCAATTAGTCTGGATACAATATGTTCCTTAAAAATGGTGACTTAATACTAGGTGACTTGCTTGTTATATAGACATACCCTCCGTTGCACTAACACTGGAAGTTTTGGGGGTGTATTGGACAGGTCTTTTCAGCTGCCTATCTGCATGAAAGAGGTGATGCAGATGCACCAGAAGAACCAGCCTGGCTACACTACATGCGAGAGTGGGGTCCCAAAATTGAGTACGACAGGAAGAAGTACCTTGATAAGCTTTTAAGGATTTTTCCTGCCAAGATCCGCGAGTCYCTGGAGGACGTGTTTGAGAAACTTCCTGATGAAGTCATGGGCCAAGAAGGGCCAACAGGACCCAGTGAGAAAAACATGTGGAATGGAGACGAGAGAAGCTAAGTTGGGGAGGGACAAATTCTTGGCTGAGAAAGACGTTTGTTTGATTGCAAAGTAGGTTTAGATCATGTGCAGTTGTAGTTGATGATTCAGAAATCTGGGTGGATTCAATTCTCTCGAGACGTTGTGGCTCTTTACCATGGGCATTGTTTGGTTTAAATTAATTGAATGCTTGCATTTGTGTACCAATTATACCGACTATGCGAAGCCTGCCGTTCCTTCAAGTTTCAATTGTTTCAACCACCATATGCATGCTTAACCCTTGAAGGACGGACTGGTGACCGTGGAAATCATGCATTTTGATACCGTGGGAATCACTCGTTGGAATCACTCATTAAAAGTCAAAGTATTGTAGGAGATCTTCCCTTTTCACACAAAATTTTGATGATGAATAGTTGCACTTTTGTCTTCCATCATACACAAATTATCTACCTCAACAAGTGAAAACCCTTGAATTAAATTAAATTATCCTTGAACACCTCGCAAGTGAATGTGGAAATCATTCCTTTCACTATATGACATCATCTACTTTTTACAAAAAAGTGCTCATTGGAGATTAGATCATTGTGCATGATCTCCGAATTCCAAGGATGAACAATTGCATTGTAGTCCTATATAGCAAGATTTTTTGTCACTCGTAGATTGAAAAATGGCCGTAGCACAATTTAAGGGTCAGTTTAGATAGGATGCAACCCTATCACCTAAATTTATATTTTTTGATGAATAGGTGCATTTTTGGTCTCTATACTTTCTTAGAAAATTCTTGGTTTTGTTACATGGTTAAGCTTCATTAGAAGGGTCCCTTTGCCCTCCTTGACATGCTAGGTGGGCTACAAATTAGTTCTCCAATTATTTTTTAAGCACCATTAGATATTCAACAAAAAATAACTCTCTTTTTTAGGATCTAAAAGGGAAAGGGTAGGTGTGTATCTATTTGCTAAAAATATTAGTAGCCCTATAAAGATAATTGTAATACTATACAAAAGAAAAAAGTCAATCATTAATTAGGAGTAGTGTAGATTCTTTAAATCATGGGAGCAACACTACACAAAATTATCTCAAATAACGTAATATATTTGTTTAGTGTGTGGTGTGCACCACACTAAATAGAATGAAGAGTGTATAGTAGTGTGTTGTAAAAGCGTCCGTCTCCATGAAATCGCCCCTAAAAATAGTTGTAGAATGGATATGAGATGATCCTTAAATGGACCACATTACCATTGAGTGAATGGAAAAAAAATTCTTGTTCATTTCAAGAGCCAACTATTGTCTTTCATTTCCTCTCATCTCTTTACAAGTTGCACATAGACAAATTTTTGGAGACCTATGGTCACAAATAGGTGCCTATGCCCCAAATCTTTGGATATTCATATGTAATTCAAAAATGATTGGAAAAATATGAACCCACTTATGTTAAATTGTTGGTTAGATTCCACATTTATTTTTCTTTCTTTGAAAAATGATCTAAAAATATTTCTCCCAATGGAAACCTATGAAAAAGGCGGAGGTGCACATTGAGGTGAACATTTTGTGTCTCATGGATGATACAAAACCTTTCTATATATGACATAAGTGAAACTATTCATCCTCAAAATTTTGTATGAAAAGGGGAGATCTTCTATGATACTTTGTTCCAATGAGTGGTTTTGAATTTTTTTAAATTAGTGATTCCCATAGGATAAAAATGGATGATTTCCATCCTTGAAGTCATCAGTCCATCCTTGAAGGGTCAAATGGACGCTTTTAGAGCATACTACCTTACATTGGTGTAAGTCTCCAAGGAGAAGCAGCCTGAGACATTAGGAAAAATATGAGGTCTCCAAAAGGCTGTTAGAATGAATCAACCGCAAGGCCCCGTGATATTACAAATTTTTTTTTTTTTTATTTTTAAATTTTTTTAAATTTTTTTTTTTTTAAATTCATAAAAAAAAATTTAAACCACGCAGTATTTCAAAAAAAAAAAAAAAAAATTCCATATTAGCACTGCGGCCTTTCAGAACTCACGGCCTTCCGGACACCTCAAATTTTTCCTAATGATTCATCAACGAGAATGGCCCACATTCCTTCAGTTAGTAAATCTTATAGATGAAATTCATCCTCTGAATGAGCCACAGCGATTCCTTTGCCACAGCCTTGGAGAGAATAATGGCCATCGGGAGTGACGATCCACCCTCTTGTAGTTACTGCCATTTGTTCTCTTCGTCGCAGTTGCAGCTCCAATTCAAGCTCTGCTAGGGTTTCGTGGATGTAGCAGGCCAAGCACAGTGTAGCTTCTCGTCTCGCTCAGTCTGATGGCGACGAAAGTGGCGGCGATCTGGAACCACCCTGCCGGCCCCAAGACCAGTAATCTCTTCAGTCTTGTTCTTTCTCCCCTTGAATCTGTACCAATTTTGGGTTCTCTCGCGTTTGTAACGAATTGTCTTGGAATCGGGGGTTCGTAGTGGAGCATGAATAGTGGACCCTGTTTTTGTGTGCTCATTAGGGTTTTTCCGAAAATCAAATATGCATTTGTCGGGGTCGTAGCCTTTCAGTCTCGAATTATGGTGTGTTAACCTAAAGACTATGATCTAGGGAAGCGTCGGCGTGTGCAGCTCCTTTATTGAAAATTCTGTGAACTGATATTCCGTACTTATCGTTATCTGTTGATGTTATTTTCTGACTTTGTTACCTTAATGAGTGCCGTTAGGAATTGTCAAAGGTTTCAGTGATGTTTATGGATTGGAATATTGATCGCGTCCTGTTGTTGGTTGTGGAGATTGATAAATAGAAGCGATCCAATTCGGTGTTCAAATGTATGAAAATGGTCATTTGTGATCGAGATTGAGTTGTCAGAAAGGTGTGTAGAGTSCACTGGATGAGSTTTAGTGGAATCAGACCTGKCCAATTGTTKCTCAATKCAATTTTGTCAGTCGAACTAGGTATCTATTGTGGGCAGAGTGTTGTTCAGGAGACACACTGTGAGTGTTTTTTGGAACATTCTCTCCGTCGTATAGATTTCAGATGGTGGTTTTCCCTGAGCAACAGTTGTCTCTCAATTGTGAGTCATAAAACAAAAGATTTGGGCAATTGATCGCGTCATTGCAGTTTATAGGAAGATGTGCTTTTATGACTCGTATTGTTCCACTATGTTAGTCCAGAGTCTAGGTTTGCTCGTGCGTGTTACATCGTTTGAATGGCATCCGCGGTCAAGAACGTGTGCTTCCTCTGACATTGCTTTTTCCTTTGGCCTGCAGTTCATTTCTGGGCACCAACATTCAAATGGGGCATTTCTATAGCCAACATTGCTGATTTTGAAAAGCCAGCTGAAAAGATATCGTACCCTCAGCAACTGGGTAATGCTCGAACTGTACTTTTTCGCAGTGAATTTCTCTTATTGAATTTTGTCCCGGGGTTAACCTGTAAGTGCTCACACTAGTAATCGGAACTCCACCTTGTGAAATTCACAACATATTTCTATCTTTCAAAATGTAGGATATTATTTCTTTTCCTATTGATACGTTGTGTTACATTCCTTTCAGCTTCCTGAATAATTTAGGTCAACTCCTTTGGATATGGAAGCTGCCACTTTTAGCCATTTGGACACGCATTGGTTAAAATTAAAGTTATCTGATTTTCTGGAATGTGATGGATTTTTTTTTATCTTGATCCTCTATAGATAATGMAATTTTATTTTTCACGGATCTGTAAATTTACTTGTGCTCCTTCTCGATGTTCTGCAGCTGTGACTGCCACGGGCTTGATYTGGTCACGGTACAGCATGGTTATCAAACCGGTACGCCCTCTTTACCCTATGTCTTAGTTTTATGCTGAGTATGCAAATTCTCAATAAAAAGCCTTGAACCACTTTGGACTTAGAATCCTCTAGTTATCATATCACTTCGATACATAATTATGAATAGTTTTGTTGAGTTCTTGAAGTAGGTTAGGGTTGGTTTACACCAGGGCCGGACCAAGGGACCACAAGCACTCCAAGATATCCCACTTTGTTGGATAGACAAAAACTAGTAATGACACTCACATGGTCTTGGTGCAAATCCAAGAGAGATCATGGTTGGGCCATATCTATTTATTATTAGATTCAACATTGTCAATTGCAAGATCAAATAAATAAATAAAATCTATGGTTGTGAGATTTTAGCTTGTCATGGTCTCCTAGAAATTCATAAGGCTTACTTTAAAGTGGTGGTCAAGAAAAAAGCTCTTAAAAATTGACAACATTATCTATGTAGGCCATACAAGACCCTAAGTGGATTTGAAAATTGGCATGGGCCTTTGCTTTGGCCTTGGTGTGAATTGGAAAGTGAGCTACTATCTTACTATCCTTTTTTTCCTTCATACTATTGAAATTTTTTGTAGCATTAAAACATTGATTTTTCTAAATTTATGATAATATTTGGCCCTACATAAAGTAGTGTTTTTTTAATTTGGAATTTGGTTTGCTACATTTTATAGACTCACTACAATGTGTTAATGCCAAGTAAGGTATTTTCACCCTTCTACAACAATATCGTATCTATATAGCAGATTCGGCACTTTGGTGCCGAATATTTAATTAAAGATTAAAAATAAGGTTTGGCACTTTAAAATACAATTTCAAGAATTTTGGCATTGATGTCAAAAATAAAATAAGAACTAGGTAGCTAGCCTACAAAAATTTGGTAGTGAAAGATGATATACTTTAGTTGAATAAGAAGGTCATGAAAAGAGGAATTTTGGAGCAAGGCTATCTCATTTGCAACAAAGGTCTTGTGGTGGGTAGAAAACAACTTTTAAGTATTTTATTGAAGCTCAAGATTCCTCTATTTGAATTCTTTGGATTTTTGGCAAACTGCCTTAGCAATTATTAATAAATTCGGCTGCAAGGTCCCAAAATTTGCCAAAAATTCAGCAACTTGAAAAAATAATTAATTTATGCTATCCAAGTATAGTAGTTGTTTACAACTTGCTAGAAAACAATTTTTGAAAGCCTCTCGTTGACCCAAATTTGACAAAAGCATTTGCTCAAATTCAACAGTAGTTTTCAAAAGTGACTAATGGAAGTTTGAAGGAAATATTGAGATTTGAAGCATTTTTACTTCGAAGATGTTCAATTAAAGGTAGATCAATGTCAATAGTAGGTGTTTTTTTAACTTCAAATTTGAAAATTTGTAGCAAATTCATACAAACTTAAAAAAGCCTCAAACTAATCCTGTTCATTTGTGATTTCATTTGCTAACACTCAGATATGTTATTTTCCCTAATTGTATTTAGAATATCTTCTTTTAAAAAAAAGTTTGTTTTAGATGGGGCTACCATATTCAATGACATCTGCAAGGCTATGTTGATTCCTTAAGGCCCCAATTAAGTCAAGCCACATTAATTATTTCCTAACAAAATGGTTTTTTTTTGGTAAAAAATTGAATCATTCTGTCACTTTTTCTTGTAAGACTTCATAATAAATTCAAATGTACAATATGAATTTATTTACTTTCAAATTTCAATGTGCACTTATTCAAATGCATTGCAAGTATTGTAACCTAGATGAATCAGTATCACATGCCCAAATTTTATAATTCAATGATATTTTGTTGGGATYTCTTTTTTAATGCTACTTCTAACACCAAGAGCTGATATATTGTGAAATATTGTTTGCTTCAAAAAAATGATGCTATAGTAATTTGAATATTTTTTTAATTATTAGCTCCAACATTGAAAATGTGTCCTATGGTAGGTCTCATTGTTTCTAAAATAATGCTAGTAATCTACCCATGAATGCAAAGGGCATCTAAAAGTAGAACTTTTCAATCCTCCTCATATATGGAGAAAAAAAATATTTTGTGTGTGCATTTTTAGACATTCAAATACATTTTTTCATCATTCGAAGGGTGAAATTTTATTTTCATCTAGTGGAAATGTCCTATTCTTGATTTTTTGATTTTATGGTGTTTTCACTAATCTCTAACAATTTAGTAAACATAAAGCATCTACTTTCTTGAAATTTTCTATTATTTTATTTTGAACTTTTTGAATTATTGGAGTGTGTTAATCAAGTATCCGTGCCTCAAATCAAATAAAGTATTTCTATGATGATCATATATTCATTTAAAATGGTCAAAGTAACTTTCTAAACCACCTACAATACAAATGCCTTAAAATATTCACTTTCAATGATTTTTTTTTTACCTAAAAGATAGAAGTTTTTATTGTGAATTCTAATCAAGACTTTGATTATAGTTGCTATTCATTTGATAGTAGTTCAAATTTCAACTATTTAGCAATGATTGCTTTTGGTTGATTCCATGACTATAATTGGCCCATTTCTAGCTACTTAGAAAGAAAAAAGCACCAAAAGTTTATTTTATTTTGTATTTAAAATTTGAGATATTGGTAAAGACAAAAAATGTCTCATAAATGACTCTTAGAGAAACTTGAGGAATGAAGAATTCACCTATTTATTCAAGAATCTAATATAGGTTTGGCTTACTAGCTACTTCGATGACAAGCATTAAATATTAGTTTAGTGGTTTTAGAAGATTGAAGTTTGATATTAATCTGCGATTAATATGKATTCCAACATATCGTTTGTAAAGCACCATAATAGAATGATTCAAAGCTTTCTGCAAATATATAAATCTAGAAAACTAGTTTCAACTTCTCGTTTCTAAAAAAAGTGATTTTTTTGTTTTCTCGGATTGGAAAAAAATTTACTATCATATAATAACTATTTAACTCTGTATTTATAATTTATGAAAATGATTGAGTCTTAGAAAAAAACCTTCTCTCCATATTGTATGAAAATTCCAAATAAAAAAATAAAAATTTCATTTGTAGTGAGCAACCTGAAATTATTATTACCTTGTTTTTAAAAAATGCAACTTAGTGCTTTAGGGATTAAGATTTTACACTTATAATTTTTATAATCAAATATTGTTTTTGAACATCAAACCACTTTAATTGCTATGAGGCCTTTTTCAAGTTCTTGAGAAAGTGCCTAGATAGTGATTACTTAACCCCTAAAGGACCGGCATGCATTTTTTGGCTACATAGGAATTTTGGGCAAGTATGTGTGGATGTAGATTTCCATATTTTTGGCCCAAATTTTAATAGAATGTGGGGACCAGGAATATCTTTCATATGCACAAATTTCATGACATTCGAAAATATGAGTCAAAAGTTATTACATATTATGTTGTTTGTTTCTCAACTCAGGCGGTCCGGCAAATCTTAATAAATCACTCTTTTTTAAGAAATAAAAATTTGAAATTTGTTCTTTAGATTTATATGTACTCGAAAAGCTTTGAATCATTGCATTTGAATAGTTGAGATGAAAGTTATGACGCTTTTTAGTTTGCGGGCAGTTATGGAATTCCTACACCAAAAAAAACTTTGAAGTCCTTTATTTTACTGAAATTTCAATATTTTTGAAAAAATAAATGCTATTTGATGTAGATTGTTTATTACAACAATTCCACCATTTAGATTGGATTTTTTTAATTTTGTAACTAAATTATTAACAATTTAGTATTTTGAATCATTCTCTACTTCTTTCTACTTACTATTTTTTTCCTATATGTTGTACAACTCCAAATGATCTAAAAGTTTTCATGTATGTAGCCAACTTGCCCTGAAAAATGAATTTAAAGAAGCACAACCATTTTGGGCATTTTTTCATAATGATCTAACCCTGTGAAGTGCAGCTGCCTGGTTTTTTGCAGGGCTAAAAAAAAGGATTTTTGCCACTTCAAATGCTAATATCTTGCAATCTACATGGTGAAAATTTCTGAAATTTTTTCCACATATTCTCAAACTAAAGTACTACAAGATCCTACGGTTACATGTGTCAAAAAATTATGTTTTTAAAAAGTTTGGTACTTGTACTAGAAATGACAGTTTTGAAGCATTTTCGTTGAGAACGTAGTCAAGGAACTCTAGGGGTTAAAATTTGGTAAAGCATTGTTTTTCTACCCAAAGAAACTTTTTAAAAATATTTATATATTTTTTCATCCAAAATTGACAACTTCATCAACATTTTTGTATATAATAATTAAATATTATTTTTGGACATCAAACCACTTTGGTTGCCCCGAGGCTTTCTTGTTAACGTCTTCAAAAAGTGCTCAGGTGGTAATTACTCAAAATTTGGTATTTCTACAACAACAATAAAAAAAAAAAAAAACTTTTCAATTATATTCATGTACTTTTTCGTCCAAAATTGACATCTTCATCCACATTTTTTTTTAAATGATAAAAAAAGTTGACAAATAGAGGATACTTTCATTTAGTGAAAAAGTAAAGATTTATTTTGAACCGGTGCAATTTGATTGTCGCACGGTTTAAGGGGATCCTAGTGTAACGCGGGCCCAGTTACTGCAGAGGCCCGTCCCGTCCCCCGCCCGGTCCGCTCTTGCCTCCACTCAGACCGTCTCTCCGTAGAACTTCAGTTTCGGGAACATGATCCGACGTTCTTCACCCGACCCTGCTTCTCGTTGTAATGCCCATCACTGAGCTTCGAGGTTGCGCGAGGGTTTGGTGGAGCGACGAGCACCATGGGGGAGACACTAACTCTCCTGAGTTTGCACGACATTGAGCAGGTTTAGTTCAATATTAAGCTTCTAACACTCTCAGAGAAATCCTGTTCAGTAAGGGTTTTGATCTGCTCATTGGTACCGTAAGTGTGCAGATCGCGATCGCTTGTTCTTGATTAGGTTTAACAATGGTGATGATCTGCAGGAGCCAGAGCTTTTGAGAGTCGATGGAGAACGAATCCGACGGCAGATGCAAGAAGTGGCCGTTGGACACTATAGAGCATTCATCAGTGCGGCAGATGCGGTCCAGAATATCACGCACGAAATTACAGCTGTGGATGAGCATTTGAAGACTTTGGTGAGTCGCGAGTGCTGTGCCGTCTACTTACGATTTATGATGCATTTTGTGCTTGGCGTTGATTTTTTTCGTTCTTTCTTTCTCTCCTGCAAGGTATTGTGGTTTTGCCTTGTGGAATTTCCGACGATTCACAATTTTTTCAGATGGATAGTTTCGTTGTCGCTGTTAGGGTTGAATCTTGTGCTCATTGGTATATTTTTCTGCAAGTGGCGTGCATTTCATCTGAATCTGCGTTGGAATAGACGTGGGCATGTACATTTCCCACTCGTTTGGAACGATTGTTTGTTTTTGTTCGTGAAATCCAAGACTGTATTCTTGTCAGTGGCTGAGGGTTCTTTTTGGTCTTTTATCTGCCAAGATCGCAGAAATTCCGAAGCTCATCACCGGCTGCAATGACTTCATGGAAGATGCGCAACAGATTTTAGAGAAGCGACAGCTGAATCGAACTCTSCTCGCTAATCATAGTTCTCTTTTGGATTTGCTGGAGATACCCCAGCTTATGGACGCGTGAGTCTATCTATGCGTGCTTGAAGGCTACAATCTAAAATATTCATAGAAATTATTTTGGTAACTCTGTAATCTTAGAACAACAGAGAGACGGGTCATTGAAAGTACAATGAATTGTTCTGCGTTTCTTTGCATTCTGCTTGGTCCTACCTAGTTTGCCAGGTCTGGAAGCAAGTTAGACTCAAAGATTTCCTTTGTTTCGCTTGCAGATGTGTGCGAAATGGAAATTATGACGAAGCTCTTGATCTGGAAGCGTTTGTTTCAAAACTGGCCATGATGCATTCAAGGTAAATATCGTGTTTTCAATTTTTATGTGCTGTCTTTCCATTATTTAATATAGTAATTAACTTTGTTATGACCTAATTTCATGCACTCTTTTTGGATGGAATGCAGACTTCCTGTGATCCAGTCATTAGAGGCAGATGTAAGGCATACAACTCAATCATTGCTTGCTCAAATTCTGCAACGACTCAGATCGAACATTCCGGTGAGGTCCCATATTAATACAGCATATATTCAAGACAATGTGATAAGTACTGTGAATTGCAACTGAGCCATTTGGTGATTTCCCGTCATCCGTTGCATCCAGAGTCTACAGTCACGGTCACGTGTTCCAAGAGACTAACTTTTTTCTCTCTATAACTTAATGTTTCTCGACATTGCGTGCAGTTGCCAGAATGTTTGAGAGTGATTGGCTACTTGCGGCGATTGGCTGTATTTAATGAGCATGAAATTCGACTTCAGGTAAATCTTTTTATACATTTTCTACATATCTAGCAGTCTCAGCATATAAATGCCTCTTAATTACACTCCCACGAACGTTATTCACCTGGATTCTCTTGCATGGGGGCCAGACCATGAACATTGCTTATGATCTGTTCATCTACATATGATCATCTGTAAGGACGTGGGACACCATGACACTCGTTGTACAAGGGAGTCTAAAAGATGAAAACTTTTATGCAACAGTTTTTGAGATGCAGAGAAGCATGGCTGGTGGGTATTATCGACGATTTAGATCAAAGCAATCCTTATGAGTATTTGAAGAGGATGGCGGATTGCCATCGAGTACACCTGTTTGACGTAGTTATGCAGTATCGTGCTATTTTTTCTGACGACACCTCTGGTCACGAGGAAAACACCGATGGAGGTCTCCTATACAGTTGGGCCATGCATCGTGTATCGTCACACCTTAATGTGCTTCGTGACGTACTTCCTCAAATCACTGAGGGCCCGAATCTGGCTATCATCTTGGATCAGTGTATGGTAAGAACTCGTAAGGCAGTTTCAATTATCACTCAGATCATCATTTCTTTCATCAGTCTCAATAAATTCAAGAAACGAAGCACGCCAGGACTTGATAAATATATTTTCTTGCGCAGTACCATACACTATCATGGAGGATGTAGTACAGTGGAGTGGGAAAACCTGACACTGATATTCTGGTCTTTTCAGTATTGTGGAATGAGCCTTGGGCGCGTTGGTCTGGACTTCAGAGGCCTACTTCCTCCACTTTTTGAAAGGTAGGTAAAATCAACGCCTGTAATACGTGCCTGTGACGTTCATACCTCCACTACTCTCTGTAGCTATTTTTGTTCAATTTTATATCATATCGATATTCTTGTCTCTGGTTTAGGCTCCTTAGTTCATGTATAGTATGGCACTGACTTATGGCTACTTGCTGTCGATGTGCAGCTCTGTGCACGACCTATTTGTGCGCAACATGTCTGTCACAGTTGACAACTTCCAGGTGCCCTTGGCTTTTGCTTCTTACTTTTCTGCTAGTCCTTGCTGAGATACTGTGGGTGTCTAATTACTGAGTATAATTTGTCCTTTCAATATTTGGAGATAAGGCTTTTGGAATCTGCAATTTTGTTTGAATTCTGGCATGGTTTTCTTCATCATCATAAGAAGCTCTTAGGAATGTATAATATGCCTTGCAGTTGCACTTCGTAAGTCTATGAGGGTCTCAGCATCTTCCAATACAATGGATACACTTGTGACAGATCCCAATAATTTTTCGTTCGCACCTTGAAGCAATTAATCAAGGTGCACGTAACAATTTTGAATCAACTTATCTCACTTCACATTTGACCTGTAACAGCATGTCCTTGATTCACACCGCTGGGTTCCTCTTCCTCCTGTGACGCTTAGTAGAGTAACCAGTAGCCTGGATCATGCTCTTGAYGACCTGGCTCCCCCCTACTCTATTATGGAGCATCCTCCACTTGCTGCATTTGTCAATGGTACGATTTGGCCTTATTTCTGTCTGGAGTCGTTCAATTTGGCCCACGGTTGTTGCCCGAATTTTATTCTGGCATTCTTTGGTTTTCTATTCTTCTTTTCTGATATCTGTCGTTCACAGTAAACAATGGATTTCCTATTTGCTGAATTGGTTGTCGGGATAAGAGAATGTCGCATCTGCTAATGTATCTTTGTGCATTATATGTTTTGGTCGTGACCTCTTTGAAGAAACTCTTCCAAAATCTGTTACCTTCTTAGAGACAGGGACTGACATTTTCTATTTGGTCTCAGGTGTCTTAGCTGCGCTGAATGAATTGAGACATTGCGCTCCCATCAACCTGAAAGCCACGTTAGCTTTGGAGCTCCAATGTGCTTTACAGAGTGTGRCTAATTCTCTCTTGCGCTACAATGCAACCCGCATTGTGAAGGATAGTGAGAGAACTTTATTTCTGGCTATGTGTCGAGCTTTTATAGAGGTACTGTAGTTTACTCTCCTTGTTGGGCATTCTTCATTTGGGGGTCCGCTCTTTCATCTGATGCTATTCCTTGCACGAACATCACTGCCTTTGTGATCATTGGAGCGGCCGCATTGATCAGTAAGTAACTTGKGTACATGTCACATTTTGCAGGTCGTTTGCCCGTACTGTATACTCTGCTTTGGAAAGTGCTGCTCAGGGGGATCTGCACTCATTCAGTCGAATGAGGTTCTGGAAGGTGTCCGAAAGCTGGTGTCTACACAAACTTCATACTCAAAGGAGATCAGAAATGGAAGTCGTTCCCTGGACCTCAACCAATTACCGCAAGATCWACCACCTTCAGTGGTGACCAGCGAAGCTGCCAACGGAACAAGTCAAGATGCGAATGGTAATGGTAATATTACCGAAAATGGACATGGAGGTTCATTATTGGAGGAGGGCGTTGCGGTAGAGAACTCTGCAGTTGTTGATGAGCCACGACAKGAAAAGACWCCTGATTCAAATCCCAGTACTGACAGTCAGGTATTAGAATCATAATGTTTTTCTGTATGATGTGCAGCATCATGKCAGAACCAACTAATTTTGTAGTTTACATTTCRTTCCAATTTTCYTAKTAGATGCAGCCTGTGTATATCTCATAGCTAATTTATTCTACATTCTTTAGGGCCTTTGAGAAACCAGTGTCGGTGGGTTGTCTATATGAGTGKCTATAATTTTCCTGAATGAATGTRTTAGTCCCGAATGAAGTACCTTACCCTTTGCCGTAACAGCTGTGACGCTAGGACAATCGTGGGCCGCGTAGAGCAGCCAATTGACCCAGCAGGCAGCCTGCATCGGGTCTAAGAATCCTGGTCTGCTTTAAGAGGGGCCTGATCGAGTTCGCCATCTCCTTGTCAGAACGTGGAACCACGAGCCATGGCATCAGGCGGGCATATCTCTGAAACCACGGAACCTGCGGTGCTGGTGGTGCTGCTTCGGGTAAGAAAGAGCCGCCGAAACTCAGTGCTTGCGAACGGAGAGGCCCACTCGGTTCATCCAAGGCCAGACTCCTTTCGKTTTAGGGGGACTTGGAATTGGTACCCGTTTGGGATTGGTGCCCGTTTGAGGTGGGTACCTGATTGGGCTGGCTACCCGTTTGGGTTGGGTACTCTTGGGGGGTCCCTGAGTACCCGTTTGGGGCTGATATCTGTTCGGGGTGGGTACCTTAATAGGTTKCTACCCTTGAGGGGTGGATATGCTTTGGGGGTGCGTACTAGTTTGGGGAGAGTGTCCGTTGCAGGYACCTCTTTGGGGACGGGTACCTCTTTGAGGTTGCCACATGTTTGTGGTTCGAACCCACTGGGCTCATACCCATCGCGGATTAGTAACCATTTGGGATCGGTCCCTGTTTGGGGTTCATACCCGTTTGGGGTGGATACTCTGCCTCCTTATAAGCATTGCTATTTGGCTTGAAAATCAGGACCAATACACCTTTATGCTCAAAAGTACCTTGTCTTCTACCAAGTAGTTGATGCATCCTGAAATCCAAATTCAGTCTTGGGAATAAAAAGCCCGCATCTTGCAAATTTTTACTATTTTATCCATGAAATTCTCCCTCCAAGTTTAACTCCACTTATATATATTGATGGGGTTGATAGTTTACATATGTATTTAGACTTAAAATGATGGTCATAATCTTGATTGCAGGCAACACTTTAGAAACCTAGGATATGCTAATACATGTTTCAATCTCTACACTACTAAACTTTAATTGTTTAAAAAACAAAATACCCAATTGTGCATCTATGCATCTTATACATGAATTTTTGGTGTTGTCTACTTAAAATGATCATGTTTATTATATTCTAATATCTTTATTTATTTTTAGATAGTTTGGCACAATCAATATTTAACCATACAAATAAGTGGAAATTCTAATAGTATTCTTTGATGTACTCAAGCATTTTCCTTTGATTTTGATATTGAATCAAATATTTAGTGCCTAATTTCAAGTGAGTTTAGAGACATGGTTAAAGCGGGAGTACTACTAAGAATAGAAGCCTTGATCAATATGAGATTAACTTGTTTGCATTAATTTGATATAGATTTAAAAATTTGCTCTTTTGATTCATCAAAATAAAAAAAGGTTGATGAACAAAATTGTATAAGCATTGCAATTCCCTCTTCACTTATTGATATGCAACTAATGCTTCTCATAAAAACCTTTGCCAACTAAGCATGATAGTGATGTAGAGGCAAATAAAAAAAAAGTTTAGATTGTTTAGTGCATGTAAAGATAAGGTACAAAAAGCATATTGTACATAGTGGGCTTTAATTGGAAAATCTAGATCTATGACATCACTTTATCAACTTTCTTCTCTCATTACCAATTGGATTATTCAAGAAGGGGTTCAAGTCTTTTTTTGATGTTTAAATAGAATGTTGTAGATTTTGACTTGATAGTTTAGTATGGTTTGAAGAATTTGAGGGCAGGTTTTTTGAATCCTTCTCTCATTCTTTATTTCCTCTTCAATTTTGATTTTGTCTTAATATTTTGAATAATATAGTTTTTTCACTTTTGACTCAATGTTTTAGCAACATTTTGTGACTATTGGCACAAATGTTTCACTATGATATTGTAGGTTTTGTTGATAGATCTTTGCTCTTATGTCAATGTTCACTTTTTTTTCTTGTAATCATACACGGGGGGTTATTACTTGTGGTTTAATGTTTAAAAATGGTTTTGCAATAACTACCTTAGTGTTTGAATATAATTTTGCAAGTTGTGTTGGTAGATTGTCGGTGCTTCTTCTCACTTAGTTTTTGTTCTCCATATTAATTTCATTTTAATAAGCATTCTAAATTTTTGAGTTTTGATTCAATGTTTTAGTAGAGTTTGATGGGTTTTGTAAGTTTTACTAGCATCTTAGATTCTTCTCATGTATCACTTCACATTTCTTTTGTATACTACATTGTGTAGTGGCAAAATAATAAATATATATTAATCTCATGAAATATTCAAATATGCTTGTTTATAATGAAGTATGCAAGTCAACACAAAAAATTCTTCWTGCATTAACTTTGAATCTACACAATGATATTTTTGGATTGTAGCTAGTGTAATAAATTAATCTTCTCATTTTGCCGATGCATAGTGCATTTWGGTATGCAAATGTACACAATAATCTTTCGCTATTTTAACTTGATTCCTCTATTGATTCTTTTGTAAATTTTGAAGTAGTACTTTTGTATGGTATCTTTTTTAGTATGTTGTATTTTCATCAAGCTTGTGTTATTTAGATTGGAAGTATGACATAAAGAATTTGTGTTTCATCCTCTCAAGTTGTGTGGCTATTATTTTTKCTTTGTTGTATAATTTAGCATTATTTGAGCTTTCCTAGTTAAAAATTTGAAGATTTGATTATCACTTAAGACTTCATAAATTTAGAATTTTATAGATTTATAGATATAGATGTTCACATATTTAGGAATACACACAGAATTTAAATGCATTGTAGATATAGATGTTTTTAGAATGGAAATCCTTCATTGATTTGGAATATTGCATAGATTTAAAATTCTTTGAATATGCTAATTTTTATATGAGTATAAATGGTATGCAATGGTATTGTTTAGTATATAATGGTACATTGTGAAATCTTTACATTGTCAAAATCCTTCAAATTGCAAATTTCAAGTTTGTTATACAAATTGTATTTTTTAAGATCATTGTTATTGTACATTTTTAAATCTTTGATTATTGCAAAATGTGTAATTTTATACAAAAACATTATATGTTTTTTGAGGCCTCCGGAAGACTATTTTGGGGTTGTTCCCACGCAATTCACCTTTGTGTTCCCTATGCTTGTGAACTAGCCACTATTGGTCAAAATATTTAAATTTAAATAGAAAAACATTCAAAAATTCAAAAATATTCAAAAAACATAAAAAATAAAAAAAATCTTTTTAAAAAAAATATCTTAAAAATACTTTAGAATTCATTTAAGAAATCAATTAATTAATATTATCTAAGGTGATAGTCTCTTGACCATGTCAAATTGGTTACGTGGCAAAGTTCACAGAGTTGCCATAAAGTTCTCACAATTAGGATCTAGCAATCTTCTCAAGGCTTCAAAAAACATCTAATGACATTGTACTTTGACATGTCATTGTCTTCATCAAAAAAAAATAATGTTGCTGTGAGTGGCATGAATTAATAGATTTGTATTACTCGTTGCTCAAATTGAGATATTCAAATTATCATGACTTTTGAATTTATATTTGTAAGTTCTACTACTATTTTGGATATCAAATTTAATAGCAGCAAAGAATGAGTCCAAGGATGGTTAAATAGTCCACGTTCTAAATTTACATCAAAGATGCATCCATGTAGTAAGGTAGAAACACCCAAAAGCGTCCTTGTTTCCATTCTTGTACCCTAAACTACCACTGAATGTGTCCCTAGACTTTAGTAAATGTGTCCTCCAAATGCTTGATTTTGATTTGCTTATGCATTTGAGGAAGCATACTTAGTTTTTATTTGCAAAATACATAGTTTTGCAAATTTAGGGTTTAAGGTCCACCTATGTGATAGTTCACTTTCAGTGGTCTAGACAACTGGTACTTTGAATCATTAGTGGAATTACATATCACATCCAAAGAATCTAATTTTATTTGGATATTCATGATTTTCACTCAAAGGGGAAATAAAATGGACTAAGGTGAAAGCACCCATAACCAATCATTTAAGCAATTCAGCATAGCTGAACGCAACTTTTTCTAAAAATAATATTTTCGTAATATTAGCGAGTAAAAATCATCAATATTAAAAAAAAAATTAGATTTTTTGGACATTGTATGTAATTTCTATGATTTTTTGAAGTGCCGGCTCCTTAGACCACTGAAACTGTCCTACAGGTGTACCTAAATTTGAACACTGCCAAAATCAGCAGTCAGCAAATCAGAATTGAGTATGTGTCATTCATATGTGTCGGTCAATCACAATCAAGTATGTGTAAGATATATTAACTACAACCAATGGACGCAATTAGGTGTTAGGGTTTAGGGTACAGGATTGGGTACATGTACGCTAATGGGTGTTTCTACCTTAAATGACACTAAAAACCTCGAAGACTAAGGGCCGGTTTAGACTACGGTCAAGAAGTGCACCGGTCGGTCAAGAAGTCTTGGCCAAGACATGACTATTTGAAGCAACCGGTGGAATGTTGGACAAAAAGAAAAAATGATAAAATAATATGTGAAGAAGTCTTGACCGTAGGTAGTCTAAACACCATCCGGAGAAGTCTTTCGGCCAACTTCATTAAATGAAGTCCACCGGTGAACTTCACCTCCAAGAAAATTGAAGGCGGTCAAGAAATTCCAATGTTTGAATTTTTTATGTAACAATTTGTACTCTTGGGAGAGGTATTTTTTTTGCATTGCCCTATTTTTTACAAGGTCATATTTTTTTCAAGTGGTTTTGGAGAATCTCGAAATTTATATGCATTAATAGTCAGTTTATTTTTTGAAAATAAATGGGCATTGTTGAATTATGATAAACTTTGATGTTTTGCATGTCCTTACAAGGTCTCATTTCAACAAAATTGATTGGAAAAGATGCATATTCATATTTAGTTTTTTTGTTTCAAAATTCATAAACATTGAGTGAAATTTGAATGATTCATTGGTGTTTGAGTACAAGGAGGTTCAATGGAAGGGAGGTGAAGGTAACCTCAAGGTCTTTGAACTTTGGCGTCTTGTATCTTTGTCATGGAAGGTCCAAATGCTATGAGACTTGTGCTCAAAGTTGTGCAATTTTGTGTAGTTGTTGTGGTTCAAATTTCATAGACATTGAGCAAGAATGGAGTGACTGATTGGTGTTTTTGTAYTAGGAGGTTCAAGTCTAAARGATTTCATGTTTTGAAAACATAGTCATAGTCCTCTAAAGAAGACAAAGACATATCCCATATTCATTGTGTGAAAAGMTARTGCATAATACTATATAGTTCATATCTTCTTCTCAATCTTCCTTTCAAATTTTCYTCTCATTTCTATTGGTCTAGCATCATGGAAGGTAGAAGGGAGAAAATTTTAGTTGCTCTTGCTACTCTTATGGTTTTGAAGCATGTGATTGTTTCAATTATGGGAATTCAAAAGGTTATTATGCATCAACACAATGGAGTAATTATGATGATGGCTTTTATATTATTTGGGAGCAAAGAGAGGGTGGTATGGAAATTTGATCGACCGGGCGGATTTACTTCACAATTTCTTCTTGGATCTTATAGTACAAAAATGTTCAAGGACCGTGTTCGGGTGAGTAGACCTACATTTTTGTATTTGTGCAATTTGCTTGCACCAATTTTGAGCAAGAATGATACAAGATTGAGACCTTGCATTCCGATTGAAGATAGAATTGCTTTGACTTTGCATCGATTGGGTTCGGGTGATTCTTTGCAAACACTTGCCGATTTATATGGAATGTCTAAACCTAGTGTTTCTATCATTGTTCGAGAAACTTGTGAGGGAATGAAAAGGCTTTTGAAACCTTTGATTTTCCAAAAACCTACATTACATTGGATGAAGCAGATTTCTATAGACTTCGAAAGTTTGCATGGAATTCCATATATTCTTGGAGCAATAGATGGTAGTCATATTTCAATTATTGCTCCAACAGAAGATCCTACTTCATGTTATTGTAGAAAAGCATTTTATTCAGTATTATTGCAAGGTGTGGTGGATGCTCAATGCAAATTTTGGGACTATGATTTTGGTTGGGCTGGAAGTATACATGATTGGACCCTATTTCAAAAATCAGAGATTGGAAAGAAAACTATGTTAGGAGCCTTTTTACCATACAAATTCATTGGAGATGCTGCATATCCAATGCGTCCATGGTTCTATTCACCTTTCAAGGGAGCTAAAGAAGGCTTATCAAGAGAGAAGGCTCATTGGAACTTTATTCAATCTAGTACTCGAATGGCTATTGAACGTGCATTTGGCATTTTGAAAGGAAGATGGAGGATATTATTGAAGAAAATTGATATGGCACTTCGAAACATTCCGGATATTGTGACAACTTGCTTATGTCTCCACAATCTGTGCATAATACATGGAGAAGAATTCGATTTTGATTGGGTATGAACGGCGGAAGAAGACATGAAGAAAACTCGAGCAGAATCTTTTGGTGATTTAAGAAATACAGATACATTCTAAGCACTTGAAGCAAGTATATTGGAAATGAGAAATATGCAAAAACAAGTCGTACAAGTTGAATTTAACGATCCTATGAAAAATGATACAACAACTTCTGAAGACATAGAGATAGAATGTGAAAGTAGAGTAGATCGTGAAGAGAGGATGAAAGCCATGTTACAAGAAACTGTTCGAAGTCACACGATGTTGGCAAAGAGTTACTATAAGGATCATCTTGCCAAAACAACAAAAATAACATTTCCTCTAGACTCTAGTTTTGACATAGAAGAGAACTAGAGTTTGTTAATCAAATGCTTCATTTGTTGATCTATCTTCTCTAGCAACTCATTGGTTTTGCCAAAATGTTCTACCATTGCTGCTCCATTGTCTACCAATTTCCCAAAGTAAATTAAAGCTTGATCATGGAATTTCTTTTTGTTTGGAGGTGGTGAAAGTTTAGACTGAGAAGCACCTCCATGAGACACATGATCAAATGCATCACAATCTACTTCTTCATCGTCATTTTTTGCATCAACATTTGCACTGTCCATTGTAGTTGCACTAACATGTTTTATAATAGATCCCGATTGATGCCACCATTGATCCAAGAAGTCATAAAACTTACATTCATGTCTGTTGTTTCCAGAGATTGAATTGGCAAGCTTGTCATCTTTGTAAGACTTGAAAATGTTCTCAAACTTCTTCCGGCAGGCTTCACCTGTGCGAGAAAATTCAGGAATTGCAGCAAGCATTCGTGCTTGAAGTCGAATCCATGTATCCACACCTGCAAAAAAATTCAATGTACTCTTCAAATCAACTTTGAGCACAAGTCTCATAGCATTTGGACTTTGCATGAAAAAGATACAAGACGCCGAAGTTCAAAATCCTTGAGGTTACTTTCACCTCCCTTTTCACTGAACCTCTTTGTACTCAAACATCAATCAGTCACTCAATTTTTTCTCAATGTCTATGAAATTTGTACCACAATAACTAGACAAAATTACTCAACTTTGAGCACAAGTTTCATAGCATTTGGACTTTGCATGAAAAAGGTACAAGACGCCAAAATTCAAAATCCTTGAGGTTACTTTCACCTCCCTTTCCACTGAACCTCCTTGTACTCAAACACCAATCAGTCACTCTATTCTTGCTGAATGTCTATGAAATTTGTACTACAACAACTAGACAAAATTTCACAACTTTGGGCACAAGTCTCATAACATTTGGACCTTTTATGAATAAGATACAAGACGCCGAAGTTCAAAATCCTTGAGGTTACTTTCACCGAACCTTCACCGAACCTCTTTGTATTAAAACACTCATAAGTCACTCGTTTTTTGTTCAATGTCTATGAAATTTGTACCACAACAACTAGACAAAATTGCACAACTTTGAGCATAAGTTTCATAACATTTGGACTTTGCATGAAAAAGATATAAGACGCCGAAGTTTACAGAGGTTCAAAACACCTAATTTCTTCCAAAGACAAAACTAATTAGAAATGCTCACAAAGTTTTGAACTCACCAAGATCACTTCGGAGAGTTGAGGATTTGTGAAGAGCTATGCCGCGAGAGAGAGAGGAATTGCTTGGAATTCTCAAATATCTAACAAGCTGAGAGTTGCAACGGCATTGCGATTTGCAAGGGAAAAACTATATTTTAAGAAAAGTAGTTCTTGATCACAAGCCCAGTTTCTTGTCCGGGGGGTTGAGGCCGGCCAAGAATCCAGACCTCCGGTCAAGAACTCTTACTAAAAGTGTTGCCACCTAGGATGCCATGTCATTTTTTCATCCATGCTTGAAGTTCTCTACCGGACAAGAATTGGCCATAGTGTAAATTCTCTCCGGTTAAGAACAAGATTTGCTCCAATCATATTGCTCCATTTTCCTAAAATTCTTGACCGGTGCACTTCTTGACCGTAGTCTAAACCGGCCCTAATGTGTCCAATGAATGACTTTCAAGGACGGAGRCTGTAAACCCACATTCATCCAAGAATCTAATCATTTTTAGCATTTATGGCTTGTGATAGGGCCGCGTCCTTCGAGGTTGAGGTTAATTCCACTCTACCGGAATACCGTATCGTTCCAAATAGTGTGGCCCCCACTAAATACCGTGAAGGAGCCTTGTATGGTAAGTCTGCGCAAGGCCACCCGATTTTCTTTTTTGCAAGGTCGTTGCATGCTCTGAGGAGGGACTGCGTTAGGGTTTCGCCATAGCCGTATCCCAAGGTATAGCGCYCGACGGTGAGAGACAGCAGCGACAGCGTGAGCAGGACGGGCGGGTTGAGGGAGACCATGGCAGACGGAGTGCGGCCCTACGATTCCCCTCCGACGCGCTCGCAGTCTCATTCTTACGCTGATTATGGCCACGACGAATATCGCGAAAACGGCGACCGAGATAGGAAGCGCCGGGTACTGCTCGTTCCCTGACTTGGCGTCTTTTTTTTTTACGAATTGTGAGTTGTACTCTGGCACTTGCTGGCTAACCGTGTGGTGTTTCTTATATTTGAATAGTCACGGCGGCGATCTTTCAGTATCTGGAGCAGTCTCTTGTTATTTGTTCTGGTCTCGTCATATTGCAACTGGACGAGTTCTGCGTTCGTTTAAGGTTTTTCTTCTGAATTGTCGCTCGTTTGTTTAATTAGGAGATATTTTTTTGACGGCGCTTTTTCTGTCGTTACGTGTCTAATTTATTGTATYCTCACGGCTTCGATATGACATAGGTGTGTTCCTGCATGAGTCGAAAGTGGCAAATTAAGAAATGTAGGATTGAGCACGCATGTCATAAACAGGTTTTACGAGATRATCTCCTTTGGATGTATGAGGAGCTGTAGATGTCGCCTGATCCTATTGTTATGTTCTCCCCTTCTATACCTGGGCTTTAGGTTTAAAGATTAAGACCTGCTTGGATGATGCTTTTTGATTATGTTACAGTTTATAAGTTTATCTTGTGAGTGGATTTCTTGCATTGGCTCTTGTTAGTCTTGTTGAGATCGGGCCTACGGAAAGCATATATCGTCATAATAGTTAAATAATTCTGAAGATGTTTGCAGTTCTTTGTTGCTGCGCTTGTGTGACCGAATGATTCTCTTGGTGCAGCGTCACTCTCGCGAATCTGGTCGAGATAGAGACAAAAATCGGGATARAGACAGAGACAGAGAGAAAGATCGTGGTCGTAGGGATGGTCGAGATCGTGATACAGACCGAGATGACCGAATAGACCGAGTAGACCGCAGAGAACGAGACCGGACGGAGCTTCGTCGCAGCCATGACCGAGACAGGTTGGTCCCTGCATCCTTTGTTTATGAATCAGCATTTATGACATATGAAGTACTTGGATTAGAAATTTTGGTTGTCGGTTGGTCCTGAACTCGGATCTTAACCCCTTAGCGCCTAAATCSTTTCTTGAATATYTGCATAGCTTTGCTTATATCTTTATATAAATATATRTTRTTTACCTCAATTTTATAARTTCATGAAAGYGTGCTTTTYTAAAAGTCAAGCRCCGGTTTTTGGATKAAGTTATGTGGTCCAAAAAGCCCCTGGAACCTCCTTGTTCAACGTTCGGAATTGGGACGTCGGAGCGCTAAGGGGTTAAACATCTAAAAGATGCAGGTTGGAATTGGGATAAGGAGCACAATTCTTATCTTATTGAGAGTTTAAGACTTCTGTAATGTGAGCTGTTGAGGATTCAAGGCCTCTGCTACACTGATAAGAACGACAAAACTGAAGCATTTGTATTGACTGAGTGCAGGAGTAGCCGCGATTACAGCGACCGAGATAAGAAGCATAGGCACCAGTCTCCTTCCGCTTCTCTTAATAGTTCTGCTTCTCGTGACCGCCGAAGGTCTCGCTCAAGATCTCCTTCGCACGATCGTAGAAGGTATGTCTCTTAACAATTTTTTTCGTTTTGTGCTTATTCAGTTATTTAATGTTGCTGGTACACATGTGTTAGAGATTTCAATATAKTATTGTAATCCAAATCTKCTGCACGCCGTCCAAAGCAGGGTGATCAAACTATAATTGTTGCTCTCTCTGCAGCTATCTTAGCAATAGGAGTCGAGACGGCGTGTACGGACACCATCATGATCGAGATCGAGACCGCAGTGATAGGAGTTACCAGAATCGAAGCTCTAGGGAGGAGTTCAATCGTAAGGAGGAAATACAAAGGTTGGTATGCTTTGCTGAATTTGGTTCTTGCGTTTTCCTTTCTCTGTGCATTCTCTTTGTACCATTTTGTATGCTTCCACTGAGATGTCGCAGAGAATATTTCCTTTTCGGAGCCGTGTTTCTTAATTGATCTATCTGAGCACCACTCACCCAGGCTGATATTTATATTCATGAACCTGAAGGATTTCTTGGCATCAGACGATCTGTTCAATGTTTCTATGTTCTATCTTTGTTATTGTAGGAGAGAAGAAGACGAAGAAGATTATCAAGAGCGTGTTGAGGAACAATTGGCTGCTCAAGAAGAAGAGGACGTGGAAAGGATTAAGGAAGAAAGTAGACGGCGAAGGCAAGCAATTTTAGATAAATACAAGCAGTCAAAAGAGCAAGAGCAGCAGTTGTCGGAACCACAGCAACGGAAAGTGGTGGTAGATAAGGCTCCCACAGTTAATACAGGTAACGCGAAACCAAACATTTGGTTCTGCTGGAATTAGTTTCTCCTCTTTCTATGTTGGACAATTAGTGAATTCATCGAGATTGTGCTATCACTCAGAAGTTTATTGTCAATGGTATAGTATTCTATGTGGTCCTSGGGGTGCATTAGTTGGGAACTATGTGCTAATTAATTCTGTTCTTGAAATTGATTTGACTAATCACATGGGGTTTCGAAGATGGTTTTTGATTTTCAAGTGGGAGTTTAAGCAAATCAAATGTTATTGGTGGATTCAGTTTTTTTCTGAACATCTTTCGGTGTGATTGCAGTTGATAAGAGCTCAGTAACAAAGACAGGCCAGGATCTTCACATTGTGCCAGACAACAATCTGGAGGTGAAGGCTGTGGAGCAGACTCTTAACGGCTTGSAAGTCGATGTGAAAATCAGAAATTTTGTAAATGGCAATACTGTCAATGAGGCTGCACCAGGGGCCAGTGCCCTGGGACAGGGATCACCGAAAGTAAGTTTCTCTATCAGATATATACCGGTAGTTACGTTTAAGCCTAAAGTGACTTCTTTTCAGAATGTGATAATGACCAATGGTGCCTTTTATGGTTCACGGATGTGATGCTTTTTATTGTTTTTATGGTTGCAGGCCGAGCTAGAGAACTCTGGTGGCGATATGTTCTGTGACGACATTTTTGGGGAGTCACCTGCAGGCGGTCGGAGAATGGTATGGTTCTTCAGAGGTGTTCTGCAGTCACTTTTTCATGCCTATTGTTCAATATTGGTTTATCTTTTTTTCATCTRACAATATTAGGAAATGATTATGTCCATTGCAGGGAAAAGGTGACGGATTGGCTATTAATTCAAGCGGGCTGAATGACAATTGGGATGACCCTGAAGGACGTTACTGTAAGTGAACTAAGTCTTATCGTTACAGTCGCTGCTTTAAATTTAGTGAGAGATGTGGTATTTGTTTGGAGAGTGATATATTGTGTGGATTATGTTTTGACATGCAAGACGAGGAATTTGAGATGGCAATATTGGATGAAAATGACAGCTCCAATATGTTTGTGATCTCTCACTAAGTGGWCATAATTTTGTCTAGGTTTCCGCATTGGCGAGGTTCTGGATGGTCGCTATGATGTTCTGGCGTCACATGGAAGTGGCGTGTTTTCAACTGTRGTTCGAGCTCACGACTCAAAAGCAGGTAAAAATGATCTGGAAGAAGTTGCAATCAAGATCATTCGCAACAATGATACAATGTAAGTTCCTCTGAACAAATTCATGTTCTCAACTTTTTATGATCTTCAGTGTGTTCATCACAGACTAGGATTTTGCTGCAGGATATGTCATTATGGGTGCTTAATGTTTYMTTATTTGTGATGTAATGCTGAATTTTGGCATACGACTTGCATATCTGCAGGGTGCCTACACATGTTGAAAGAATCGTTGTTTAATTATTCATCTATCTAGAGGAGTTACAATGGGCGTGAGCATTTGATTTGATTTKAAAATARGTCCTTTMACRTAAGAGATTGATCTGAATGGTTTTAAGTTTAAATATACATTGTGAGTTTTCAGGTATAAAATYGGGCTTCAGGAGCTGGTGATCTTGAAAAAATTAGCTGGAGCTGATCCTGAAAACAGGAGACATTGTGTACGACTACTTTCTAGCTTTGAATATCGGAACCATTTGTGTTTGGTCTTTGAGTCTTTGCACATGAACCTCCGTGAAATTCTGAAAAAATTTGGTCGCAATATTGGCATCAACTTGACTGCAGTCCGAGCTTACGCAAAACAGTTATTCATTGCTCTCAAACATTTGCGGAACTGTGGAGTTTTGCACTGCGACATCAAACCTGACAATATGCTGGTATGTAATTCTATCATCGAGGCAAGTTTGAGAGAGCTGAAGTTCTGATTGTACCCGCATGTACATGCTTGATTTATCTCTGSTYCCCWAGTTGTTAGAGGATCAAAATGGTGWGGGAACAAAGAAATTTATCTGTTGCTCRTCATCCTATCCGACAATCGTTTTCTCTTTAGGCCCTGATATGTCTCCCTRCAGTTAGATTTAGAGTTGTTATCYTTYGTTACCAAAGCAAAATASCACATGTGTACGCTCATGTATAGTACTCATGCAGGATCTACTTTTGTGCAGGTGAATGATGCAATGAATGTGCTGAAGCTCTGTGATTTTGGATCTGCGATGTTTGCTGGAGAGAATGAAATCACACCTTACTTGGTCAGTCGGTTTTATCGAGCACCTGAAATTAGTGAGTTTCTGAACACCTGCAACTTTATATTTGCTGTTGTCGAATATACGCTATTCATTGAAATTTTTTGTTGTTCTAATCCTTTTATTCTAACGTTATTGTTTCTTTTCCCCATTAATGAGAGTGCCACAAAAGGAGGATGCATATTGTTATTACCTTTCCCTTTGTCCAATACGATTAGGGTTTAGGGCATTTTTATAAGAAATTCTCTCGTTCTTATCTTATCCTTTGCCTAATTGCACGGTTCTGCATCTGATAGATCGACCACCCAAAACTTCTTTTTACCACTTTTTTATTGCTAGTTTGTGCAGTACTAGTGATGCAGATTCAGTCGCATGTTCCTAATATATTCTTTGGGTACCGTTTTGGTGCCTTGATGATAAGTTGACAACTCAATGTATTTTTCTGACTCATTTCCGTTTGTATGTTGCAGTTCTTGGCTTACCTTACGACCATGCTCTTGATATATGGTCGGTAGGCTGCTGTTTTTATGAGCTTTACTCAGGAAAGATGCTGTTYCCTGGGCACACCAATAATGACATGCTGCGATTGCATATGGAGCTGAAGGGGGCTTTCCCCAAGAAGATGCTCAAAAAGGTACTTATTCAACCATCTGGTTAGCATCTGTTGCCACTTGTATGTTGTGAATAGTTTCCTCTTCTAAGGTCTTGGATGCTTAACATTCTGTGCCTCCCGGTTGACAGGTGGAGTTTTAAGATCTCAATCATGACAAATTCATACAGCCTAGGTGAAGGGATAGGAGGCCTGCTCGGTTTGATTGGTGAGCTGTGCAGCTTGGCTCGTAGAGCATGGGATATTGGGTCTTTTAGGCTCCTCTTGTGTATTTACACAACCCATATCATTCCTCCATTCAAATAACGACATTATTACATCGGTTGGCAACGTGATATTGTTTATTTGGATGAAGGTTTGATATGGCGTATCCCTGAAGTGCAAGCCTTAGAGGCCTCTAGTATGTACGCATTAGGGGCCACATAACTTATGGTAGCACACCTTCAAATAGCTAATTCCAGCAGGAGAAGAAGATAATTGTACTGACGTTATGACGTTACATCAGAATCGCAACATCACACTGGCAAGTTACCCTAGTATGATGTGGTGGCTGAGAATATCTTWATTTTAATGGCTTTAGTGGCTTGCTTTGTTGTGCAGGCGCAATTCAGGGATCAGCACTTTGACCAGGATTTGAATTTTTGTGCTGTGGAAGAGGATCCCGTCACTAAGAAGGTAAGCTTTGACAGTGAGAATCCTTCTAAAACATCCTTTTACTGCCATATGTCCTTCTGCATGTGCCATCCTTCAATCCTCATATATGTTCTGTTTGCTGCAGATGGTGAAGAGGATTATTAGGAATGATCATTTTGTCAAACCCAAGGATATGGGACATCTTATTTTCAGCTCTGGAACAGTTGATGAAGACTCAAGATTGGTGGCGCAGTTCCGAGATTTGTTGGAGAAGATGTTTGTTCTGGACCCAGACAAGCGGATGACCGTGTCAGAAGCATTGAACCACCCATTCATTTCGGGAAGGTGATGCAGTTATGCCAGTTATTGGCGTATACATTGTTGCCTGTCTAGACATCAAGTTGTTTCCTGCATATATAGAAAGCAGAAAGCTTTTCATAATTYTAGAGTCTTCAGCATCTATTGGATGAACAAACAAAAGTCTTTTTTTTCGATCTACAATTCCAGCTATTGATCTCAAACTCACTGTGTCGTGGCACTGGTCGTCGCGAGATCTCGCCAATCCATCAATGGCGCCTGGCGAGGTGGGCTTCTGCTGTTGTTTCAGGGCGATACCCTCAGAGCATAAAACTCTGTACTTTTGTAAGACAACACGCACAAAGCGTTTTCCTGTCCATCTGCTTCTGATCTCGAACATTGTAATGATGGTGTGAATTATATGGGGTTTTAATATCTTGTTTGTGAAGGGTTTCTTTATTTATTTCATTTTAGATTTGAGCCAAGTTCGCCAACATGAAATTTTGATCTCTTGCCTCTAGCGATGTTCACTCTGGGATTTTCTTAGTATTGGGATTGACTTCATTTTGTTCCTATTGTCTATTCTGAGTGGCGAGAGTTTTTTTTATTCTCTCTTCTTCCGAAGTGAAGTGTCAAGTGTTTTTTTGGTGTCTTGTCACTCGTTTGTGCTATGATTTTCTAGYTCTTGGTATTTTTTACTTTTGAAGCTGTCTTCACCAGGTCCTTTGTAGAGTAGATATAGACAGAAGGAAGTGGAGTCTGATCCACGTTCGTTCTTCAGGGATGCTCCCAGGTCTCAGGCGATTAGCCCCTTTGGTGCTTTAAGCGACGAGAAGGTACTCTAGTTCTCCTGAAGGTTGCTCGCGCACAGTTTATTAGTACTCGGCCGAAGTCCCTTGGTTGGATTTGACATTTTATTGCTGATGGTCTTAGACTTGTATATGTTCGATTTCTCTATCATGGTAATTGAATCAAGTGATGCATTGTGGATCATCTAGGCAAGGGTACATGGATTTCGGGTCATCGTCATGGTAGTCACCTCGCAGGTTTGAGTGTTTTATATTCATTAGAAACTGTTTGTGAGAGCTTGTAGTCGGATCGTATTTGTGGCAACACAGCAGACTTGCTGTCTTAGTCAGGTACGTTACTTGATTAAATGATGTATTTGACTCCCTACTTGTGACGTCCAATGGATGCTCTACTGAATGCTCACTTTCGAGTGCTATGGTGCTCGAGTTCCTGCATGTTGTTCATAACTGACGGTGAGTGTACTCTAGGTGGTGGATCCGTCTTTTGCTGTGAGAACCTTGGGGGTGATATTGCAGACTGTCTTAAAAGATGRAAGTCAGGTGGGATCTCATTCTTTGCTATTTTGATTAGTTTTGTAGTTTTCGCAACAAGTTGCATCGCATAAGTTTGTGAGCTGCATTTTATTATTATACTTCGCTTGAGCCTTGCTAATATTCGTCTCCCTGGAACGTCTATGTTGCTTGCAGATGAATGGGAATTCTATGAGGACATTGAGCTCGAGATCGTCTTCAGCACATGTTTTTTCGCTTCCTTCAGGTATATTTCGGTAATTCCATGCCGTCCCATGTAGCACGTTGCACTCTGTGTATACTCGAATGCCTAGCAATCATGTTGAAGGTTGTGTTGACGGGACAGCCAAGCTGCCGAATTGTACAGTTACTTCTCAAGGAATGGACAAGGTTTCGGTTCGTAGTGGTGTAAAGGATTATTTTTTATTGTGTGTTGAGTTGAAGACACCATATGACATGGGCACCCAGAAGCACCTCATCTTGAAATTGAGAAAACAATGTATGGAATTTGGATCTTAAATAATTTTTAATTCTTAGCAAATACTCAGAAGAGAAGGTGTGCTGAAGTCAATGTAGAGAACGAAAAGGGAGAAATGTTCACTTCCAAAGTTATAAGTAGTTATGATTGATACTAGGATCTCCCATAAAAAAGCGCAATGTATGTTGAATAGAATGCAATGAGCACACAAATCGGTGGATTCACACAATGTTACTGCTCTCAATGGCTCTCTATTGACGGTTTTCCATGACCTCCTTGACCATGAATTGTCATGTTTTGGGTGATGATCTTTAGGCAGTCTCGATGTTGGGTGCCCATACCTCACAGCGTTTGTGTTTGAAAGTCATTTGTTCTGGTCAGGTGACTCCAAACATACCGTCATCCAAAGTTTGTCCGAATAATTGCAGGTTGTTTGAAATGACATGTGAATGGGTGTTTTGATAGGTACACTTTCTTTCCCATGGACACTTTGTATTGGATAACCGTTCAGACATTTTTATTGACGCTCTGAAAATTGAGTTAGTAATTTGGTTACAGGTAGAATAGGCTAGCGTTTTGCATTTCAAAGTCACTGTGTATACTATTTCCTTCCCAGTTGCAGTTGCTTGTGGCAGTAATTTGAAATTCCCATTGTCAAGATATCTGGGAGTTTTCTTTTGCGAGGGCATATCACGTGGGACTAGTTTCACTCTGTTGTCTTTTTTCCTTCTGCATGATGTAACAAGTCGTTTGAATTTTTTGGCACCATTTTTTTTGGTCTTCAGCTTCTTTGAGTGGTTTCGAACATTAGGATTGACTCCATTCGTGAGGGAAAAAAATATACAAGTTGGATATTAGGTGGAGGAGTTGTAAATTGTTGGAGTTTGCGGCAATAGGGTCCCTATGACAATGCTACACAATTCATCAGAATTACTATTATTAAATATAAATCATTCTTATTTATTCATATTGGCAAGTGGACCCATTTGTACTTTAGCATGCATTACATGGAAATTTGGAAGCTTGGAGTTTTGTCTTTACGGATTTGTTTTTCATTTATTTTAGGGAGTATAGAAAGAGATATTTATTGTAGAGATTATCTATTTAACCCCTAATGGACGATGAACGTGTGCAAAAAGTCTCCTTTGACGTCATCTTTGGTTGGATGCTCATGAAGTTTGGACACAATGTGTAACTATGTATTTCCTTCCTAAAAATCTAATTTCTTTTTTTGATTGTGTGCTTGGATCAAAAGGTATGTTGTCTTGAACTTTCGGGCAGCTTTGGGCAGCATTTGCAAAAATCTTCCTATGATTTTGAAATTTGGTAGGTATGTAGCTTACATGATATAAGATGCAAATGTCAAAAAAAATAACCATGTTTAGTGTGAAAATCTCATACTAGGAGTAGATGATTCTAGGTCTTATTGGGCAAGGTTTGGAAAAAAAATTTTATCAAACTTCAAATGTTATAATCTTTCAATCTATAAAGTTATTGAAATTTTTTCCACATTCCTAGAGAAGTCTAGTACAAATTTGTACATTTGAATTCTGAAAAAAAAAATTATTTTTTCGTTTTTTTCTTATTGCCCTAAAAAGTGGTAGTTTTTGACAATTTCTACCCAAAATGTGCCTCAGTCTTTTAGAGGTTAGTGAACTAAACAATATATTTTTTTTATTTTTGGAACATACAACGTTCAAAGATTGTAGTTGGACTCACAAAACACAACAATGAAGGCAACTTGGCGGAAGAGCTTGCCAAAATTACATGTATTAGGTATCTTTGTGAAGGACAAATGGAGGAACAAATCCCATCTTAGTGCATTTAGCACAAAGAGCCTCCATGCGAGTAGTGTTAGCATGAGAAATTGAACTAGAAATCTCATAGATTCGAATGGAAGTTTCTATCATCCGCCCCATCATGTGGAGTAGTTTTTGGTCATTGTAGACATGCAATCCATTTGTTTGATGAATTAATCAAACATTGATTGATGAACTAAACAATCCAAAGTTAATAAACAATACAAAGTTAACCAATCAATGTTTGAATATACCCACTTTGGATTGTTTCGACATGAGCTTACTCACACTTTTGATTTGATCATTAAAGATGTGTTTGTTTGTTTTGGGGGTATAGTTTCTATTCTAAAAAGTAACTAGTACTTGAAATATTGAGATCTAGAGTACAAATGCATATGAGAGGTGCATTTACATTGACATACTCCTTTTGGTAGTTTACTTGTCAATGCACATTAGATGTCTTTTGTGGCAAAGGAAGGGCTATTCCAAGCATGTTCCTAATGCAGTCGAGGAACGTTTGGTTGCTGTTAGGGTTATAAATGCAAAAAATAAGTAATGAAATAAATAAATATTAAATTCTTTCATCAAGAAAAATATGATGTGGCCAAAGTTTGGCCCTGTTATAGCTATGTTATGGTAGAGTTCATGCGTTCCAAGCAATACAGGAACTCGTAGCCTTTCACAGCCACTACATCTCATCTAAGGACAATCCTCTCATTCACCCATTTGGTAAAATTACGTGAATGTTATGTTATAGAGCATTTTGTTATGTGGACAAATTAACACATTTAGAAAAAACATCACATTATGTTTGTTTTTGAACTCATTGTTAGCAATCCTTTCAAGAAAAGGTTCAAAGGGCTTAGTTAGTTTGTTTAACCCCTAAAGGACCATTTGTTCCTCTGGGGAACAAGTTACATTTCAAGCATGTACCTACAATCTCAACTTTTGTCTTGATTTTTTTTTAAATTTTTTTGGTGATAGAAAAACTAATGAGCTTCATGGGAATATAATTTTTTTCTCAATCCGTGCTTGGGAATAAAAATTATGCTCAAAACAAGTCAACATAGGGGAGAAGGGGGGGGGGAGAGGGGGCAACAAAAGAAAATTTCAAAAATTTGAATTATTTTTTGTATTTTTTTTCTCATAGTTCATATTTTTGTCTACATGGAAAGCATTGATTCATTCCATTTGGATTTGTTATGAGAAAGTTATGAACAATCTTGTCTTTTGGGCAATTGGAGCATCTTCTTGAAAAAATGACTTGTAGGATTCTTTTCTTAATGCAATTTTTACAATTTTAAGAAAAAAAATGTTCTACACGGTTTAGTTTTTTTGCTAAAACAATCTCACCATTGGATTTAGTGCATTTTGATTCCACCTTAGAAACATTAATAATTTAGATTTACCTTTTATGCTGTACCTACTCCTATTTAACAATTTTTTAAAGAATAAAATTCAAGTTTTTTTTAACTTTTTTCTCCCTCTTGAATTCTCAACACAATTTTGCACCGGAAAGATTTAAAGCTCAAAACTCTATAGTGCAAAAAATTAAAGTTAACAAGGTTCCAAGTCAAATACTATAGTCCAGTAATGTATTGCAAAACCTGTTTTTTTCACTTTAAACGCAGATATATTGCAATGCATGAGGTCAAAAATTCTGAAATTTTGTCCACATATCCTCATACTACACTAATAATGGTATTTAATGTTATCTTACTAACAGTGTTAGTTGAACTTTTACTACACCCACTCTAAATTTCAACTAGTTTGCATTTAGTGCTGTGTTCACCACCCTTTACATCCTATATCTAGGTTCATATTTTTGTCATTGCAATTTGATGAAATAATATCTAACACTTAATGCAATTTTGTAAAATAATTTTACCCAATAGTTAACAAATAGTGTCTATGCTGATTGTTGACATTAAGTGTTATAATACTAACATGATTGTTGACATTTAGTGTTGTGCTTTGTAATTAGTGTTGCCATCACTAAATACCATTATTAGTGTAGTTAGGTGTAAGATCCTATGGTTAGAATTGCTCAAAAAAGCAATTTCAATCTTTTTACTCTTTGCTATAGAAATGACAATTTTGAGTGTTTTTTCACAAAAAGAAGCCTTGGTCCTTTAGGGGCCAATCTCATTGGCATTCCTTAATTCAATCTTAAAACAATTAAAGATTATATTTTTCCTTCGTCTTGTACCTACTTCTACTTGACAATTATTTAAAGAATGAAAATCAATTTAGTTTTGTCCTACACCCTCAACTTGATTCTTCAATATAAAAAATTATCAACCATAATCATTCAAAAAAACTTCAATTCAAAAAAACTCATAATCTTACAATTTAATACAATTATACAACAATGAAAAGATAGTTTTCTCTTACACTAAATAGTATTTTGAAATTTTATAACTATTTAATCTATGCCATAACATTCTTAACCTTCATTGGGGGGGTCCCTTTTGCTCCTCAAAATCTGGCCCCCCCAGCAACCAATCAATATCTCCAAGTCTGACAGCCCACTCTCTCCCAACCAGGCCAGCCAATCCATTGGAAAAGATTATAACTTTGTTATCCCCCAGGTATCTAGAAGGGCATTATACCTCCAGCTGGAGGAAAGACGTAGAACCAGTCAAGAATGTTATGGCTATGTACAAAAAAAGGCACGCAAAAAGTGTGCTAGAATTTACTTTCATCTGCCTATAAGATTAATAAAAATGGGTTATTCTTTTTACCATAGTAAGTGTGCTCAATTGCAAGTAAAGTTGATTTTGGCAAGATGTAGATAAATAAACCTTATTAAATCATAAGATCCTACAATTGAAGGTGCCAAAGAAAATAAATTCTTAAATTTTTTTTTCACATTGCAATAGAAATGACAGTTTTGGAGTTTATTTTTTGTGTAATCATAGCTATAGAACCAACTTTAAGGATTCAAGGTCTATTTTCACTTGTTTGGGGTTAAAAGGTGTTGTTACTAAGGGTATGAGAACAAATTCAGACCTAGATTTGGACTTGATTCACGTTGCAAACATCATTCCATAACACCAAATGTAAACATGCCCTTTAAGCACTTTTGGTTTAGTTATAGTTATGTGATAAGTTTTTTTTTTACTGTTGGCCGCTTTAAAGGAGGCAACCCATTTCCGATCCCCCCCTCATTTCCAATCAATAGATTGTTGTCTTTCCATGAAGTTGTGGAGTAATCTCTAGAGTAGTTGTGATTCATTATGATTGGTTGCAAGGCCCTCAATATTGCAATCAGCCCCTTGGTCAATTTCGCAATTAGTCAATGGTCAGAAATAGAAAGGTCTATATCTCCATTCTAGGTTGAAGATAATCTTTCACTAAAAAATTACTAATAATTTCATTCATGTAATTAAATTTTGGAAAAATATGCAATCCTTCCAAACTCTATTGGGAAAAATGTACATGGGAAAATTTCCACTTTCAAAAAACTTGCGCTCCAAATATGCATAATTGTTTACTAGATCAGAAGTGGGTTGCCTCCCCTAGTTATATTCCGAAATTTGTGGTCAAACCCAATGCCTTGCCTCCATTCCATTTGAAAAGATTCTCTGCCCCTGCCCCTTTAAACTTATCCGAAACGGAACCGGCAAGGCAAAACCATCACATCCCAATCCGGGTACCCAATAGCCCCAGCACCCCAGCCTCTTACGTGTCACGCTCCAATAGCGCGATCCTCCCCCATCCCTCCGCACCCCGCCACTTGTCAAGTCCTCCGCCTCTGACCCATTCACACGGGCCAAGATTCTCTCGGAATGTCGATCCACTCTCCCTCCCCTTCCCTCGAGACAATCGTGACCCTCAGTCTCGATTGCCAAACGATCGAGCTCCGCTGGTTTCCTCCCTGATTGCACGCAATCCAGAGATCGACCCCGCAAGCTACGAATTCGCCAATTCCATCTCATTTAGTAGCTTCCGATCAGGCCATCCCGTCGCATCACTCCGATCAGTAGTCTCGACTGCRAATTCGAGCTCGATCCAGTGAATCTCGGGTTGCTTCATCGGATTTGGAGTTGATCGAGCTATGGCGTCGCAGATTGCACAGAGTGTCTTCACGCGGGCACCTCTCRGCATTGGATCGCGGAGCAGAGTGAGCTCCGGTTATGGGCGAGCTCCCGTTGCKTCGCTTTCCAGCCCGAAACTGCAGTCGCGTGGGGTGAAATGTGCAGGATTGGAGCTCGTCGCGCAGTCGCGTAGCACGCAAATTGTTGGGTCTGCGTCGTCGTCGTCGTTGATGGGAGCTTCCTTGTGGCAGACGGTCGCTTCTGCTGGATCCCCTGTTTCAGGGAAGCGTAGCCGCGGTGGTGCCTTGGGCACGAATTGCTCGGTGTACGTTGGCGGCTACGGGATCACCCCCGAAACGGTGCGTTGGGTGGTAGCCGCGGCTGTCACTGCGCTCTTGTTGAAGCGCGACGCGGGCGCGAAGAAACAGTTCTGGGCGGGGATATTGGCTTTGGAAGCGCCACGCGACGTGCTGTACTGGGCCAAGAGCGAGTACGGACTGTGGGTGGCGAGCATTGGTCTGGCGCTCAAGCTCTTCTACAACGTCCCTGCGGAGTTGGACTACCCATTGGCTGTGTATCTCTTTTTGGTGTGCTTGCCCGCGCAGGCCGTGTCTGTGCGTCATACTCCGGGAGCCAAGGTGGTGTCCGTGGCGCTGGCGCTCTTCGTGGCGTACCAGTACTTCTCCAACACGGTGCGATTCTCGGATGCGTTCAAGAAGGAGCATTTGCTCAACACGCTCCTGATTCTCGTCACGGCGGTTGCCGTCGTCTGGTTCTTCGCGTTATCGGTCTTGTAAGCCAACAACAACAACAACAACTAGTTCGCAAGCTTCAGTTGTTGCATGCATGGTGTTTCAATTTTGTGTACATAAATGACCCTCCCCTCTGTTGGCACCATCTTCTACCTCCGTTCGAAGTTGTATTTGTCGAGAAGATCGTGGTGCCGATCACGAGGGCAGCGATCACGAGGACCGTTGCTAGAAACTGTACATGTCCTCATTTGCTTCGAATTTGTTTCTTGCTTTTTTATGGCGAACTATATACAATATATATATATATATATATTTGTATAAACAGTTTCGATCTCAGTTGTTTCTGATTGTTTTTCATGCATGGTGTTTCACTTTTGTGTTCGTAGGAACCCCTCCCCCCCCCTCTGTCGGTAAATCTTCCTCCGTCGTCAAGTTGCATTTTGGGGTAACTGTACAATCCTTTCGGTGTGGTTCACACTTGTTGTTTGCTAGCTTTCTGGGAAACTGATTCTCATTGTGTTCTTCACGGCTGTGGCTTTGCTAGCTTTCTGTTCTTCCAATTTCATATGGTTGTGCATTTCAAAGCAATTCCAAGCACCCTCCTCCCAATTTTTTAATTGCGTGATTTCGTTACGTGATACCCGAATGTTACCGGAAATTATCATCTGTTAACTTATGATTGATGGTTCTATCAATGCTTTGCATTCTTTTGAGTTTCTGCTCKGCTTTGGTCCCTGACGCTTCCGCTTTTGAATCTCTTGTTTTCAATTGCAAATTGCAAATGATGTGTCACGATTTCATAAGTCATCAATGATTGAGTATTTTCATTTGCACATTTGTTCATTTGTTCTTGGTAATCCCTAACGACATCTTAGAAATGAAACCTCGCAATGAATCCTTGCTACTTGATGAACCCTTTTTGGTGGCAACAGGTGATTCGTTCCAAGTTCTTGAGTTAGTAAAGTTTCAACCGCCAGAGGTTKGCAGTGTGTGAGGTGGGTACACTCAGAATCGCACCACGCCTAAAGTCGCCATCATCAGCACTGAGTGTGTGAGTGTGTTCGTATGGTGAAGAAAGAAAAAAATTTGAGAATATCTACCAACAAAAAAAAAACTTTTGCATACTAAATAATATTCAAATGTTGTATGCTTTGTCATATTCTTTGGTGTGTGAGAACCTCGTTTCAATGCCAACAACAAAACTTGAATATTTGACTCCAGTCTAAAAGGTACGTTCGTACGTAGTGTTAAAAGAGTGTTGCTATTGAGGGTCTTAGGAATGAATGTAGACCTACGTGTGGACTGGATTCACATTGCAAACCAATCACCAAGTGCCAACATATCTTTAACAACCCCTTAAGGCCTCAAGGGACTAAAAGTGTCCTCGTAGTCTGAAAGTCCAATTCAAAGTGTTGTAACTTTTGCATTCTATGTCTAATTCAATAAAACTTGTTGGAAAATCTACGCTCTTTTTTCTAGTTTGTGTGGTAACAATTCCAAATCAATCCAAGATGTATAGATGTTTTGGGAGTCAATCAAAGTTTGTAGGTTCAATTTGAGTTCACCAAATTGCATTTGATGCCTACAACTTTTGGGGCTTGTATCTTCTTCATCAAATGTTTGTTTTCAATATAATTTGTAGGGTTGTATTACCTTGAAGTCTAGCTATTTTGGTATATTTTTTATGTCAATTTAAGTTGTTTTAAGTGTTTTAGAGCAATTCAAAGTTCAAAATCTTAACATTTTTGGATTACAGTGAACTTAGGACGCTTATTTCTTCTTCATACAATGTCCATTTCTAATCATTTTTGTTGGAAAAGTTGAGCATACTAGTTAGTTTGTGTGGCTAAATTTTTATATCAATCCAAGTAGGTGTGAGTAACTGAGAAGCATTTTAGTAGAAGGAGGTTCAATCGTGGATGTGTTTTCTTGCAACTATATTTTGACATTTCAAATCCATTTTGCGGACACAATGAGTCAATTGCATGATATTTTCTTTCGCCGATCTATTTGTATGTAAGTTTTGAAGCTCTTTATAGTTTGAACTTTTATCATTTGAGTAGGTTCAGATATCATATATTTTTATATGGGCTTCATTCCATCATTCTAGTCATGGCTTCAATTTTAGTTGTAGTGCCTCCCAAGGCATCTCATGGTTGTAAAGTAGACCCTATAGATGTCAATATTTAAATTTCACATGTCACTTCAAAAATCAACTTCATGAGTTCCCACCCAAAGGTTGTCACTTGAATCAAACATCTCTTTGTCTATATACTTCTACAATCAGATACATTGTAGAAGGTAGACAAACCATTATAAAACAAAGCCCAATTTAGATTCCGAATTTCAAACCGAATTTTGCTCTCTTGCATCATAAATTCATAATGTAGTAGAAATTGTACAAAGTATGCAATTGGGAATAGGTCATAGGCAAAAAAAAAGGTTCAATGTCACCATTTCATGAAGAAAAATTTGCTTTCATTCATGGCAGAAGATTTTGCATCATTCCACAAAAATTGAAGGGAAACTTTTAGATTGTCAATAAAACCTATAGGAAATTATAGAAACCACATTAGCATCCACAAGGGCAAGAATAGTCTCCTTCTAGGATACCCATGGGAAGCTATTTGATTTTGCCTTGACTACCCATAATGTATCTTTTATTCAAAATCAGTAAACCAATAGGTTGTGGAATATTCTTAGATTTGACTTTTTTCTATATTTTTTTTTATCAAATAAGTGTAATATATCATGCACAAAGACCATTTGACCAAATGATTCAAAATAGGCTTCCTACCTTAGTGCTTGGAAGGAAAGATTTGCACCACCTATTTGCAATGCATGGACTACATTTATGCTTTTCATACAAATAAACCAAGAAAATTGGTAATGAATTTTGAAGTTAAGTAGTATAAAAATGTAAGAATTGTAAATAATTGCATCTTCCTTATACAAAAAAGTCAAAAACATGTAGAGATTACAAGTATACAACTGATGTAGAGGGCTTCTTCAACAAATTTTTGATTTAAAATATCTCATTATTGTAATTAAATATTGGAAAATTAATTTTACCAACATAACTAAAATCACAAAATTTGTTATAGCATGAGGGTTATCAAAATATTTAATTACAATTCAGAGGTATTTAATTTGCAATATTTAAGTCCTAGTTGTTCACTAAACTATCCATATTATGAAATTCACAACTTTTGAGTTTTATTGGAATATTTATTTTAAGTGAAATATGCAACATATTACAAATCCTTTCAATTTAAATTTGGGTGGATAGATTTTGAATTTTGAACTCTAATCTGGTGAATTTAGTTGAAAGTCTAAGAAATAAAGTTTGGAAAATCAACAATTTCATTCTTTAAAAAAATTGTTGAGTAGACATATATGTAAAATAGAAGGAAAAAGTAAGCTATGTATAGTTATGTTAACAAGAGATACAAATCTTGAGCGTATGTCAGCTTGTATTGGAGAGTGTAAAAGCCAATAGTTTTGGAGAAAATGTAGTGCATTATAATCCATACTTATACCAAAAGAATTTTTATATCACTTGGAATGAAAATGATTTAGCAACTATCCCTTTCTATTCTAAAGAAGTATGGATTGGAATTTAAAGAATTATACAAGACTTTAGTATCTTAATTGCAACAATTGCAAAACCAATACAAATGAAATTGATAAACATGATGTGAATTGTAGGGAATGAATTGGATTACATGATGTAGATTAGGAGCGCTTAGAAAAATAATTTTTGTAAAACTATTTCTTTCAACTAAATTTGATGTAGATTATGGTGTTAGAGTTCAATCTTTCGCTTATGAAAATTAGATAAGTATTTAAAGCTCTTCTAGTTGACATTAATTTAATTTTAAATACAATTTCAAATCTCTTATGGTTGAAGTAATGATAGTCATAGTTGAACAATAGTCCAAAAGGCTATTGAATGTAAATCATATGAATTGTTTGAATCGTATTGCCAGTTTCCATTTACATCATTGAGAAAAATAGGGATTTGATTACTATATCATAAATATTTTTTTTTTAATATAATCAAAAGAAATCTTATGTTGCAACATGCTGTATTTGAAAATCAAAGATGTGTATTTACTAGGGCACCAACTAAGCTCTATTCTAAGATTAAAAAAATACACTTTTCATGTAGTCTCTTGGGATTGATTTTCTAATGTAAATGACAATTCCTTCTTTGACATGATGCAAAAATCCACTTAGCACTCATCTATTACTTCTCTCATGAAAAATTTGAAGCAGTGTATTAAAATGCAACAAGTATTTCAAGTTTTTACTCTACAAGATCCTAGATTGGGATTTGTTTCACCCTACCAAGAATTTGCCATCAAAAATTTGAAGAAGATACACTATATTCTTAGACCTTGAAGGGGTTAAGTAACCATATTCAAATACTGAAAAATATTTTTCAATATTCTTTGTGTATTCTAAAAAAACACTCTTGAAAAATATAAGAGGTTTGTTAGATGTCTTGTTTGGATGTTTGGGAGGGCAACTCTACTTATGGTTATGTGTAATTCAAAGGATGAATACTTTTATTACTTTTGGAGCAAGGAAGTAAAGTACACATATCCATTATAGACCTATTGTTCAATAGTGTACCTATCTACATGTGTTCAACATTTCAGCCTTGAAATGCTGAATAGAAGTAGAAAGGGTGTCCATAACGCCTATGTGTCCATAATGCCTATGTGTACCTCACATCTAGAACGATGTGATCTATGTATAAGATAAAGATGCCAAGACATGACTAGATTCCATATGAGAAGATTTTGAATCCACTAGGGCACTAAGGCTCCACATGACTTGTTGTGATGTCAACATTCCTAGTCTGGAAACACGACAAGGTATGGGAAACAGAGAGAGCCATTTCCAATGCTTGAAGTGAAGGGGGAACTAAGGGCTTAGCTTACATTATAGGAGGGCGTTGTTATTGCGAGCTTCTTTTTGAAACCGACCCTGTAGGAGGCTGTAAAAAGGACCTGAAGCAGTTGTGAAACGGATATGTGGTGGCAAAACACAGTGAAACACCCTCCATAGTTTTCATATCCATTCTTCTACTGTAGAAACTGTTGCAATTGAAAATGGGGAAGGCAGTTCACCTTGGAGAATATTGGTGCAGCTTGGTTGTGTGTATTGACAGCGCACGGCACTTGTCCAATTCAATTCCTTCCTGGAGACTGTAGCAGGGTAGTAACTTRAGCAGAGTGCCACCGAGTTTGAGATCGATTTAATTATTCTTTATTTTTGGTGGCAAGGTAACCCAAGTGAGGGATCCCACTGCAACCCCACATGGCGAGTATCTCCTTACAAAGAATATTGACAAAAACAATCTGAGGATTCTCAACTCAAATAAAAATAGTAGCCATCTGAAGAACCTTTTGAACCGAAAGAAACAAAAAAACAAGGATCCTCAYACAGAGATATCGCACATGTAACGTACTCTACAAAAGCTTCATGATCATACAGACTAGTTGCACAAGGACACGTACGTCACATGATTCAATCAGCCGTAGCACCGGATGTTGTCTTTGCAKCCCTTTTCGGCTGACTGCTTGAACCCCATCCGGCCACCCTTGGCTAAATACTGTTGGTGATAAGACTCTGCTCGGTAAAATTTCTTGGCAGGAACCACCTCCGTGACAATCTTCCGGTTCATCGACTTCTGCTGTTTCGCTAGCGATTCCATGGCTACTCTCTCTTGCTCAGGGGAATAGAAGTAGATTCCTGATCGGTACTGCGTTCCTACGTCACCGCCCTGCCACACTCCCGAAACACATCCTCAGCATCTCCACCAACCGTAAGCTTAATTTTTTTCTCAAACKGAGGCAACTGAAGAGCACTTCAATGCAAAAAGTAAGTGCAAAAACGTTCACGTGCAATAAACATAGATTATACTCCGTACTTCTTTCCCAAAACAATTTTTTCCTTCATTCGAAAATGAGTCATATTGGAAGTTATCAAACCTTGATTACGTCTTCAGTAAGGAAAAAAGCAAGGGAGTTTTTGATTGGTGGTTGCAAMAATCTTTGATTATCTCTACAATACTACCCCCTGGGCATGTCGTGACATCTATGAGTTCATTTAGGTTTTCAACTCATCGCCGACTTTTCTTTTTTACGGTTCTAGAACACTCATGGGATTCCCAAGGAAAAAGATTTCAAACTTCCCACAAGAATCTAGGCTCCTAATTGGACATCTTTTGAAAACCAACTAAAACTTTACCAGTGGACAATTATTCTGCTACTAGAGTTTGACAAACTAATACTAATTTCACAACATACTTCAGATGGGTCAATTCCTGTAAATCACCAGAAAGTGTGCATAACATTGCATGTGTTGGTCAAAATAGAAATGAAAATTGGACAATAGATAGCTTCCATACGATCAGCTCAAAGCTACTACATAACCATAAGAACCAATTTGAACATCTTGGTGTTGATACATCATCAAAGAGCCCAATCCATTTACCTGGCGATTTAGAGTGGTGGGATCATGGCGGTCCCAAAATACATTGAGCAGACTCTCGTAGCTGACTTCTGCCGGATTGTAATGAACCCTAACAACTTCATTATGCCCTGAAATTTCGAACCAGAATAATTTTGAGGCGTAAGTAAAGACTCCAGGGAGGTCCCCTCCAACAAAAGGGGAAAAGGTCAAGACTTAGCTGTTTCCAGAATAGCAATAAGCAATCAATTCCCTCCACAATTTACAATGAGAATAGTTTGACACAACCAGAAGTATAGTATTAGGGTTGCAATATGATCAGAATTATACTTGCCATACAAAATGATCTATTACAGATTGATTGATCCTCAGACACTACCGGTAATTGATACTGCCTGCCTCAAACCCTTGAATTTGCAAAACGTGCCAGACTTCATTGAATGTGGCGCAAGCCACAGTGAATGCTTTTTAACAATAAAAGTGTATATCACAATTTGGGAGTGGACACTAAAACCGTCGATTCAAAACTTGTTTCCCATCTCTCCTACATCAGTAATGACACCACAAAAGAATTCAATATCAAGCTATGCACCTATTGTCATGTTCGCCATCTCTTAGGAGATTAAGGTAACCCATTTTTTCGTCGATCACTCTTCAATTTCTTTAAGTACTATTTAGGATCTGCAAGCTGTCTTCACTATTGAATGTTTTGATTAATTCCATAGTCAAATGAACCAGATTCTCTTTCACCGCACTTCTCTTGGCTTCAGGAATTCAGTATCTACAGCGKGTTTCAGACCTTCACCCAGAATTCGAAAGAAAGGATGAAACCAAGTGAACAAATTACATAACAAATGGATGCAGTGTATGCTCAAATGTAACTGCGAAAACGCAACCCAAAATCTCATTTCGAATTCACCAGGGCAATGCAATACCAGTATTCCCAGAGCAGACAGCTTCGTAACCGGGGGTATGCAATCGCCCCTGCGTGTAYCCCACTTCCGTCTTCATCACACCCGGYACGCGTTGGTACGCAAGCTCCACGCCCCAGAAACACCCAGCTCCAAAGCAAGCGAACTCACACCCACTCGCAGGCGCATCATCGTCTGGACCCTGCGCAATGGCGACCTCCGCGGGGTCGTAGGCGGGTGGKGCGCCACGGGAGCCCAATCCCAGCAAGCTCAAAAACCCATCCACGGCTCGCACCTGCGAGGACTGCCCCTGCTTAGCCACCACCTTTCTCACTCGAACTTTCAACCTAAACCCCGATGGAGGAAGGAAGCTGGAGCCCAACTGATGAGAAGCAGATGCAACAGCGGCTTGTGCGCACACTACCGGGGCAACGGAAGTGAAGGAGGTTGCTTGCGCCATAGCTGCTCCTCGAGATTGCAATTCTGGGTTAGCAAGTTCGGGATTGCAATTCTGAAGTTCAAATCCCAGAATTCCAGGATTGCAATTGATTGGATTGAAGAAGGATTAAAAATTGTGGGTACGGCGAGGAGGAAAGAATTTGTTGATGTTGTTGCTGGCGCTCTTTCTGCGCCGCTCATGTTCACATTCGAATTTGTGATGGCGGTGGCGCCACAGGCAACAACAAGTGCAATTGAAATTATATTTTTTTTATAAAGTATGAATTTGCTAGGAATTTTTGAAGTGTTCAGTTTTTCATGGCCCAACACTGTCTGTAGACCACCCAATAGCCAACAAAATCTGAATCCATGATGGTCATCTCACTTCCTAATGCAATCGCAATATTTTCTAACATGGAATGCCTAAAAAGTCAATCCTTGTAATGAATTTCACACTAAAAAGTTGGAAGTGCCTTATGTGGTCACTAATCACTCCATCACTATCATGTAAGACATTGATTGTGGCCCAGATCTCACAAAACTAAAAAAACACAATGGGGCCACTTCATAGGTGACCACTATGGAAGAAATAATAGCAATGGGTTGTCTTACCTTAACCCTCCTTGTCATTTGAGATTCATATGACTTTTGGTGTTGAGAACTTCAATATTGCAGTAGATGCAACCTTTATATGAAATTCATACGATATAATATTTCAACTTTTCTTACAATTAAGAGATTTTTTTTTTGCAAAATTTTGGGCATTGTCACCCCAACATTGAAATCTCTATAGAAGGAATTTTGAAACTTTTTTGGAGATTCTTGTTGGTGAAAAGATGTGCATATGAATGTTTCTAGCATATCTATATAATTGAGTTTTGAAAGTTCATCACAATGTTTTTCAATCAATTATCATGTAAGATCATGAATATTAAATAAAACAATTCACCAAGAATGGAATTTTGCATTTTTGAAATTTAAATTTGGTAGGCATATTTTTAAAGTTTTAGAAGGGTAGGGTGACTTTTAAAGGCTATGCAACAGGTTTCATTCATTCAAAGAAGTTATGGTAGTGGTGAAGATGTGAGAATCACCAAGACTTATTCAACCCATTGTATTGTATGAGATCGCAAATAAACAAGTTCATCTTAGATCGCTGCACGGATTGAAATTTAGTTCGGTTGAAAATTTTTAAATGTACAAATTAGCACAAAGAAAGTCTTTATAAGACAAATTACTCTTTTTTAAAATAAAATCTCATGAATGTTCTTTTAATGTAACACCAAAATAAAAAAGAGTCTCTTACTTATGATGTATGTTTTTGAAATTTGAAAATTTGAAATATCATAATAACTCAACATCCGCGCACCCCTCCTTGCAAAGAGCTTTCCAATGATGCTAAAATAATGTCAATTATTTAATTAGAAATCACCATGTCTTCAATCTTTTTTTAATATATTTTGATCTTGATTCCAAGTCACTTATAAGTGGATATTCTCTAAAAAATTCTTTGCATATCACCATATACTCAAGACAACTATTAACTACGATGTCATTAAAAAATTCAATAGGATAGTGAAGCATACCTAAAACTATGTCACTTTTGAGCTATCATGCTAACACTTGACCAGTCTACATTCATAATCACTCTTGAATATCACCTATTGCTCACCAAATCAAAGTTCATACCTCTAAAATTTGGGTTTTATCTATAAAGATGTCAAAATTTTTAAGTACTTAATTGAAAAATTGTGAAATTCTTTTTAATTTTCTACAATTTTGAAGGTCAATTTTAGAAAATCGATAGTGTCATCAATAAAAAAATCTTAATTCATGATTTTTTGGCATATGATTATGGGGAGGGTTCCCATTCTTTTTAGTATGTATTTAGTACATTATTTGTAAGCAAAACATATGTCAATGGTGAATTGAGAATGACTTGAAGATCGCAATTTTCAAGAAACTAGAAAATGATAAATTTGTTTAATTTCTTGATCAAAACTAAGCAATGTGTAAATGTAAAGTATCTCTCATATACAATACAATATCAAATTTTGCTCAACTACTCCAACTTTCTGATTAATAACAAAAATTCAGAGTGCATAGTGGGGTTATATGAATTATTACCAACTACTATATACAAAATAATACTTATCTTCAATACTTCTTTTTCTACTTTTTAAGAAGTGCCATAGTGACAACATAAAATGTCATAGTGGTATTCTCAATTTCAACATTCACTAGTGTGTCCTGTGCCGTTGCGACAGGCAAAACAAAAGTAAAAGAAATTTTCTTAATTTTTTATCCATTAAAACTTTGAAATTCAATAACTTTCCCCCCGTAAGTCGGAACGCCACAAAATCAAGCCTGTGCACCCCTCCTCACCGAGAGCTTTCCAACACATCCGGAGGACGCACGGTCCGAGAGATCTCAAGTTCTCAACATAACAAACAAACAACCTAACTTCAAGGAGAGATCCACATATTGGGTAGAAAACATCACATTAGCACATATCATATATCCATAATTTCGCTTTCATCAACAACGTGGCAATTTCATCTAAGATTTTTTTAATTTGAAGTTTATTGGCAAAAAACTTCATAGTTTGTCACCATTGTTCAGCCAAATTTTTTTTTTTTTTGTGCAACCTAGCACTATTTTGCCTGAGCGTGCCGACGTCCAGTTTTTGGGCGATGAACGGATTGAAACTTCAGATTCATCCTTCCAACTACTTGGATGAAAGTTATTATAATTTTTAGAGATACTCTATTGAGCTGCTGTTCTATCTAGAAGTTGGACTTGGTGTTACTAGAGCACATATTTTTCTAAAATTACCAATGTGCAAGTGTGTCAAGTGGTTGACCGAGCCAAAATTGCATTGACTTTAGTTCAAAACCGGATTTGCCAAAATGAGGTCATAGATTGTAAGAACACAAAAATTTCAAAAAATCACCATGTCAGAACCTCATTTCAAATCTATTCCAACAAATTTTACTCCAAAAATGCTATATTTTGTTTGTTCTTGAATTTTGAAGGAATTTTGAAATTTTCCTTTCAAAATTTATAAAAAAAATATTGGTGATAGCATTGGTGAATCTAACTATACGGATGGAATCTACAATTCTCATTCTACAACTTTTATTTGTACATCAATTCCAAATTATGCTTCCAAATAACACTTTATAATGATTTTTCTCAAAATGTCAATTTTGGAGAGGAATCAAGGGTTAAACATGACACTCTCAAAAGTAGAGTTCAGGACAAAGGATCCATATATCACAATCAATTCATCACCCAATATAAAACTAACAACATAATCTGAAAGTTGAGAATGGGAGACACAATGTGTATTAAATTTGAGGTGCAAACAATTGCTCCACCACCAAGCGCACAATACAGCTGAGGTTTCATTATTTAGAATTGCAACGACAGTAATGATAGAGTAAGAAATCACGCAATGGCATTGGTGCGACGAGCAAGAGACGACAACTCTGCTGTGAAATCAGTAATCGACAATGGTATTGCATTCTCGCTGGAGCATTGAAAGCTCTTAAATTAAAGAGACAAGTGCACACCAACCAAGGGATATTTGTAAGCGCATCTGCATACCAGCCAAAACTGACTTCGACCCCATCTGAATGAAGCAATCCATTTACTCGTTACAAGGAGAACTAAGTTAAGCCTTGAAGCCTCTGCTGTTACGACGACCACGGGCCTTTTCAAACTTACGGCCTTTGGCGCGCACGTAGGGCTTGGTGCTACTTTGCGGAACACCAGGTGCTCTTCCAAAGTGCTTCACGGCCTCACGGGCGTTCTTGGGACCCCGCAGAAGAACCTAAGTTAACGAACACATTCATGTTAGCCACATACACGGACCTGTAATGAGAATGCTGGCCAGTACAAGTGCAAAACATGTTCGGTTAAATTCCATGAAACAATCACCTGAAAGCACCTCTTGCTAAATCATATCCTAACAGAATGTGATGCCTGCAGAGATAACTTACAGTATTCGCTCCAGTAGGTGCACGCAACGCAAGCTGATCAAAAGTCAAGCACTCTCCTCCAGCCTTCAAAATACGGGCTCGTGCAGTTTCAGTGAAGCGCAAGGCAGCAACCTTCAAAGCTGGAACCTCGTACTGTCTGGTATCGTCAGTGATGGTACCAACCAACACTGCGATCTTGGCCTCCTACAGATTTACATGAGATAGACATATTGAGTAAGTAATGCACAAAAAACCCACAAAACATCATATTACATATCTATAATTCTATTTTCATCCACTATTTGGCGATTTCATCCAAGGGATGTTTTGCATTTGAAGTTTCTTGGCAATTTCATCCAAAATTTCTCTAATTTTTTCCCATAGGCTTGGTGCTAGGCAAAAAAATTTGGTGCAATTTTGCACCAAATCGCCAGAAAAAAAAAAACCTGCTACAAATCCTATTACTGTAGTAGTCGGTGGTGTAAAAATATTTTAACCCCTTGGGCTAAAACACAAAATAATGTGTTATAAAATATAAATTCTATAACTTTTTTGAAGTTTGCATCAAAAAGTTTATGTGAAGCACAAAGTAAAAGATATCTATACAGTCAAAATTATAAAATTATTTTCAGATTCTCTTCAAATGAATTTTGAAGATATAACTTCAAAAATTCACCAAAAATACAATTTCTATCTATAACACTTGAATTTTCTTTTGATTGGACAAATAGTGGTTTCTCTTGAATTGTAAAAAAATGCATAAGATGCACTTGATTTTTTGATTGGTCATAAAACTTTCAATTCTTTCCTCAAATAATAAGTTTTTCAACACTAGAAAATTCTAAACACATTGTGCTATTTCTCTTATGATTTTTTTTTGACCATAGTGATCTTAGTTTTGAATATAAATATTGAAAGACAACCCAATATTTTCAAGGGGAAAAAAAAAATCCAAAAAAGAGTTTTTTTCTGCCCGGAAATTCTGCCCGAAGTCAAGCAGCGACCAAAAATGGTTGTTTGAGCGCTTAGGGGTTAAAAAATAGATACTACGTATCATCTTTGTTACTGAAAATTAATTTACTAAACAAACAAATGGATGGAAAAAGATAAATATTCCTGTTTACAAAAAAAATTATTGAATCACATTTCCCTACATTAATTGCTTAATTATTCAATAAAGAATGCCTACCTTGACCACCAAGTACACTATAGGAAAATTTTCAGCCTTGCAGAGGGCTATTAAGACTTCATTTTTGGCACCCCCGCAGTGCTAATACAAAAAAATTTAAAAATAATCTTTTTTTAAATAAATTAAAAATAAATTAAAAATTAAAAATTAAAAATAGTCAATCTGATATGGCGTTGACGTGGCACCAATGGTGCCACGTTAGATTCCAAATTTTGAAAAATAAAAAATAGTTTTTTATATTTATTCTTTTCTGTAATTGCACCAGAGGGGTGCAAAACTTGCAGTCTCTTGGAGGGCTGAAAATTTTCCTAATGAATATTGAGGGTGCAAACTAGTGTTACCATTATGAGAAAATCATAAAGGAATTGTCTAGTAAGTTACCTTAATATTTTAGCATGTACCGATCATGTATTACAAATAGTGTGATTTTGATAAATGAGTGTTACAATCAATTGGATAAATTAAAGTATCCACATCAAGATTTTGTATATAAGTAAGTAGCACCTTAAATCACCAAATACCTAAAAAAGGAGTTCAAAAATGAAATTTGACCTTTGCCTTATACTTGGGAGACCGGGAAGGTGATATTGTGGCAGGTGTATAATATTTTAGTATGTAAGTGTACCCCACATAAAGTTTGTGTGGGATATAATTACTTGCTGAAATATTATATCCCCCTCATATCATCCTCTCGGTCTCCTTGTGATAGCAAATTATATCCACATGCATGAGAAATTTGACTAGTCTTGTATTCAAATCTTGAATAGGTGATCAAAAAACTTATTCAAGGTTCGATTTCATAGGCATTACTTTATACTCTTCAAGGTTCTAAATGTATTGTTTTTTGCAAAGACTATGACCAATTGTGGGAGCCTAGAAGGAGTTGATTTTGAAAATTTCGAAAATATTATTTATGCAAAAAACAATGGAATTTCTACTTGTGACATCTTTCACTACAATTTGCTAATATGGATGAATAAATATTCACAATGTGACTTAACAATAAACATTAGAACACTTGCATTGACCATTCAATAAATTATTTATGAAGAGGCAAAAGTCAAAAATATTTGTTGTTAAATCCAATTAATACTCTAATCTTTAATTTGTAATGGAGAGTTGAATTTTTGTAAATGTGAAGATGTATTATAATTTGCAATTTCAATGAATTGAATATTAAGAAATGAAATGCAATCTATCCGAATAAGAATTGAAAGAAAGACTTATAGTGATGGAAGATGACATTTCCATCACTATTATTATCATTGAACATTATTGAGAAGAAAATAACTCTCAATCTAGCTATATTTTTCCATCAAGTAAAATGAGAAGATTCAAATGGGGGTTGTCGCACCTTGCAAATTGTATTACATGATTTTATTATTTATTTCCAAATCTCTATTATACAATTAAAAGCACCAAAATCCTGTTTCAATTTCTAACATCCAATAAACTTGTAGAGGTGTGAAATAGCATTTTCCATATCAATTGTATCATCAAAGTTGAAGAATTCAGTTATGGCATTCAAGTCTCAACTAAGCTTAGGACCTTAGACAATTTACTAAGACTTATGAATCTGGATAGAGAATAAACATTGATCTAGCAAAAAGTCTAGAATTTTGCAACTAAAGACATTGGTGGACAATAGTGCTAGTATGTGAGCCCAAAAATGCAAGCTTGTGAGCATTGAGCTTACCTATAATATAGATACGACACACTATAGAAAGTGTATTTATCATAAACACCTATTATATGGTTATTTGGAACATATATATCCTATAATCATAGACGGTTTCTATAGTATATACACCTATTACATAGGTATGTAGTATTCTATGCGCATGGGCTCACATAATAGCAACCCTCCATTGATGAATGATTATTTTACTTTTTTGAATTCTTTGCCAAAAGCAAAAAAATTTGAACATCAACATTTATCTCAACTATTATTTATATTAGGGTCAAATCACACTCAAAGAAACTACAAAAAGAGCCATACAAAGTAAAAATTGCACCAATTTAACTTCTTTCTAACTATTCAAACCTAATCCACTAATTGTAGGTGATTTTGTCCTTTTTGACTAGGATCTCAATTCAAGACTAACATGATTTTTTCATCAAAAAATTATAATTTTTGAATTAAAGTTCCGATTGAAGTTTAAATATTAGCTTGTCAAGCTTTTTCAATGGTAGAAAAAGTGACTAATACCTAATGAATATCAGAGTGATTGAATCCAAAACATTCATGAAAGTATTTAATCATATGATAGACTAGGAAAGGAGTCTTCTACTACAATTTGAATATTTTTTTATTTTTTATAACATTTTTTATTTTTKAAACTCGGAGTTTTTTTCATTATGACATTCAAACCAAAAAAATATTTGAATATCCTCTCAATATAAAAAAGCAATCCAAATGTTGATTGAGTCAAAAAAAAAATATATAGATATAGATATATAGATAGATCACAATAATCATATAATCTGGTGATAATATCAATACATTTTAGATAAGGTTTTTTTGGTAACATACGTTCTATATACTTCATCTAGATTCATGGATGCACATAAGTCTGTCAAGCCAAAATGACCCTGGAATTTCTTGAGCTTCTAGAATTTGCTCTGAATTGAACAAAAAGCCAACATTTTGATACGTTGTATCAATTCTTTCTGAATTGTAACCATATAAAATCAAACTAGACATGTTAGAGTTCACATTAGAAAAGAAAACACAACAATATCTCTTACGGATTGAAAAATTATAATGTTTGATCATGAAGGTGTTAAAATTGCAAAAGTGATTTGGAGTAACCCCAATCAATTTCTGGCTTCTCAAAATCTACTCTACAATTTTTTTAAATGAAATTCTTATGTGATTTTTTCTCAAAGATCTAGTGTATTTGAGGCTCATTCCCAAGAGCCCTCAACACTACAAAAAGTCAAGATTGCAATGGACACCCATGCACAAAATCTTGAATAGAAAAATCATGATTAATCATTTTCAAATTCAGATTTTTGAAGCTAAAACTAAATTTCAAAAAGAATTTTTCAAAAATATAAACTACCAAAAATAGTAATTTGGTAAGATTTTGTTTAACTTAAAAAATTGGTCAAGGACACATTCTGTCCTCAGGGTTATTTAGGGGTTAAAGATATCAACTTCAACAATCCAAAATGTTGTAAAAAACAAATCCTTGTTCAAAGTTCTTCCATTCAGGTGGGCCCCCTTATTTGTACCATGTGACTAGTCAAAACAAATTCCTGTTCAAAATTGATTCATTGAGTTAGGCGCCTTTATCGTACCATGTGACTATTTCTACAATTTTGTGGGCACTATGTACTTGTAGAATAAATTTGAAAAATTAAAATATGTACTAATAATAAATATAGTGACAAAAATTGGATGGCTTTTCGATTGAGGCACAAATAGGATTTATTACTAGACCCATGAATCTCTCATGCGCCAACYATCTAATATGTTCATTTTGTGTGTAGAATATTCTAGATATATTTTTGAATATTTAAATATTTMAAAAGATTTTCAATATATTCTAAAAACCTACCTATTCACAAGCCAATGTAATCACTGAACATCATGGACATCATGTTAGACATCATATTGTAGTGTTTGACATGACAACCGAGAGTGCATCAAAAATGAACCATTTGCCTAGGCCAATCGCTACAACCACTCTTTTGGGGATTCCAAGTTCATGTGAGGCTTTAATTGAGCGGTAAAAAATACTGGCCCTCAGCACAATGTTGGGCAGGACCGATAGTAAGAACAAAGGAACTGCCCAAGAATTGCGCCCATATCTTTTTCAAATTTTTTTTTGGCACTTAGAGCCATGAGAATACTCAGCCTTTCCCTTACTATAACAAGAACGGCTAGGGGAATAGGGTTGAAACAATCTTTTAGAGCCCTCAAAAAACATCTAATGCTAAATTTCGAACAAGTCGAATTAAAAGAGAAGCCTCAAGTCTTTAAGGTTTTTAATTTTTTTTTTGGAGGGTGTATCTTTGCTTAATGGTTATGATATTTCAAAGTAACACAAAGTACAAAAAATTCAAACGTTAGCCTACCAATAAATGGTGAAGTTCTAGAGATTGTACTTATAATATCTAGAAGAAGCTGTAAAATTAATTAAATCATTTAGCTATACAATCATCAAGAATAAGAAAACTCAAAAGTGTGCACCCTACATTAGAAGTTACAAATTGTAAAGTTTATCGTTGCATAATAAATATCCTATTTTTAGACTCACCTATTATAGCTCTAAGACCAACGCCTAATGACAATTTTCTATGTCATATTATCATGGAGAATTCAATATCACCAAGTCTAGGTCAGGGACAAACAACCGAAACAAACAAATGAGACCAAAAAAACCCTAAAATTTAATACATAGTAAATGATTTGATGTATGCTTCCATATGCAATGTTATGAATAAATGTGAAAAGAGTTTTGAATCTCAAGCATCTGCTACRAAGCAGATCTACAAACGTATCCATATATGAGATACATGAAAAATCAATATAGATAAATCTAGCTAATTCAAATCACAGAACAATTTGGATATTAAGAACAATTTGATTTAGGGTTTAGACAATTCTCTAATTACAAACCAAAAACTAATCAATATAGACTATTGGTAGTTTAGTTTAACCCCTAAACGCCAAAGGCACCAAATTTTGGTGTCAACAATACTTTGAAGCTTAATAAACTTAACCAAGTTGTATATTTAGTAGTATATATTTTTGAAACTTTCTTTTGCAAGTCTAGTTTGAGCATTAAAAATCCAATTTTGAAAATGATTGATTATGATTTTTCTATTAAAGATTTTGTGCATGGGTGCACATTGCAATCTTGACTTTTTGTAGTGTCGAGGGCTCTTAGAAATGAGCCTCAAAAACACTAGATCTTGGAGAGAAAATCACATTAGAAATTTATTTACAAAAATTGTAGAGTTGATTTTGAGAAGCCTTTAAATTGATTGGAATTACGCATGTTAGGGCCTTTAACCTCAAATTTTTGTAGTGACCACTTTCTTACATTTGACATGTGACAAGAGGATGAAAAGACTCCAAATCACTTTTGTTGTTTCAACACCCTCATGATCAGACATTGTAATCTTTCACTCCATAAGTGATTGTTGGTGTGTTTTCTTTTCTTATATGATCTCTAATATGACCAATGTGAATTTATACTATTGCAATTCAAAAAAGTTGATATAACTTATCAAAATGTTGGCTTTTTGTTCAATTTAGAGCAAATCCCTTTAAGCTCAGAAAAGGCCATGGGCATTTAGGGATTAATGAGCTAATCAAGATCACAAGTACAAATGACTGATTTAGGATTGGAGCACTTCTCTAATTGCAAAATAGTTGACCAATTCACCATTTGCAAGTCTACCTTCACACCTAAATTTAACCCTATTACTAGTAACATTTCATCGAGATCCTTGCTTGAAATTCAAGTCCTTTGACCGCGATTTTGGATACACTTATAATTATTTTGGATACACTTATAATTATTCAACACTTTATGAATTATCATTCGATTATGCTCATTGTGTCCAAAATACATGCGGAGAGAATCCTTCAATTGTCAACAATCCCCATAAAATCAGATAATACAATAAATAATGGGAACCACGTTCACTGATGCTTATTCAATTTTAGTAGTAGTTATTTTACAGGAAAAATGTATGCTCAAACACAAACCCAATAATGTCACTGTCAGGAACATAGTAGATCGATGCAATCTATATCAAGCATAGAATTTTAAGGTCGCTAATTTACCGGTAACGTAGATTGACAAGCTAATCAATACTCCATATTATCTACCAGGAGGAGAAATTAGCTCTCGGATTCACCGAAGTCTTCGATCCAGATCTCCCGAGATGAATTAGGGTTTGGGGTTCTAGTCCTTGCCGATGTCTTCATTCCAGATCTCCGGCGAGGCGGCAACGAACCGCCCGAGGAGGTCGATGCAATCCGCAGACTGGAGGTCGACCACCTTGACGCCGTGCTCACGCAACCACTCCACGCCGCCCTGGAAGTTCACCGTCTCGCCCACGACGAGCGTACCGATGTTGAACTGGCGCACGAGGCCGCTGCAATACCAGCACGGCGCCAGCGTCGTCACCATAACCGTGTTGCGGTAGCTTCGCTGCCGACCCGCCTTGCGAAAGGCGTCAGTTTCCGCGTGCACAGAGGGGTCGTTCTCCTGGACGCGCCGGTTGTGCCCGCGTCCTAGAAGGTTCCCCTGCTCGTCRAACATGGCAGCTCCGATGGGAATGCCGCCTTCCGCCAGGCCCGTGCGTGCTTCCGCTAGAGCTATCTCCAGCATCGCGGAATAGTCGGGCTCGGGGGGCGTCGTCATCGGTGCTAACTTGGTCCTTCCTAATTTTTGCGGCACAGATGTTCGAGGAGTAGCGCAATAGCTGGACAGGGGTTTCGAAATTGGCTAATTGCGTAGAACTAGTACTCCCTACGATTGTTTGTGTTGACAGGTGGACGTTCTAAAGGACTGAAGAATCTAATGCATGAACGAGGAAAATTGGTTAAGACATTCGCGACGAAGGGAAGCCGTTGCAAGACTATCTGGACTGCAAACTTGAAGTTCGCGATGTTCATCAAATTTGCATACTTGATTCCGTTATTGCACTTTTCAATAAATGGGATGTCACGGGCGAATTTAATGCCTCGTGACACAGGCGAAGAATGACACATTCAAGAGTGGTCGCGAGCTGCTCACTGAAATGAACACCATGCAATTCGTAATCAAGCAGGGTTTAAGTAGTTACCATTGTCAGGATGGAATTTTGCGGGTCTTATACCCACTTTTGAGAAGATTTCAAWGCACCAAATTCCTCACATGAAGAAAGAGGCAAGAAACRGTCATCAGCAAGATCCGAAGGCATTCACAGGCTTCGGCTTAAGAAAAGCTCACCAAATTCAATAAACACTCGCGAACAAAGCATCGTCAATATAATAGTAGAGTTTTGTGTYTCATGCGTTCAAATGGATATGTACAAGGCAAATCTGATCTAACTTTCTAGAGTATACGCCTAGACCGGATATGTTTGACCTTCCGCCTTTTGATTCCTGGCGGCCAACTCGATGACCTGAAATTCAAGTCATACTGGCGGCGGCTCTTCTTCCGCCTCCTAGAATTTCTTCCCCCTACCATGCCACCTTGGAAGSCACGGAAAGTCTCAATCCCAATGGGAAAAGATGACATGCCTTCACGAAGGGGCAGGGATTGATTTGTTGTTTGAGGAACGCTTGATCCGCTTACTGCTGCGAGGATTAGTAGCTCCAGCAGGGTGAGAAGAAATTTTGGGAATCGGCCAGCGGTAGGGGAAGTGACCTGCTGGCCCATAGGGTAGCGGCATGAATGGTGGCGCAGGAACTCCGACGGCAGGGAGTCTGAAATCAAACACAAAGGTRCGTCAATAGCCAATTAGTGGACTAAAGTAAAGTAGAATGAAATTCAACAATAACTCTTTGACAACGATCAAATCTCCGGAAGAGTGTTCACTAAACACGAAAATCCCCAGGAGAGTTACAAAGATGGAACGCCATTAAAAATCTGTCCCGACCAAGCACTTACTGCTTTCAAGCACTGCAGGCTCTGCGACACCAGTCTTAACACCATCCTTGGGTTTCTTCACACGGACAAGCTCATCCTTGAGCGCCGAATTCTCCATCGAAGTCACAGTCATGACCCGTTGAAGCTGTGCGACRTGCGCCTCCAGCATGCGACACTTCACTTCGAGCTCCTTCACATACGACTTCTTTCGAGCCCGAGATTGAGAGGCAGCTTCCCTGTTTTTCTCTAATCTGATAAAAAAAAAAAAAACGCAGCACTGAGTCAGCACTTTCTCATACTCTCAAACAAGAAGAATGTGATCATAGCAACCCAAAATTTTATTTCCATAAAGAAAAGATCGTTATCTATAAGAACTAACAAAGCATACGACCATCGGTCTACTTCCGAWGAAACCTTGGGGGTTTCGAAACTCAAATGCATATCCTAAAGTCTCCTTCCAAATGGAGACAATCACCGATGRTTTTCAGTRTTTCCTTAGGAATKGCGCACTCGATCCAACCGCAAATACCTTAACAAGCCAGAGATTTTCCAATGCATACAAAACCCATAAAGCAGCAAAARCAGAAGAGAGCTACRGCAAAAAGAGGGCTCACCTCCGGGYACGTTTAGGGTCATCCTCTTCATATTCGGGGCTGGAAGCAGCGCYCCTCTTGGTCCCCGACTCAGAAGGGACGGCAACAGCCTCATGCTCCGACGAAAGCGTAGGCGAAGAACCCGACGACGAGGGCGCCGCACCAGCAGCACCGTCCCCATCGACAACATCAACACCAACACCAACAGGAGAATCGCCCGAGCCTGTCTCGTCTACTATCCCATCATCAGGGGAAACGAGCGCGATCTCTTTCCACCASGCCTCGTCGATACAATCAATCTCCTCGTCGCCAAGAAACAAGGAGGAGAGTTCGTCTGRAGGGGGCGGGAGAGAAAAGGCGTCGAAATCAAGGCCCAGGTCGAGAGACACCAGAGACTCCATCAGAGATAGTACAATTTTTCTGAACTCCACACATCGAATTGAAAAACTAACACCGATGTTTCAATGATGCAAAAGATGATGAAATCGGGGTAATGTACAGAAGAAGGGTAACACGAGATTGCGTGAAGCTCAATCGCATGGAAAAGTCGGGAAACAGAAGAGACGGCGGTGAGTTTGGAGTTCGTTGTTGCGGCACAAAGGCCACGGGGAGAAGAAGAACTAGAAGAAGTAGAAGCTCACGCGGAGAAGGGAAGACCGACCGACGTRGGAAACAGCCTGTCGCCATCGTGGCTCTCATGACGTAAATATGCTGACGTGGATTGAATTCAGCCAATAGGCGATCAGAGGTTTAGTTTCATTTYTTYAGARTTTGAGAGCGAGTAGGGTAAAGYCWCTTAGCATTAGTAGGGCGCTTYCTACGACCGTRWAGTCAAACTTGAATATTTTTGCTCTCTATTCTACAATACAATTTGGCATTGTATGTAAMTGAAACCWTTATTTTTTTYAATGAATTAWTATAYTTTTAGATTTATTTGTGAAAATTTAGAATGATATTTATTTATTCAATATTTTTTTCTTCATTAAAATTGCTAGATTGCACTAGATTCAAATTTTTTGAAGTTATATGAGTTTGTGAGGCATGAGATCACTAAGATAGAAGTTCAAAGTGTTTTATAGTTGGAAGATTGTTGAAAGTTCATTATGTAAAAAGAAATATGAAAGTCAAAGTTTAATTAAAAATAGGATATTAAACAAGACCAAAGTGAAGGCAATTTTTTATTTTTTAATTTATCAAATAAAGGTTCAAATATTTTTATTTATTTATTAAATTAATAAACATACTTCTAAGTTTTCTAAATGGATATTCATATCAAGTCTTTGAGATATTGAATTCCATGAAAACCTTGTTGATTTTTGATTTCAAAGAAACACACAAAATTCAAATAGTCCACTATGAAGGAGACTAGCTTGTCCCATGCTGAGGACATAAAGATAAATTTTGAAATAAAAATAGCCTACAAAAATAGAATTTGTGTGACAAATATAAATAAATAAAAAATAATCAATTGATTCTAGGATTTTAAGAAAGTGATTTTGTAATGACTTGTACTAGTGATCACAAACAAGCATCCAAGATTCACTACCCTTGACTAAAAAATTTGTACTAACTTAGTTATGAAAGGGATTCCTCAAATGGATATTTTTGACAAAGTAGAATGGGAACAGAATAAGAGTTATACCTTTTGTGTTGATTTTGTTGATGTCAGTCAGTTCATAGTACAATCATGTAAAACCCGTCAAATTCTCCATTAACATTCCCTAGTCTTTATCAAATTAGCATGTTGACTAAAGAAAATAGAATAGAATTTGAGTTATATCTTCTATGAAGACGTTTGTTGTTGTCATCATTACTTTTGCAATACAATGAGTTAAAAGGTGTCAACTACTCCACCAAGATTCTCAGTCTTCTTTAAATGAGCACTTTAAAAGAAAATAGAATGAAATAGAGTCAAACTTATACCTTTTGTGTCAACATTCATTGTTGTCACAATCCTTTCCATCACAAGACTTTTATAAATGAAGTCAATTTCTATAGCAAGATTTTTATTCTTATTTTAGCATTCATGATAAAAAGAGTACCACCTCCTAATTAAGATGTATTTTCAAACTATCTTAATTATTGTCACTGTCATTGAACTTTCATCAATTCATATTAATTTTTTTCATTCCACTTTCATCTACATTCTTTTGGCTTTCTCCTCACTTTCGAAGGTTGAAATTAATTAGACTTTGTTCTTTAAGAATTTATTAAATGAATATGATGATTTCAAGGAATATTCAAACCCCCTGGACTTATTGATTAAATTATGAGTTTTTCAAAAGAAGAATTCAAATACAAAATGCTTTGAAAATCTAAAAAATTAACCATGAATTTGTGCAAATTTGTAAAACATCATCAAAGTAAATTAATTTTCATATCATTCTTTATTATTGAGAAAAATAGTAGAACCTCTCACTTGATGTAAATTTATGGCAATATAGTAGAACCCCTCACTTTTACGCCTAAAATTTACATAAAGAGAAAATAACAAGACACGGCCAAAATACACAACAACGGAGAAACTGTGGATTGAGCATCTTTTTTTTTAGGAAAGTCAATAAGATCTCAAAGAAGAACTTTGCAAATCCATTCACTAAAAATGTACTCAAGCACCCACCAAACACCAAATAAATTGTATGAGAAAACATTTTTTTCCATCTTGCAGTGTCAAATGAAGTCATCCATTACAGTATTAACGACATGTTAGCAATGTTTTTCTATGAATTTTTGAATAATTTCCGTATTCTTTTTGTAAAATACAAATGAAACATAGGGATTATTCACAATCAAAGGTGATGCTACTTTTACCACGTGTTCAAATGGCAACCTAAACTTATATTTCAATCTTAGAGATGAACAAATAGAAGATGAACACTATTTATAGATGTACATGTCGGGTATAATGATCTTACAACCGGATTAGCTGAGCCAATTACATTATTTTGTACAATGTGCCATATAATTGGTATACTTTGGTAAGCATAAATATTATTGCATCTTTATGAAATCCAAATTAAACGTAGCAAATTTTAGTTTCAAAAAAGAAAAATCCCATTTTTGGTGAATTTATAAAGTTAATTTTTATAGATTTACATAATATTTTATTGAAAAAAATTGGTGATGGGTTTAACTTATTTTATTTCATAAATATGTAGAGAACATCCATAAGCACCTCTTCACTTCAACAAGCATCTTCAAAAAAAGTTTCACAATTCTTTCTATAGAAATTTCTATGGTGGGGAGACAATGCCCAAAATTTTATAAAATAAATCTTTCTTTATTATGATTAGATTTTTCTATTTGCCCCTTACATGGTAACTATTTTTTGTACATTTGAGAATGACAATATAATTACCTTGCCAAAGTCTAGTCATTTGATGTAGATATATCTATCTTGCAAATTTTTTGTTATATGACACTTTACATGGAARTCTCCCTAGAAAGATTGGTGAAACTTTTTTGGAGATGCTTGTTGAAGTGAAGAGGTGCTCACAGATGTTCCCTACATATCTATAAAATCAAATTGAAAAGCTCATGACCATTTGGGTTTTCAATAAAATATCATATGAAACCATGAAAATTAACTTCAAAAATTTACAATTTTTTGTCTTTTGAAACTGAAATTTGATGTGCTTAATTGGGATTTCATGAGGATTGAGTGTTCAATATGCAAGATGAAAATTCCAATTCTTTTTCTATGCTATGCACAAATCTTTGAATGGTTCAAAACAACAAATTGTAAGATTATTGTACCTAACTTAAACACTCATACTTGAAATTAAGTGCAGTGTCTTCAAAACTAGTATTGGCACAAATTTAGAGAAAGAGACATACCTCTAATTCTAATTCAAAAAGATGACATTACACTTGGCGATCAAGTTCGGCAAAAAAATTATTCCTATGACTAGATGCTCAAATTTGTGGGACATTGTTTTCATAATAAATTGTATGAAGGAAATGAATTTTCTTTTTGTAACCCCTAAATGCCCGAGGGGACCAAAAGTATCCTCACAGTCTACAAGTCCAATATGAAAAACTATAACTTTTGCATCCAATGCCCAAATTCAATAAAACTTGTTGGTAAATGTGCACTCTCTTTTCTAATTTTTGTGGTGAGATTTTCAAATCAATCCACGATGCATTGATTTTTTGAAGCCATTTGAAGTTCATACGTTTGATTTGAATTCACCAAACTCCATTTTGATGGTTGCAACTTTGGGGGCTTGTATCTCTTTCATCCAATGTTTGTTTTTAGTAAACTTTATTGGATTATGTTCCCCTTGAAGTCTAATTGTTGTGGGAAAATTTTCATGTCAATCCAAGTTGTTTTGAATGCTTGGGAGTAATTCAAAGTTTAAAATTACTATAGACATTTTTGGACTATAGTGATCTAGAGCAGCTTGTCATACACTATCTGTTTACTATAAAAACAAATTGTAAAAGTTGCGCATACTAGCCTAGTTTGTGTGGTAAGATTTTATATCAATCCAAGAATTTATAAGAAGCATTTTATTAGAAGGAGGTTAAGCCATAGATCTGTTTTTTTCAACTATTTTTTGACATTTCAAATCCATTTTGCAGACACACTGAGTCAATTGAATGTTATTTTTTTCACCAATGTGTTTGCATGCCGGTTTTGAAGCACTTTACAGTTTGAAGTTTTTTCATTTGTATAGGTTTAGAAATCAAATTTGACCTCCAAATGTGTTACTAAGAAAATTTCAACATCTATTTTCAACACTAAAACATTTTAATCTTACAATCTATGTGGCCAAATGACTCCAAATTTGATCCATGTCATTTGCAACTTGCACACCACAAGATTGTACGATTGAGATTTCCATAGCTGATTGATATTTAAACTTATAACACTTCAAAAGCAGTTATGTTTTGTAACCTAAAAAGGCCCCGGGCCTTTGGGGGATAAGATTCTATTGAATCCCGTTTGTCAACATGAATTAATTATTCAGCAAGGAATGGGGATTCTAATCAAATTATGTACCTATGTGGAAGAAACGCTTCTAGAACCAAACTTTGACTCTTCATAACTTTTGCATATTGTACCCGAATGTGGCATTCTTTGAAGCATTGGAACGTCCTTTCACTTGACAACAAGACTAGTGAATGTAAAAATTTGACCACCTTATTAATAGTAACTAGGCACAATACCAATTTGTGGCAGTTTTGGATGTACTCACTTTAGCTACTAACAATGAGTTTTCTTAACAGATTGTCAAGTCTCGATACTTTTGAAATGTAGTAATCTTTCATTTACCTAAGGTAACTATGTACACCTTAAATTGCACAAATAAGCAATTCAACATGGTTTCCATTATTACATTAGAATTTTTTTTGTAGGGTCTTGTTGGTAGTCAAAAGGGATTTCTAGATTTTCTTATAATGCATTTTATTAACACCAAATGAATAAACTACGAATTTTCAAAGTGTTGAAAATAGGTGTTTCTAAAATCAACCATGTATTTTCATGAACAAAAGTACATTTTAGGCAAGAATATGTGGTGTTTGGTTTAATTTAGAAAATGGTCAAAATTAGATGTAGTTACCTTAAATTTTTTTTTAAATTTACAACTGCGGAATCACTTGTTGGGATGATTCCATTCAGACTTTAGTGGCAAATTAGGGTAAGGAATAATCTCGTTTGCCAAATAGAGCTCATTGCACTCTTCTCTTAAAAGCTGCAACAACAAAAATTCTTCATGGGAGGAGAGATTCACTCCATGCTTCCTTAAGTTCAATTTTGCACCTGAGTATAATAGCCATACATACCTATCAAGCCCATGAGGGAACTCGTCCCCCTCGCATTGCTTACTTTGATTGTGATAATTTAATTCATGCTCTGCAGTTTCAAAACATCGACCAATAAATGCACCAAAAAGTTCGCAAGGTAAGCGATTGACCAGATGCTCCAACCATCTTTGCAATCGACATTGCCGATAGTTTTTAATGTCACATTCTTTAACATAGCAAAGTTGATGGTGACTAGTCCAATCCGGAGGACTGCAACATGGTTTATAAGTTGAGATTTTGGGAGCAGGTTTGAGATTTAGTGGCCCACCTGGGCAGGTTTCTATATTTTTGCACGAATCCATGTAGGAGAATCAATTTTCAACCAACTATTTTAATTCCAAATTTCTAAAATTTTAAAAAATGAACATATATTAATTACGGAGTATAAAAATGTATCCCCACCTAAATATATGATATTTTTTTCTCATTTAGGTTGCCTACTGATAAAACTATATATCCTCATTACTATTGCATAGAACACCAATGTAATATTTGAGTATACTTATTAAGTGCATTTGAATGTTCCCTTTCATTTCCTAACATAAATCTAATATACAAATTTGATTAGTCTAATGATAAACCTCACATTCAAGTTTTTCTAGCTTAGTTACCTTAATTGGTGTAGGCACTAATTAAAGAAAGAAAAAAAAAAACACTAGAGAAAAAAATTGAAAAAATTGAACCTAAATAATAAACAAATGAAAACAAATTATAATTAAGAAACTCTTTGCGATAAGAAAATTGATGCAAAAGAAAATCTAAACATTGAATCTAACTTGGGACCTAACAAAAGATGAACCTAGAAGAGGTTGTTAGAAAAACATGCCTTGCATAACTCGGTAAGAAAAAAACAAAAGTGTCGCTTGGTGTGCCAAGCGGTACAAAATGATTTAATAATCCAAAAGGTATATTTCCTACTTCAATCTTATACAATCCAATCTTTCAATAGCATGCATCTTCCATYTTATCAAACTCATTCAATCAAGCTATCAATACACCTACATCAAAGGTTGCAAATATTTGAACAAACCATGATCATTGCATACCAAAAGAAATAATTGAAGTCAACTAGAATAGAAAGAGTACTTGGTGCTATATACAATGGGACTTGGTAAGAATAAATAATTCTCACTTCTTCCCATATACTTCTTGTCATAGATGGAAGACTTACCATTCATTCCAACTAAATTTATTCACCAAGTAACTTGATTGTGCCATACATTTTGAAGCGTAATTTTTGCAATTATGTTATAACTACAAAGTGAACCAATGCACATTTATGCCTCTTGAATTGAAATTGAATATCATGTGAGGTTATAAAATAACAAGCCAATAATGTGCCACCCTCAATTTCAGCAATAAAACTAGTTAAACCTTAAATGCCATCTCTTGGCCCAATTAGTAGCGTAAAGGAGAATTAAAAATCTCCTTGAAGTGGAGTGTGGATCTTGTTTTTGCTCATGGTTTATGTAGTGAAGGCATGAAAAATTGATCAATGAAATGTGCTTTCACTTTGTAGCCTAAATGGGGCGCTGAACCTCTAAACGCCCCAAGGGACTATGAGCGTCCTCACACTTTAAAAGTCCAATTTGAAGTGCTATAATTTTTGCATCCAATGTCTGAATTCAATAAAACTTGTTGAAAAAATTAGCGCTCTCTTTTCTAGTATGTGTGGTAAAATTTCCAAGTCAATCCAAGATATAGAGATGTTTTGATAGCCAATCAAAGTCCACAACTTCAATTTGAATTCACCAAACTACATTTGATGACTGCAACTTTGGGGGCTTCTATCTCCTTCAACATATGTTTGTTTTCAATCAAGTTTGTTGGGTTATCAAACTAGGAGGTGTACCCTCTCTTTTGAGGAGATAGTTACCCTTGAAGTCTAGTTATTGTGGTAAAAGTTTTATGTCAATCCAAGTAGTTTTTAATTTTTGGAAGTTTAAAATCTAGAGATTTTTGGATTATAGTGCACTTCGGAGGCTTATATCTTCTTCATATAGTGTCCATTTCCAATAATTTTTGTTGTAAAAGTTGTGCATACCAATCTGTTTTGTATGGCTAAATTTTCATATCAATCCAAGAAGTTTTGAGTGATTGAGAAGCGTTTTAGTAGAAGGAGGTTCAACCATGGATGTATTTTCTTGCAACTATTTTTTGACATTTTAAATCTATTTTGCAAACACAATGAGTCAACTAAATGATATTTCTTTCACCAATGTATGTATATGCTATTTGTGAAGCACTTTATAGTTTGAAATTTTTTCATTTGAGTAGGTTTCGAAATCACATTTGACCTCCAAATGTGTTTCTAGGAAAATTTCAGCATCCTTTTTCAACAGTAAAACATTATAATCTTTCAATCTACACGGTCAAATGACTTCAAATTTGATGCACTTCATCTACAACACGTACTCTACAAGATTGTACAAATCAAATTTCTGTAACTTAGTGACATTTAGATCTACAACACTTCAAAAGCAATGATGTTTTTAAGCCTGAAAACACCCAAGGCCTTTAAGGATTAGCAAGCCTTATTTACTGTAGAATTTAGTTGAACTGATGGAAACATTCCAAAAAAAATTCTATAGCTACTTTTTCTCAAAAATTCAATTGAAACCAAACCTAAAGGGCTTGGCATGTTTTAAGTATAATGATATGTGTACACATCGTTGACACTTAATCCAAATTCATTCGTATATATATAATTTGTTTACATATGTTTACATATGTTCGGATGAAGTGCTGGAAATTTGTAGACTGAGATTTAATTGGGTGAGGGTTGATGCATGATGGGTATGCATACTGTAAAGTAAATACTAGGGTTGCACAACAAATATCAATGTCGAGCATTTTTTATTGCACAAACAAAACTCTGATATTTAAACAAGTACACTAATGATGTTAAATAGTGTACCCATACTAACTATATTAGAAATGCTGTAAGTTTTTACTCTTCATGAATACTTTTACTGAGTGCATGGATCCTAATAGTTTTATAGTTGGGAAAACTTTGTACCTATAGTTGGTAAAAATATTCATTAAGAGTAAAAACTTATGACTGTTTTAAATCAATTAGTGTAGTTAACACTATTTAACATCATTAGTGTAGTGATCAAGTTGGTTGCTTTAGTTGTAGTGAGCTTCTCAAATTTAACATTACGGTCATATAAAAAAACACGAGTTTGGAGGAGATATTAACCATAATTTTAATCAATTTATTCCATTTCAAAATCTACATTGTAATTTTTATACATGAATATACAATGAGATTATTCCACTAGTATCATTGTATTTGAGGCCAAAAACCTTATGCACTAATAAACTAATTGTACAATACACATCATTGCACAAAAACTTGAATAGAAAAAACATAAATAGTTCTATGTAGAATTTTCTTGTGATAATACTTACTAATGCTTACACTACAAGAGAAAGGGGGTGTTTTAAGTATAATCCTGGAGATAGTATTTTTTAAGTAATGACCTATAAGGAGTCTTTTGAGTAAGAATTTACTAAAATCACATGTCTTTTAAGTAAACGTTGAGTATGACATTTTGTGTCCTGATGAATGAAAGAGAATCTTTCAGCTATGTAAGACAAAAGTGTAACTATTTAGACTTAATAATTTTTGTGGAAAGGGGAGATTTTTTAAAGTACTTTGACTTCCAATGAGTGCTTTTAGATTTTTTTAAACCAATGATTCCCATAGTATCAAAATAGATGATTTCCGTAGCTAATCCTTAAAATGTTAACCATGAACAGTGTTGTGGCCATTTCTTGGTCAATGAATGACAAAGAATCCTTCAATTTCGGACAAAAATGCAACTATTCATCCTCAAAATCTTATGTGGTTGGAGAGGTCTTGTACACTTGTTTAACTTCCAATTAGTGCTTTTGGAATTTCGTAAACCAATTATTTACACAATACCCCGAAATAATGATTTTCTTGGTTTTAAACCCATCATTTAAGGGTTAACCTAAGAAAGACGCCACGGACAATAATATCCAATGGTGATACAGGATATTTCCGTGTAGCATAGAAGTGCAACCACTCATCCTCAAAATTTTGTGTGGAAAGGGATGATCTTCTATACTGAATATGGGTATTAAAGGGATCCATACTAATAAATTGAAATTCCACACGATATAAATATCTACCTTTATTGTACATCAATAGTGACTCAAGTGTTCGGGGGATGTACATCATGTTTTGAACGTCTACAATTTCCCTCATTTAGTCCCCTTAATTGTTTGGTCCTTTTAATACCCCTATTCAGTGTATAGTATTTTGGCTTCAAATGATTTTTTTTGAATTTTTGAATACCAATTCTTCCCACGGTTTTAGAAACGATGATTTTCACAAGGGCCCCCACGTCCTTCTAGTGTTAACCCTTGAAGGACGGACCGGTGGCCGTGGAAATCATGCATTTTTGATACCATGTGACATCATCTACTTTGAAAAGCCAAATATACTCATGGGAAGTCAAAGTATGGTAGAGGGACCCATCACTAACCGGCGCCCCATCACCAATCAATAGGGTGTTGTATTTCCGACCAAGGCTGGAATAGATTTCCATTTTTGCCTTGGAATGCGTGTTATTGATTTTTTCAAGGTTTGGACCAATAAGTTCATGACACATAAGTGAGCAAGAAAGTAGGAAACAATGAGTGGGAAAGTAGTTCTTGAATGATCGGAATTAGATGACTGGCTAGATGTCGATCATGGATCAAGCCCAATTTTGGCCTTTCGAAATTCCTAGTAAATTCATTGCAAGAGATAAAATTACCATTTTTTTTGCAATTTCCATCATTTTTGTCAATGCACCTTTGAAAACATTTGCTTTGCCTAACACTACCCTAGATCATGTCTAAAATTTCTTATTTGATCGGTTACGGGTCCCTCTACCATACTAGAAAAGATCTTCCTTTTCCACTCCTAATATCCAAATGTTGCAATTCTATCCTACACCGTTTGATTCTCTGTCATCCAAAGGACACAAAATGTCCGCCGCTGTGTTCAAGGGTTAAAGGTATCCTCAAATGATGGAAGAAGAAGGAATTCTTCCTCCTCTTATTAGAATGCTTGTAGCACTACACTAGAGAATTCACATCATTCCCATTGCCGCCATCTAGGACAATGACGACTAGAGAGCCACGTTCATCCAAGCTGTACATTCATCCATTCAGCACTTAGTGTCGGTGCTCATCCACAGGGGTACGGTTTGTTTTTTCCTTGGTACTCAGTGGTGGAACTTGAAAGATATTTCCTTGAGAAACAGGTAGTTGTTTCGACTTTTGTGTGTGTGTGTGTGTGTGTGGGGGGGGGGGGGTTCTTGCTTGTTTTATTTTTATTTTTACATTTTTTTTCTTAACAAATGGAAGAACCATTGAATAAAAAAGGCACAAAAACAACAACCGCTAAGCCTTGTGAGGTTTCAAACCGTAAGGACCTGATTGGGGGTACCATTTAAAGTCCTGGGGGGCACTTTAATTCTGGTTGGTGTACTCCTTATACTTTTTACTAAAACTAGAGGTTGAATGAGTTGAGTTAAATTTATGTCGGTGCACATTACAACTCCTAAAGGATTGAATGACCATTGACTGTGCAGAAATGGTCTTGGGCAGATGCATATCGAGTCATTTTATTATAGACATTCTTCAAATTTTGACACAAGGTGTGAACATGAATACCCTTAGTATGAATCTAATTTTTTTCCTATTTGGGTCTCCAAATCAAAAGTTATGTTACCCTAAACTTTTGAGGAGCTTAGGCAGCTTTAAGGAACATGTGTAATACTCCTCCTATTTTTAAAAGTGTCACCTCAACGATTTTATTAGAAATTTAAATGGTGCAAATATTTATATGCTATATAAATTGCTCTTTGGTCATTGTCATTTTAAATGCATCATTACAACAGTTAGCTGTTAAAATAAAGTTAATTTTGTTGAAGAAGATAGGGTTTTACAATACGATCCCAAGCACTCCATTGTTATTGTAACGGTGTCTTTTCTTTGTGAATATGAAAGTTTATAAATACTATTCTCAATATGAAAGTTTACAAAGATTTGGGAATGGAAAATCTCTCACTTGGTCCTATGACTAGACAAACTTTCCATGTATCACATAGATTACAAGCTATGAAGTTAAAATATCATGTATAGATTTGCAATTGATATTATTAATATTGAATAAAAAAACTTCTCCATATCAATTCAAGTAGATGAAATGAAGAAATCTAAAGGAGATGGATTTGTTATCATGGTATTGGTACTTGCCACTTTGTGAAGATATCTTCACAAAAGGCACCCAACTAATGAATTATATCTTCATGTATGGTAAATTAACTTTTATTATTATTTTTAATTTATTTTCATCATTTCTTTTCCTTTTGTTTTTAATACAACCTCTTGGATATCTAACCACCAACTTCTATCATCTTCAAATACATTTCCATCCTTTTTTTTTGTTCTCCCCTATTTTTGCTTACTCCATTACGCTGCGTGAAGATCAAAGTGCCAAATCACACCTTCACAAATAGTGAAGCACCTAAAACCATCAATGTAAGCTATTTAGAATAGTTGTAGGCACCTTTTTCTGAAATAATTTTTTTGTATTATTAGGGACACTTCACACTATGGCCAAAGGTACAAAGGCTGTCGATTTCCACCAATGAGATTACAAGAAACCTATAATTCAGCAACCTCATTGGTAGAATCCGACGGACTCTCGAACTTTGGTCTTAGTGTGAAGTGTCCCTTAGTGAATGAAAATCATTAATTTTACAATAAAATTTAGATTTTTTAGATTTGGTATGTAATTTCTCTAATTTTTCAAAGTATTGGCTCTCTAGACCACTAAAATTGTCACATAGGTGGACCTTAAACTGAAATTTGCAAAAATCAGTAGGAAGACAATTGAAGTTAAGTAGGTGTCTTTCAAGTACGTTAGTGAATCAAGGTTAAACATTTGGAGAACACATTAACTAAAATCTACAAACACGTTTAGTGTCAATCTAGGATACAAGAATGGGAATAGGGACGGTGATGAGTGTTTTTACCTTACAATATTCCCATCAACTATTATTTTATTCACTACTTTAATTTTCTAATTATCATCATCAACCAACAAAAATGACTTCATTTGAGTCATTTTGGACCCTCAAGTAAGTTAGGCACACATTACACAAGACACCTTTTTCTCACTAATTTAAGAGCCCAAATAGTTAAAAAATAATCTATACCTTAAGTTGCACTATTTGTTTCAATATTTATTTTGTTTGTTTTGTTATGTTGAGATCTCATGGACCATGCGTCCCTTGGTTGTGTTCTTGGTATTTTTGGAATGCCTTCAATGAGGAAGGGGTGCATGGGCTTTGTTTCATGACGTTTTGACTTGTGGTTTGAAAAGAATGGATTTTTGAATTATTTTTGGTTCTACAAAAATCAGAAAATTACTTTTATTTTTGATTTGGGTGTAGGAACAACACATGACACACTACACTGATAATGGTATTTAATGTTTGCAACACTAATCACAAAGTACAACACTATGTCGACAATCTTGGTAGTGTTACCAACACTCGATGCCAACATAGACACTATTTGTCAACTTTTGGATACATTTTTTTGTACAAGATTACATTTAGTGTTCAATATTATTTCATCAAATTGTAATGAAAAAAATATAAACCTAAATATATGAATTAAGAGGAGGTGAACATAAATGCAAACCACTTGAAATTTTGAGTGGGTGTGGTGAAAGCTCAAGTAAGTGCATCTCCAACCCTCCTGGGAACAAGCACAATATCAGCACTAGGCCACCACAAATTTTTAATTAATTTTGGGCCCAACGGTTATTGGTGCCTCCAGTTCCACGGCCTTGGTATGCAACCACCCGGGATGGGTTGCATTCAAGCATTGGTGTGTGTTAATCAATGCAATCCTTTCCTTGTTTTCATGGAAAGCCTTTTTGTAATGGAGATCTTTTTTTTTTTCTCTTTTTAGAATACAAAAAAGTCCATTTGACTTCTTGATTGCCAGCTTTGCATTGGGACATTTTAGTTAAAAAATAAACCGGCATTATGCGGGCCACGTGGAATGGCCCTCCATTTGCCGTTACAGGGCGTGTATGCCACTGCTACATTGCAGATGCTCTAACACTATTAGTAAAATAACGCTAAATACCATTATTAGTGTAGTGTAAATTGACGGTATTCATTCACTGTCATCGTTCATTCGATGATCGGAGCTGTTTCCGCGATTCTGGGAATTGAATGAACGAATTTGCAGAACCCCTGGCCGAGTCGCTAGCTATGGCGCAGCGCTGTCCTCCCGTGAAATTTTACCGTCAAGGTCCGTCGCCTGACTTGCCACCACCTTCATCGCCTCACCAAATCTCTCCATCCCATTCGTGTCCGCCAGCGTTCCTCCGTCCGATACGATAGATCAATCGTGTTGTTCCTGTAAGTTAAATCGGATCCCTCTTCATCTCATCATTAACCTCGMTTTTCTTACCGATTGGTGCCCGCCATTCTGTTTTTAGTTTATGCGTGGATCCGCGTGTCGTCGTCGCCTTGACCGATTTCCTGTCAACCTTGTGCGCACTAATTGCGCTCTGTTGTGATGCCGTTCCGATTTCTTTCGTAGGGTGAACTATTTAAGTTGGYTCTCTGTGTTGTGTGAGGTCGTGTGTTTTGCGTGAGTGAGCTTGATCCGCGGTTTCTGTGAGTTTTAGCCTTCGTCTGTCGGATTTCATTTCCAAGGTAATGATCAGGTGTCAAGCGTTGTGTTGAAGAACGGCAGTCTTGGCAGCGTGTTGGTTTTGATTTGAATTGTTTGTCTGTCAATCGGATGATGGATTGGATATGGCCTTCTTGTTCTGATTATTTGTGTTTCGGTKTCTCTGTGCAGATTGAACAATTTGGAGGAGGTGTGATTGAAATTTCGTATTGCGCAAGGGTTAGGGTGGTGTGAGGGAAGGGGAGGGGGKTTCTGATGGGGATGACGACAATGCACGAAGCGGAGGTGAAGGAGTTTCTGGCTCAATGCAAGGTTTCAGGCGACAATGCGTACAATGTGATCAAGGGAGTGCTGGAGAGGTTACACAACGAAGACACGCGTGCAGACGCCCGGAAGCTTCTGGCTGCTGTGGAGAAGTATGTACAGAAAGAAGAGTCCGTCGTAGACACCATGGCTGTCTACCACTTTCGACTGCACCAACTGTCGCTCTCTGATTATGAAGGTATKGTGAATTGCCTTCAGTATCTATATGACTTGTAAAGTTGTGACTCTTCATGTACGTTGAATTTGACCAAATGGCTTTCGTCTTGGCCTCCACATCTATGTGGACCTTGTGTGTTTGATCAATTTTATGCTCGGAGAAGTGTTCCATGAACTCGAGTCAATGCTGGTTGTATTAACCTCATTCATGTCGGTGAAAATGATTTTTTGAGCTCAAAGACTATCTTAATKCAAGAGCACTGACCCTTTTGTGTCAAAGAATATTGTCTGGTGTTGTGCTTTTGTCCGATTAATAAATTCGTGGAACATGCTTACAAATGTTGAAGTAGTATATGAAACTCAACCGGAATTTACAGGGAGCTCAACAATCTCGCAGCAACTYTACTTATTTTGAACTGACCTTTTGCTGTCTCTTGATTAGGTTTCAACGTGAGAAGGAAAAGTCTGACGTTGCTGGAATTACCGAGCATTTTCATTCCAGAGGCTTGGTCGTTCACTTTCTTTGAAGGCATAAGCAGGCATCCAGACACAGGATTTAGAAATCGGGATGTGACAGAGCTGGGCTGCGGCAATGGGTGGGTGTCAATTGCGATGGCAGAGCGATGGCAGCCACGAAAGGTATGCTGAGTTTATTTTTGACTGGATTACTGCCGTTACGGCTTTGCTCTTTTGATWATTCKAGACTCAGGATTCTCTGAGCTTGATTTATTCGTCTGATGATCTTGAGGACGCAGGAAATATAATTGATGATTGTGGGATTCATTTCAGGTCATTGGGCTTGATATTAATCCTAGGGCAATCAAGGTGGCGTGGATTAACCTGTACTTGAACGCACTAAACGATGATGGCTTGCCTGTCCTGGACCATGAGGGCAAAAGTCTGCTGGATAGAGTGGAATTTCATGTTTCGGACTTGCTCGGCTACTGCAGAGAGCAGAAGTTGACAATGGACCTCATCGTCGGTTGTATACCACAGGTACTGTAGTGCTGTCATACTTGAGGGTATCACGCAGGAGGATCTTTTTTGAATAGAAAATGTTGTTCAATATTCACGTTTTTTCCTCCAAGGTTGAGTGCTACTGTGCGTTTTTTATATTTGAAATGTCAGCTATGACACATGAGTGGTTTCTATGTGTAGATTCTGAATCCTGATCCAACGGCGATGTCCAAGCTCGTCAGTGAGAATGCTAGTGAAGAGTTCCTGTATTCTCTGAGTAACTACTGTGGTCTTCAGGTTTGTATTATTGTGGACTCCAGCTTTAATGAATCATGATTGTATGCTTTCTTTTCAGTATGCAGAAAAAMCCATTGCGCAGGAACTGCGTCGTTGCAGTGTGACGCTTTGCTGTCTTGTATTCACATCTGGAAAATTCATTTCTAATTGCAAAGCTAACTCAGTGACCARGTTGCTCTATCATACATTAACCTATGTGAGTTCTGGATTTCAGGGTTTTGTTGAGGATCAGTTTGGGTTAGGTTTGATTGCAAGAGCCGCAGAGGAGGGCATTTCGATCATCAGACCCACTGGAAGGCTMATTTTCAATATCGGAGGAAGACCTGGCCAAGCTGTGACAGAGCGTGTATTTAGCAGACGTGGATTTCATATCAACAAACTTTGGCAAACTAGAGTGAACCAGGTTGGTTTTCACCTATATATTTTTACATTATGGCTTTCTGAAACTTTCTTATGATTGTGGCTAATAGTACCAGTCAATTCTACTTTCATGTTGCAAAAATATATTTTCAAATTACAGAGCTCAGAATGTAATGGAAACACTATACTGAAGCAGATAGATTCTGACCCTGCCAATGATGAGGGCAAGTGCTAGTAGACTTGTGACCACAGAAAATTTGTGGTCATATTTGAAGTAACCACTATTTTCYTTTCTCAGGCACCAGACACGGACATACTAGCACTAGTGGAAATTGAGAARAACACACGACATCGGTTTGAGTTTTTCATGGGACGTGTAAGTGAAGAGCCTTTAAGTGCAAGATCAGCATATGCCTTTTTGAAGTCAGGAGGCGAGATTTCCCATGGACTTTCAGTATATGAATGCACACTAAGGATGCCAAATCAGGTTTGTTCACTCTTGACACATGTCGGGTCTAGATCCTGAGCAMGGTAGTTTGCATATGTCAATAGTTGTATTACGGTTTTAAATTTGTCTCCTTATGCAGTTGGAGGATATCTATTAGCCGATTGGATGTTGGCATGAAGTTCTGTAAACTGTCCATGAGAATATTTGCTCTTTTGACAAATTTCCACAATTCCTTCCTATTAGTAACCCAAGAAAGGTCTGATCGTCACAGGTCAAGACAATATCAAAGTTTTTGAGCAATGGATTTCAAGAAACTCGGGGWGCCTTAGACCTCTCTTTCAGTGATGAATCAGTGGCTGAAGAAAAAATACCTTTTYTGGCACATCTTGCCCGTGCCCTTGAAGATCTTTCCTATTTTCCTCATGAGTCCCCGGCGGGAAGCTCTCGAATTAGGAATCTTATTGCGGGTTTCATGAGGATCTACCATCATATCCCACTCACTCCTGCTGTAAGTCAATCGAAGATGCACCATAATGTTGAACAATCTTAGCAATATTTTTAATCTTTTTACACTTTTGTAGCTCTTTATCTGCTTTGAGCTACTCAACCCCTTTTCAAGAATGACAGGCTAATTCTTGCTGGCATTCCAGAGTGTGGTGGTTCTTCCTTCAAGGGCTGTCGCGATTGAGAACGTGCTTCGTGTRTATTCGCCTCGATTAGCACTGGTGGATGCCTCTCTCACTCGTTGGTTGCCTAAGAAATGGCTGACGGCTTTACCTGCTGAGGTGTGCCCTACTCAACCCATGCCCAATTTTAACTGACATTGAAAACTCATTTTGTATGTTTTCAAGAAATGATTGGCAGTGCTTGTGCTTTTACCGCACTAATATTTGAATAGTSCCATATTATCAGTGCTGACAACTTGGATACTGTAGGGATCAAATGGAGGTTCCGTTTCTCAATCCAACAAGACAGTGACAGTGGTGGAAGCGCCTCGTCGCTCCGACCTTGTGGTCCAATTATTGAAGAATTTGAAGCCTCAGCTCGTTGTTACAAGTCTCGCAGATTACGAGATGCGGACATCAACTGCTTTTGAACTACTTTTGGATGCAACGGCCAGTATAGGAGCACGTCTGGTTTTGGACATTTCGGAATATCTGGAGCTTTCAAGTTTACCAGGGACAAACGGAGTTCTGCAGTTTTTGGCCTCCCATCCAATGCCTATGCACGCCACCATCGTCTGTGGACTGGTCAAAAATCAGGTATCTAAAGACTCAGGCTTGTTGCCTCTTGTCACTTCTACCGTTTTCACGAGTGCCACGTAAAGGGATGACTTCTAAAATCCAGGTTGAAATTAGACCAACAGGCACTTCGTATCCTTGAGATTGGTCATCTCATCTTTCAACYAGTTAGACCGTTGGATCCTCCAGTATTTTTCTTCCATTTTCCGAATGGTCTTCAAAGGGGASCTTATCCTGGTTTATTAGTTTGTATTCAGTGGATAGGACCGTCATCTAACCATATGAATGCGGACCGTCATATCCACGTCTGTTCCTTCTTTTTAAAGTTTCATAGTGACATATATCTGGACGTTTGCTCACTTTGCAGGTTTACTCAGACCTTGAAGTTGCCTTTATTATTTCGGAGAATCAGACCCTGTTAAATGCACTGGCCAAAGCTGGGGATGTTACATATGGTCGCACTGCCATCTCAAGTCAGTTCTATTATGGGTGTCTTTTCCATGGGCTTCTAAGCTTTCAACTTCCTGAACGTCATACCAGCGAGCAGGTACGGAGTTCACAATTTAATCAAAAACCTTATAGGTTCTTGTCAGGGCATGTTTTTTTTGGGTGCAAGAAATATTATGTGCTTTTAAGGAAACGCTAGAAGTTATCGAATGGAAAAATTTCWGGGTCAGCCAGACCTTTTCTGCCGATATAGGAGCATARTAGCTAGAAAATGTTGTTTTAAAATTTCTTTGGCTTTCATGAGTCATAGATTTTGTCTAGTCCATGGTTTTCGGTGGTGATATTTGCTGTGAAAGATTTRGAATGTAGTTGATTTGAATTCGGTCTGTATAGTCGCTCCCATTGCYTCTTTGCTGGTCAGAATATYCCGATGCCTTTACTCAGAATATTCTTGGTCAGATCAATTCTTACATCGTTAACCCTCTGCTGCGACGATTTGCAGAGGCTACCCAAGGAGGAAGAGTCTTCAAAGTTTATTAGCCTTTCGCCAAGCTCCGTTGAAGCGCTTAGTGGAGTAGAGAATGTCAATCTCGATCAGCAACCGCCAAAGATCTGCATGGACTTTGACGAGAATCTTCTCCAAGTCCCTGCRGCAGTCAAAGTATCTGTCTTCGAAGGCTTCGCACGACAAAACATATCCGAGGACGAGATGGACCCAAAGCCAGAGATACTTGATTATTTGCAAASCAATTATGGACTTCCACAATCAGACACGAAGGAGCTTTTCTTAAGTGATACGTCTACTTCCTTATTCTCAAAGTTGGTTCTAGCCTGTGTTGAGGAGAATGGAACTCTTGTTTTCCCTATGGGTTCGTGTGGCACTTGTGTCTCTGTTGCTAAGTTTCTCGAGGCAGACTTCAAGAGGTTACCTACGGAGGCCTCAAATTCTTTCAAGGCCACTGCTGGACAAATAGATACCTTCTTGAAGGACATAAAAAAGCCTTGGATATACATTCCAGGCCCCACCATCAACCCAACGGGCCAGATCTACTCCAACTCTGAGATTAGCGAGATCCTTGCTGTGTGCAAGAGTCGCGGGGCTCGAGTGATACTTGACACCTCATATTCTGGACTGGAATACAACGAGTCATCAAAGTGGGATCTCAAGCTCATTGGCACTGGATCTGAAGTCGGGTCATCCTACGCTATTGCAGTCCTGGGAGGCTTCTCAACTGGTCTGATGACTGGGGGACTGGAGTTTGGGTTTGCTGCCGTTACTGACCCAGTGTTCATAGAAGCCTTCAAAGATGCACCTACCATGAGCCGTCCTCATGGAACTCTGAAGTACACGATTAAGAAGTTGCTTGGCCAGCTGAGCCATAAATCTGACGTTTTGGTTACTGGTTTAGAGGAGCAAAAGAAGACTCTGCAGCTTCGATCACAGMAACTGTGCAAGGTACAGAGAAGTTGTTCTGTCCCCTTTAGTAAAAGCATTCATTGGAGGCAGTAAATATTAGTTGCTGAATAAGGTGGTCTGCTGGTGGACTTCGTGAAGTTTTGAATTGGAGGAGTTTATAAACGTATTGCTCTTTGAGTCTGTGAACATTGAAGACCCGATGCATATARATTATAACCTGTGTCTGATATCAAGTCATTGGAATGTGTTATTACCTTTCTCTGGCTTGCTTTAAGACCTTTTTCTGTTCGATTACGATAATGGTTTCAGATGCTTCCTTCCATTGGCCTTTTTGATAAGTTGTCCATGTCATATGGCTTTAGAACTTTCCTGTGTTTAGTGTTTAGAGCTGCGTGATCCATGCAGGGTTTTAACTTGTGWAATTTATCTTGCAGCTYCTGAAAGAGTGCGGCTGGGACGTTGTTGAGCCTCTAGGAGGTATGTCTATGGTRGCGAGTCCTTCSGCCTATGAAGGAAAAGCTGTGAAAGGAGACAGCTATAGCACCAAGGCACTAGGCAGTGACAATATTCGAGATGCAATCCTCAAGGTCACAGGCTTATCTATCAGCAGCAGCTCCTGGACTGGGATCCCTAACTACTGCCGTTTCATGATTGCTCTTAGTGACGATGACTTCGCAGCGGCGTGCAAGGCTCTGCAGCAATTTAAAGATCTCGTACTTGACTAGTGGCTGCTACTTCATTTTGTAAGTGCACCAATTGTGAAGGATCACAATAGATGCAATATTAGTATCCATCAACTTAACCATGAACGAAGCCTTGGCTCTTGGGTTAAATTGCAGAATGTACAAAGTTCACTGCTGGATGCAGGTGGCGAAGAATTTTTCAAATTTTCTAATTGGAGTAGAGAACTAAACTTGATAAACTTTGTTTGAACCCAAATTTAAAAAATATCAATTTTTATGGGTAAAATTCACATCAAAAGTAAAAAGCAAGCTATTTGGCCAAAATACTACAAAGGTGATTCATAAATGAAAAGCATCTTTTATTTTAGAAAAGTCGATAACATCATATCAAGGAAATACCCATTCACTAAAAACGCATTCAAACAACTTCCCCCCCCCAAAAAAAAACAAAACAAAAAACAAAACAAAACAAAAAAAAAGTGAATGAAAAAATGTTTACTCTATCCTAAATTCCCATTTAAAGGCAACCAAAGGACCTAAACAATCAGCAATGTTCTTTAGGGTCTTAGGTAGGGTCTTAGGTAGGACGTCCATAGTGCACCCATTTAAGAACTAAAAAATAATTTGGAGAGACTAGACTTCTTGAAATATTTTTTGAAAAATTTCCTTGATTGACAAATGGCGTCTATCCCAAATTGTTTAAATATGTTTTAGGGCTATGTGGAATTAATTATGAATTTTTGAAATTGAAAGGCAATAGTCACTAAAAGCAACCACCTCCTAAAATGTACACTATTTGTACACTGTWGGTACAATGAGAAAGCATAATGTACCTTTGTGTTAGAGGAGGCTTTTAGAGCCTAAGTACTATATGGATCTCCTACCTTATAAAAATCAAGAAATGAAATAGCCAAAATTACGCCATATAGGAAAATTGGATTAGTATATGTTGCAATTTTTACCATCTTCTTTTGATACTTTGAAAAAAATTCATGTCTACTTCAATAAATATATATATATATATGTATATGTGTGTGTGTGTATGAAAGTTGACCATTTTGACCATCAAAAAGGCACTTGGATGATTGCTATAGTTCTACTCTGCACTCAATTATTCATAAAACCATCGCATCTAAATTCTTGCCTAAAATGTAAATCCTCTCAGCATGAGGGCTTGTAGAGTTGTAAGGTTAGTTGGTATGAAAACACATATTTTCAATATATTGAAGATTTAGAGGTTAATTTATACGTTGTCCAAAACATGCATTTAAAACAAGTGTAAATTTTTTTTGATTTCCATCTAGATCCATAAAAAATTCAAACAATTTAATAATGGAAACCAAATTTGAAATGGATATTTGGACAATTTTATTTGCACTTACCTTACAAAGATTCACAAATCATTTTTCCAATTGTAGACTTGTGTAAATTTAATAGAAATCTTGCCATCCCAATTTTGACCTTCAAATTTGCATTTTTGAATAAAAAAAAAAGGACCCAAATCCCTCCAAATGGCATCTGATTGGGGGCAATTTAAAAAATAATAATTAAATTTTAAAAAAATTAGAAAAAACAGAATTTTAAAACTACAACTATTAAATATACATTCACTTCAAATTTCATAGAAAATGGACATGTGATGCAAAAATTATGAACAAAAAGCTTCTTGYTTGAGGCCAAAGAAACTTGTCTAAAAAATAACAAGTATTTCTTGCAACGACCCAATGTACCTGTTGAAATTTTTTCAAATTTCTTCCTTCAAAGATTATAATAGTCTAGTGCAAAATCTTATGGTTACTTAGATATGCGAAAAATTCCTAGAGAGATCACTACCAATTTTTAGAAAACTATGTGAGCTAAAAGATAGGGTCCATTGAATTCAAAATGAAAAAATGACAGAATATGTAGGGCTACTATACAATGTCCATGAAATGCTATATATTCTAATATATATAAATTAGGCTATATAAAAACATCATGAAGTAGAATTTTTTATTAATAAGTTAGACTTAACTACAAACAGGGTTCATGCAAATTTTTCATAGTATAGTGAGTATAGATGTGGACTCATAATTTCATTTGGATGATAAAATGGAAAGAGTCAAGAAAATCTACAAATAATAGTGTCTGATTGTCTGCCATGTTAGTAATACTGTATGTATCCAAAAAAAAGTATAAAGGGAAGACATTGACCACAAATGGCAAAAACTATCACATTGCACAAATAAGGATCTAGAGGTTTACCTTAGACAATTAAAGCACCAATGCTTAATTGCTTATACTATGCGCTTGTCTAAGACTCCAAATAAAGGCCCATCACATTGCAAGCACATAAGAGTATGGTAGTGGCAAATCAAACATCTAGATTCCCAAAATCACTAGTTCAAATCTATGTTGTAAACAACATTATTAAAATGAGTTTTCAACATGATTTGAGGTGAATAGTTAACCCTTAAAGGACATTTCATGTCTAGGCTGGGTCAAACTTCATTAGATTTCTACATTAGAATTTACATTTCAAAATTTTTATATTTTTCATATGTATTAATATGTGTTTAAAACTTAATCTAATTTTTTCGTAATTTAAAACATCAAATTGAATTTCATATGAGTTTTTGAAGAAATTTCAGTATACAAATCATAGTAATTACTCCCTCCGTCCCAAAATGATCTTCCTGTTAGACCAAATCTTATGGATTAAGGATAAAAATAACTTTTTAAAGACTCAATTCGCATAGTATGTAGAGTTTGGTGTTCTCTTTGCATCCTAAAAAATTTGAGTTTTGAAGCCCTTTTCAAAGTGTAGTTTTTGAATATTGAAAAGTGAATATTTTTGGGTGTTTTTAAAGAACACCAGTGAGCACTTAATTGTTGAGTGTGAGGTTGCCATTTTGAGGGCATTTAGCATATGCCTAAGACCATGTATAGACCTTTGATTTGGCTTCTAAAGCTTAATCTATTTCAATTGGGAAATACTCAAAGAGATGCAAAAAATAAAAATTGTAAGAGTGGATTGATGCTTTCAATCATTATATTTGTCTTTTGCTTGATGTTTGCATGGATGGAGCAAAAGCAACCACTTAGAGTTGCTTTGCTAGTCCCAAATAACAATTATAAGCCAAATTTGATTAATTTCAACATCAAAAAGTGCAATAGGAAGATCATTTTGGGACAAAAAAAGAAGGCCAACAGGAAAATCATTATGGGACGGAGGGAGTACAAAAATACTTAAAATAATATAAATTTTATATGAAAAATGGAAATAATGGTGCTAAACATCATGGCGTAATTGGTGTATACTTGAAGTTTACACAAAAAAAAATTTAAAGAAAAAGTTAAAAAGTGTTGTATTTTGAGCTTTCAAGATACTATCTTTAATGTGTCACAAAATTTGCAATTTTAAAGATTTTGGAAAAATTCAAATTGGAATAAAAAGTAGATCATTGGAGCTTCATTTTCTTAGTTAAGCTTAGAAGCAATTAAAATCAAGAAGCACATGAAAAACTCAAGTTGACTTTCAAAATGACCCTCGGGCATGCAATGTCCTTTAAGGGTTAATAATAAAGGCACCACATTATATAGTCTCAAATGGAAGGCGTTGCATAAAAATATAGGTCATTTTTAAATTGCCTTCTATATTCTATAACAGCTATATTGGTTGTAACATTCACATTTTGGGGCGGGGACGTGATGACGTGATCGAGCCAGAGCGGGGACGTGATCGAAAGCTTAATTGTGCCCACATTTTTGGAAATCCAAAAGACCAAAAGTAACATACCCTTCAATAAATTTTTTCATGAAATCTTATCTCCATCAAGTTGTTCAAAATGGATTACTCTTGTTATATACTTGGAAAGTTCTCATTAATATCTTTTTAGAAATTTAAGTAGAGAAAAATTGGAAATTGACATTTATTCTTTTGGTTCAGAACCTTTGGAATAGCTTTTGTTTAGGTTGAAATTTTAGGTTGAAATTTCTGAAAATACCTTATTTGTAGTGTTTTTATAAATATCCATATTTTATTTTATTTTTTAATATCCGAGTAAATATCTTATCGCAAAAGCTCTAGTACTTCTAGTACTACTGTACTACGCCCAACCTCAGATGTTTCTTGCTTAATTTCACAATTTCACCTATTACAAGAAAATGGTTAGGAAAAAAATGATAACTTTATTAATAACACTAACATCTTTTCTTTTTCTACAACTTGATACTTGCTTCCGAACATACTACAAACTACCCCAAACCAAGAGAAGCCTAAAGCCCCAAGCCACTATTTAATTATTATTTATAGGGTGTTCTCATATACACTAGGAAACACCGAGAAAAGTGAGACTCACTTGGAATTTTAACACTAGAAACGAAGTAGGTGACCCCCTGTGAGTGATATAGTGCTACCTAAATATTATTGTGGTAGAATGTATAGTAGCCCCCTTCCCCTTGCCCCAGCTTATCTAAAACCAACATCTTCAAACTATGTACATCTCCAAAATCAATCATGTACCTATTTGGAAAAAAGAAGCTTTTAGAACCAAACTTTGACCCTTCACATCGATCCACATGCAAGGACTCTTCGATTCTTCGATTCTTCACTAAGCGTGTTTTCGAGACGCCCAGACGAAGGGCTTCCGAATCAGAGTGCGAAGAGCTCTGTAGAATCGAATGCCGAGACGATCCAGCCGAGAGAGGAAGCGTTCGACCCAGCTCTTGATCGTGTTGCGGCATTCTTGCAGCACGAACAACGCGGCACTCGACAGAAACATCTCCACGCTCAGGGACTCGGGGCAGTACTGGTGGTGGAAAGCAGGGACGACGACTGTCGTCGTCTCCCATGAAGGCGGCTTCACCGTTGGAATTGTCAGTGGGAGACTGCTGGCGATGGCGATATCGACGGGGGCTTCACCTTGTTCGCTTCCCACCGCATTCGGTACTTCGTGTGCGACTTCTTCGATGATGATCGGGTCGTCGTTGCTGGGGACCACGACGTAGTCATCGTCGTCGTAGTCTTCCGAGGAGTAACCTTCCATAAATCTACAGTGGCATCCAAGAAACCGGCCCCAGGAAGTTGGCTTGATTAGAAACAAGGAATTGGCATGCATGTGCATTTAGGAGCTAATTTATTTTAATCCCCTTTCCGCAGGAGAAATCCAAAATGCCTACCTAGCTATGAACAAGGGTTTTCCTGGAATTCCGTAGCCAATCAATGTCCCCAGACAGTGATCGATCGATGATAGAGTAGGAATCACGATCGAGGAATGGGGATTTGGACCCAAAATTAAGCTAAGGACCTTCAATTAACTTCTCCAATTTGCATACTGGATTTCTCCTGTGATTAACGGAACTCATATGTACATGATACTGTCGAACAAGTAAACATAAACAGATCTAGATCTGACCTACTTGCTCGCTCGCTCTTCAGAAGAACCAAATTATCAGCAACGTTCCGTGCGTAACAGACATCGATCGCTTTGAACTGATGAAACCATGAAACTGTAACGACATCCAAACTCAAGAGGAGGAGGAGCTGGGTCATGCATGCTTACGGAGAATCGGAAGTTGCCATGGTGGTGGTGCTCCTGGAAGGTGGCGTCCACAAGTTGAACAGTCCTCTCCTCATCGTATTGATCGATGGATCGATCGAGGCGACAAGCAAACTAATTAAGGAACAAGCAAAGGAATTAATTAACAGGGGACTAATTAATTGAGCTAGCGAGCAAGCGAGGACCTGAACTCTCTATGGACGTACGTTGGGAATGGAATGGAAGAGAAGTGAGGAACAATGGAGGATCACAGCGATTATTTATACAAGACGCAGCTGCTTAATATCCTCCTCTCGAGGTTCAATCAACTCATTGCACCCTACTGGCGAGATTATATATGCAAAACTTTCATATTTTCATTTACTTAAATGCTCCTAGATTTGATCTTGTGTTAAATTTCAAACATTTGTACAATATAGGTTTTAAAAGGTGTTTCTGTAGAAATATTCTATAATTCAAAGGGTAGAAGTACAAGAGAAGACTCAAGACTCTTCACACTACTAGAATTTGGTACCTTGTGCATCACCAGAGACGTTGCTCAATACACTAGAAAAGTAATATTGGAGGGACCTCTAAACATTGTTTTAAGCTTGACTGGAGACGTTGTTCAGGTGAAGCAACGTCTTGGTACTTGCTTTTTGCAATGTTTGCTACATACATGGGAACAAGTGAACTTGAGTTCTCATGTTAATTTACTTGCTCCCTTTTTTGGGAACATTTGTTTCCAATGATTTGTCAATTTAGATATTTAACATTTCAGACCAATGAAACATCAATATACTATATACAATATTTATATTGTACTGTATAAAGTATTTGTACTATACTATATACAAAATTTTATATTATATTGTATATAATATATAATATAGTACACTTTATGTGTTGTAAAATTGTTGGAGAGAGACAAGCATATTACACTTCATGGAAGTCTCACCACGCACAATGCTTATGGGATAATGTCCTCAACAAAGAATGAAGATGGAAACTCATTGGGATCTTAATCCTTGGAAGTTCTCTCACTAACGTTGTTCAGACATTGCTCAAAAAATTGACTCTTGCCAAATGTTGCTTTTGTTGAGGCAAACATTGTTTTATTCCTAAAAGCACGAGAAACGTTGCTAGAAAATGTTGCTAACCCCCCTTATTCTAGTAGTGTTCTTTGAAAAAATTATTTGAATAGTAATTGATTTTTTGAGGTTTAAAATCATTGTTACTAGAACTTGTCATTTTAAACTTGACCTTTTGAGTCCCAAGTCCATTTTTTCATCAAAAAACACTTTAAATCGTGGGTTTTTTTTCTTGCAAACTAAAAGCAAAAAACTTTGTTAATTTTTTTTCTTGGGGAGATCACTACTTGTAATTTAAGGTGTACACTTAAGTTAAGAGGTCATTTGACATGGGGCTACTTACCTTAATCATTTTATATTTTAAGATGATCTTATTTTTACATATTAGCTACAAAGGGTGTAATTCAAATATTCTATGTTATTTGTAAATTTAGTCATGTTTTTTTTAGTGGGGAATTTTTACATATAAAATTTAAGAGTCCAATTTTTTCCACCTCCACCTTTCTTCACAAAGTTTCCTTTTCCTCGACTACATACATGTGACTAGATTATACACCATAAAACTAACAAAAATTAATTGAATTCAAGAGCCTATCCAATGGTAGTTGACCAAATGGTAGTTTTTAATGACAAGTTTCCATTAGCCACTTTGAAATCTTCATTCAAACTATCYGACTTAGGAACATTCCATTCAATATGAGTGTGTTAAATACATATGGATTCAAATATTGAAGTTAAAAGACTAYAAACTTTTTCTTTATGTTGTACAATTTTTAGTTTGTTAAACCTCATTATAGCCAAGTGGTCACTATGGCAAATTTCATTAAAATGGCGGTATTCCATTATTTTGGCACTTATTACAGTTCAGACCGTGAGGTCTAAAATCTAAATTTGTCATAGATGTTTGGAATCTATACCCGCCTTAGATCTCTGAAATCTACCACTGTCCTAGATGTTTTAGACCGTGTGGTCTGAAATCTAAATATGCCATAGTTTTTTTACATCTACGTATGTTGTAGATGTCTAAAAATCTACCCCTGTCCTAGATGTCACTATCACCATTCAAATTGTGTGGTCTGGAAATGGCACATGGAATATCGCCAATTTAATGAAATTCGCCATTTATGTAGGGGTTTGAAGTTTGAACCATATTTCATCCATTTTCAAGAATTCATCCTTGCATTCATTTAGCTCCTATGTGTTTGAACTAAACATAGTAAAGTTACTTTTATTAATTGATATTCAAAAATTAAAAATCTCCTAATAGTGGAGAGTTAAGCAATTAGAGATTTATCAATTACTTCAATCCTCTAACCTTGTAATATCGATGATGGCTTGAAGATGGTCACATAATATTACATTGCAATGTGGATGGATTTCATCCATCTATGAAGAGGTTTTGAAGATAATATATTTATAGTATTGAACCAACTTCAAGTAATATTAATAAGTTGTTTTTTTAAGTTATATGGAGTTCAAAAACAACATACCCTATTATAAATATATTTCTATGTTCTTGTCTACTATTCCTATTCCTATTGCTTCATTTAGATTCTTAAAATGGTCATTTGTACTTAGCTAAAACTTACAAAATGAAGCTTGTTAAGTCTAGTTTCCGTTTTCCACTTTAAAATGTTATATAGTTACCCCCAACATGAATACTTTATGATAATTTGCATTTGAGAGTCACCATATATATATTTATATATTTACATTTGTATATATTATCTTTGTATACATTATCTTTGTATACATTATTATCTTTGTATATATTATCTTTGTATACATTATATTTATATATTTACATTTGTATATTTATGTCTAAGAAATTTGGTTTCTACTAAAATTCTTGACATCAAAATTGCACTAAAAAACATTCTAGACCAATTGTTGATTTTTGCGTTCACAATTTTATCAATTTCAACATTGGAGTGTGAAAAATTGCCAAATTGCAAATTCAAATAGACAATGAATTTTGAATCTTTCCAAATGTCTTTCAATGCATCTTGTGCCAAATACTTTTAGTTCACGTATAAATGGTTGATAAATTATTTAATTATCACTATAAGAAAACTGCGTTTTTGGCTATGTTTTTACAAAATTACATGACGTTAAAAAAAAAGTGAGATGTTTTCAAAAACATCCTCCATTTTTCAAAAAACGCATGCAAGATTGTGATTTTTAGGATGATGTTGACAAAAACGGGTCAAGAAAATTGGGGAAACAACTGCCTATCATTAGCAATGTCACATGTTTTTGGTGACGTCAAAAACAACATTATACGTGTTTTTTGATGACGTCCTAACAAATGCACTTTTGCCATATCAGCAGAGTGCTTCAGAGCTCCTCCGGGCAGCCACTATGCATTTAGGGAGGACGCTGCCCATAAGGGAAAAAGTGCAGGAAAGGGCAGTTGCTTACATAGGGGTCTAAAAAACTTAGAGTGGATGTGGAATGGAAGTCAAGGGGCATAAATTTTTCACATCACCAATGTATCTTCTAGAATATTGTAGTGAAGGACCTATACTGCAAAAAAAAATTATGCATCAATTAATATTAATAAAATGAGCTAAATAGAAGAGGTTGAAGAAAACTTAATACACGACACCTTCCAAGGAAAAGTGGCCCTTGAAATGAACATTAGTGGAACACTGAAAGGGTTCAAGCATTCTCAAAACCATAAAAATGGAGAAGGCGAGGGGTAAAACAATTTTTCACTAAGAATACTGTCAGGTTTTAGGGGAAAAAAAAATATAGGATGGTGGAAAAAATGCGGAAGTGTTGGAAAAAAAATGGGGAGTGGGAAAAACAAAATGGAGAGTGGGTAAGAAGAATTGGTGTGTTGGAGAAAAAAATAGGGAGTGGAAACAAAATGGGGGGAGTGGGAAAAAAAATGGAGAGTGGGGAAGAAAAAAAAGGGGAGTAGGGGAGAAAATGGAGAATGGGGAAAAAATAGGGAGTGGAGAACGGTTAGGGGAATGCCAAAAAAGAAACTAGGGAGTGCAAACAAAAATTGAGGAGCGGGGAAAAAAAAGGGGGAGTGGAGAAATTAAAATGGAGAGCCGGGAAAAGAAATGGGGAGTAGGGGAAAAAATAAGGATTGGGGGAAAAAATTGGGGAGTGGAGGAAAAAATGGAAACTTAGTGAAAAAAATTGCTCTAGGGGAAAAAAATGGGGAATGCGAAAACCAATTGGAAAGTGTCAACCAAAAAACGGGGATAGAGGAACAAAAATGGGGAATGAAAAACAAAAGTGGGGAGTGGGGGAAAAAAATGGGGAGTGCAAAAAAGTAATGGGGGGTGGGGAATGCAAAACAAAAATGGAGAGTGGGTAAATAATTAGGGAGTGTGGAACAAAATTGAGAATGCGAAAAAGAAATGGGGAGTGTGACCAAAAGCTAGGCAGTGGGGAAGAAAAAGGGTCTAGAGGAAAAAAATGGGAAGTGTGAACCAAAAATTGGAAGCAGAGAAAGTAATGGGGAATTGGATGCCTTTTGCCTAATTTTTTTTTTTTTTCTTTTAACAAAATTTTATTATTCTTACTTATATTTTGGAAGACCTTCAAGCATTTCACATATGAATGGGTGAGTTCATTACGGTCCATGGTTTATGTTAAAAAAAATGACTACTTAAGGAGTGTGGAATTGTGGGTAGGAACATAACAATGTGGAGATACTTAGCAAAGAACATTCATGTTTGGTTACAACAAATTAAATTGTTCATGTGACATTCATGATCCTCTTAGACACCCATTTTCTTTAGAAAAGGATTGCTTATCGAATGTCAAACTGTTAATACAATTTATTGGAATTTGTAAATTTTCTCAAAAAAATTGAAAATAGTGCATTCCTCTAAGGTCGTGTCACACATGTATATCAAATTTTGTTTTGTTTTCCTAACATTTTTATTCGATTAAATTATTTTCATACGTATAACATTTTTTTTTCACACCCACTATTTTGGGAGAAAACACAAGTGGGTGTGAAATTCTTGATTTTTTTCCTTATCTTCAAATTTATATATATAAATTATAGTTGATGTAACAATTTAAAGTCATGGCATGCCATGCTAGCACAATCACACATTATTTATGAATTTTAGCATTGTTTTGTAGAGGTTAATTAAAACATCAAACAAGTCATGAGTTGAAATGTCAACTAAAATGTGCACATGTTTTTTGCAACGTCTTTCTAGACATTCAGATAGACAAGATCTAACTCCTAGTGCATCACACATATCCCATATGTTTTGTCTTTCCTCCTACCATCCTACTTGTATAAATATCAGATGGTTTCTCATATAAATACACTTACAATTAAATGAGCTTACATGCCAATTATCATATATAATGTATGATTTATTGTGTATAATATATTTTATATGATGTATTGTATATAATGTATGGTGTACAGTGTATGATGTATTTTGAATGGTGTATAATGTTGTTGAAAACAACCAATCAATCTTTTTGCAAATGAACCGTCACATCTTGCATGACAAGATGACGTTCGTATTGATGTCCCAAGTAACACTGTGACATTGTAAACGACGTCACAGAAAACAAGCCTCTGGAGCATGAACCTTCATAAGACAGCACACGTAGCATTTGATGTGGAAGCGCCACGTCAGATTTTTCTAGGGGTCCACGTCATTACCCAAGGCAGACCGGGTTTTTTGGGGAAAAAGTCCGCGTGGCAAAAGTTGCCCAAAAAAAAGGTGATGTGGCATTGAGGCCCCTTCGACGTGCCACGCTTAGAGAAGTTTGGATGGCATGGATTTGTAGTGACATCACCAAAAATTGGGACGTTTTTTGTGACGTTCAAGGAAATTTGGTCACGTTTTTACACGTTAAAAAAAAGAACGTGTTGTAGATGGCATCAGCGGTGATGTGGAACCCGTTAAATTCAACGCAGTGGCACGTTTGTCTGCGTCATTCTCAAACAAACATGGAATTTTCTTATAGTGTACGGACAACTTAGTTTAGTTAGTTGCAAATGAAGTCTTATCACTATTAAGGTAGGYACTTTTGATTCTTTGAAAGTTGAAACCAAGCATGTTCCAAAAATTGGAATCCAAAAGTGGGCCAAAAGTCCAACAAATATATATATATTTTTGGTACACTATTCAACAGTGAGAGTTTAAGACATTAAACTGATTAGGGCATGGTCTTAGAAAATTTAACAACTCAACTTAGTTGAACTCGTATAATTTCTACATTTTACCTTATAACTCCATGAAGGTGAGTTGGCAAGAACTAAGCAATTTCTGTTAAAAAGTGTTGTATTTCATGATTTTCATCTTGTAAATTTTGTTCAGGGTGATGTGAACCTTTCAACATTTGGTGTGAAATCTCAATTTTAACACTTCCTTCTCAAAACTGTCATTTTTGAACTTCAACCACTTTTTTGTTTCAATTTGTCCTTAAAAGATAAAAACCTATCTGGCACACAAACTTATTGTCTTACCAAAATTAACTTTGTCAATTATAGGACTATAATGGGTGATGCAATTTCTTGCATTGTAGTGACTACCTTAATTCCTCTACTCCCTTACAAGTTGAGAACAAGAGTGATTGCAAAAAATACTTCACATTTTTAGCTCAAAAACATAGTTTTCGGCTATAGGACTAGTAGTAATAAGCCGTACTACCAAAACTATGTGTCAATAGTGTGCTTACAAACTAAACCGTTGATTTAAGGCTTTTTTAAATCTAAATCTTCAATTCAATACTATGTAGTACTATGCACTACTATAGATTGTTGCAAAGTACCATAGAAGCTAGTGGGAGTAGAAAATAGCAAAAAAAAAGGTTTGCAAACCTTTATAGTTTTAGTAATTTCAAAGAAAATTAAGAAAAAATCCATAAAAAATCCAAAAAAAAAATAGGATTTTCTAAACACAATTGCGCTTGCATTGCACCAAAGAATTAATCTAGGATAAAATTTTCCTCTTAGTAKCCTTTGCACAAAAGAATGACACTTTGACGTCATGTGTGCAACAAACATGTTGCTATTTTCATAAAAACTCATTGTGAGTCCTAGTAATGTTAGTAGACCTCCAACATATCCAATTTGTAGCTTCTAATTCGCATTTTTGGGTCAAAAATAGGACTACCCAACTCGCTATCCACCCACCCACCCACCCACATCCAAATGGCCAAGGTAGACTTCCAATCAAGGGCAGGTTCAAAGAGGTTTATTAATTCTTAAAAATTTGAAAAATTTACTCAATATCTGAAACTACCGCATGTACCTTCATTCCAAGTTTCATGCCAAATGGAAAAATAAGGCCACATTTGTTGTATTGAGACTTTTCCCAGATTTTGAGACAAAAGGCTAATTATTGGAAAATTCATTTAAAAAAGTAGTAATTGAAACCAAAAAAAATAATGCTCACATAGTGATCCTATAATGAAATTCTAAAAGTTGGTGATATTACCTACTTATAAAAAGTACTAGTAAAAAGATAAAGCGAGTTATCTTTTAGTCAAGGATAAAAATGAGCTTGTAAGTTGTAAAAAATCTAAATATAACAAATATGGCCTTAAATAATCAACAATGCAAAACTGCAAAAGTTATGAGCAAAAAAACACCCATCCTAAGATAAAAGGACAAAAGATAGTCTTGACAAGTGTTTGTTGCAATCACCCACAAGGCAGTAGTCCAAATTTCCAAAATTGTGAAGATGTATTATGAAAGATAACATAGTGTCATTCAAGACAAATAACTTATCAATGACTTTCAAACAAAAATTGTAAAATGTGATCCATGTGTCATATATTCATATAGAATTATAGATTCATTTAAATATGCTACTACACTAATCAATATTCAAGGTTCACTTCCTTCTAAAATTGACTGTAGATTGAATTTTTTTCAATAGAATTTTTGTCCTTGAAGTTCAAAATTGTGTAAACTTGGCCACACTATAATGTCTATTTTTCATATTTATTCAAGTGAATTTTGAAGCAACATCTTTTGGAATTTGAATTTAAAAAGKTACTTATCAAGGTGCGGAAACATACTAAATTACTAATTTATACCCTTTTCAGAACTGAGTTTGATTCTTATTATTTGCTAAACAAAGACTTTAAAAATTCTATATCGTACAAATGCAGAAAAGATATCACAAGATCAAATCTATTTAAATTTAGATGGATGAAACTACCAAAATTTTGTAAACTTGAGACACATTTACATTCATCAATGTTCAAAACTTAAATATGGCGAATTTCATTAAAATGGCGGTATTCCATGTGCCATTTTTGCACCACAAAGTCTGAACTGTAAAGTGACATCTAGGATAGGTATAGATTTTAAAACATCTATGACATATCTAGATGTCAAAAATCTATGACATATTTAGATTTTAGACCGTGCGGTCTAAAAAATCTAGTGCGGGTATAGATTCCAAAAATCTATGTCATATATAGAATCTGGAAATCTATGACTGGTTTGGATTTTAGACTACGCGGTTTGAACTGCAAAAAGTGCCAAAATAATGGACTATCGCCATGATTTTAATGAAATTTGCCATAAATACTTTACCCTAAAGATAATAAGTCAAATTCCTTTTCTAAACTTTTAATGAGAAATCGAAACTCCTGTGAAAATATATCTAAATATGAAAGCTTTCATGCAAAACATTCTTTTTTCTTTTTCTTCATTTATGAAATAATTGATTTTTCTTCAAGCTTCCTCACTCCATGAATTGGATGAAGTTTGCCCTTTCCACCTCATTCATCATCGAGTAGATCTATAGTTGAGTGCTCGAGGGTAGGGTTAATTAAGAAGTTCATAATCTCGCCAGTAGGGTGCAATGAGTTGATTGAACCTCGAGAGGAGGATATTAAGCAGCTGCGTCTTGTATAAATAATCGCTGTGATCCTCCATTGTTCCTCACTTCTCTTCCATTCCATTCCCAACGTACGTCCATAGAGAGTTCAGGTCCTCGCTTGCTCGCTAGCTCAATTAATTAGTCCCCTGTTAATTAATTCCTTTGCTTGTTCCTTAATTAGTTTGCTTGTCGCCTCGATCGATCCATCGATCAATACGATGAGGAGAGGACTGTTCAACTTGTGGACGCCACCTTCCAGGAGCACCACCACCATGGCAACTTCCGATTCTCCGTAAGCATGCATGACCCAGCTCCTCCTCCTCTTGAGTTTGGATGTCGTTACAGTTTCATGGTTTCATCAGTTCAAAGCGATCGATGTCTGTTACGCACGGAACGTTGCTGATAATTTGGTTCTTCTGAAGAGCGAGCGAGCAAGTAGGTCAGATCTAGATCTGTTTATGTTTACTTGTTCGACAGTATCATGTACATATGAGTTCCGTTAATCACAGGAGAAATCCAGTATGCAAATTGGAGAAGTTAATTGAAGGTCCTTAGCTTAATTTTGGGTCCAAATCCCCATTCCTCGATCGTGATTCCTACTCTATCATCGATCGATCACTGTCTGGGGACATTGATTGGCTACGGAATTCCAGGAAAACCCTTGTTCATAGCTAGGTAGGCATTTTGGATTTCTCCTGCGGAAAGGGGATTAAAATAAATTAGCTCCTAAATGCACATGCATGCCAATTCCTTGTTTCTAATCAAGCCAACTTCCTGGGGCCGGTTTCTTGGATGCCACTGTAGATTTATGGAAGGTTACTCCTCGGAAGACTACGACGACGATGACTACGTCGTGGTCCCCAGCAACGACGACCCGATCATCATCGAAGAAGTCGCACACGAAGTACCGAATGCGGTGGGAAGCGAACAAGGTGAAGCCCCCGTCGATATCGCCATCGCCAGCAGTCTCCCACTGACAATTCCAACGGTGAAGCCGCCTTCATGGGAGACGACGACAGTCGTCGTCCCTGCTTTCCACCACCAGTACTGCCCCGAGTCCCTGAGCGTGGAGATGTTTCTGTCGAGTGCCGCGTTGTTCGTGCTGCAAGAATGCCGCAACACGATCAAGAGCTGGGTCGAACGCTTCCTCTCTCGGCTGGATCGTCTCGGCATTCGATTCTACAGAGCTCTTCGCACTCTGATTCGGAAGCCCTTCGTCTGGGCGTCTCGAAAACACGCTTGAATATATCCTCGCACGTGGATCTCTAGATTCACCGCTGAATTGAATCACCAGCACAGCATCGGCCAGTTTTGATAAATAGTAATACAAAGACAAGTTGTGGACGTCGAGTGTAGATGAATAATATTGTATTAGCTGGGTGACTTCGCTCCGATTTTCTTCAGTTTAGTACAGTTTTTCAAAACTGGAATGCAGCTTATGAATTGTGGGCATTTTCATGAGGAGAACCCTAGAAAATTCGATTTTTTTAATGTTTTTTCCATTACGAGGAAACTCCAAAAAATGGCTAAATTACTAAAATATATATTACGGTATGGAAGAAGAAAATATGGCACATTCATGTCGTGAAGTTCATTCAGGTCTTGGAAGATCTAGACTCTAATCACTCTATGACATGAAAATGGGGAATATTCTACTCTAGAGTTGTCAAACTTGACACTACTATCAAGGTTTTTATATGGTTGAAAAATTGGCACTTTCATCCTTTGTTGCCASTGCAACTTGAACTTGATGGAAACATGGTCATCTATGATAATGATAAGCATGGTGTAGAGTAGAAATTGCTATTAACTTGCTTCATTTGATTGGCAAAATCCAATTCAAACAGCGCTCCAACAAGGCAACAATCTTTGATCTTTTAGAATTGAAGATTTGAAGTCCATGCTCACATCATTGACATCAATCGCGGTTATGGCACAACATAATTCTGTCGTTTTAGGTGTCACTAACATAAGCTTGAGTGCTTGACCACCAGTAATGAATTAATGATTGGTAGATGACACCCAGATGAGACCAACACATATATACAACTACTATCATATGTTGGAATTACATAATTTCAACAAACATTGTTGAATGTACCAACTAGTGACATCAATTAAAAGTAATCTATTTTCAACACATATACAAGAAATGCTCCAAGATCCCAAGTTCATGATACATACTAATAAGCAGTTATAACTTATAACTAACATGATTTTTCTTGATTAACCCTCACATGGCATATGTTATTAGAATGGCAAATTTTGAAAATTACTTTGACACTTTTCAATTCCTAGTCTAAAATCTAAACTTGTCACAGATTTTCAGAGATTTTAAAATCTAAACTTGTCAGAGATTTTCAGAAATTTTAAAATCTAAACTTGTCAAAGATTTTCAGAAATTTTAAAATCTAAACTTGTCAGAGATTATCAATCCTAAAAGTCCAAAATCTATATTTGTCCTGGATGTATAAAATCTATACCTATCAATCTATTATTGATTTGTGGATGTCGTTATGTCACTTTTATAGTTTTATCAGCTTATGGTTTAGATCGCGCAGTTTGAAAATGGCAAATGGAATACTGTCTTCCTAATAAAATTTTCCATTTACTTACTCAAAACCAATCCATCATGCATAATGTAAAGATATTGATTTTGGATGCCTAGCTCCTACATAATCAACAATTTAAAATTCCATCATAAAATATGATGTCCAAAAGACACAATGAAGTTTGCTTGCAATTGTCTTTCAATTGCCAACAAGACACTAATATTCTAATAAGTGAACCAAAATTAAGACAATTAATATCTAACCTATATTCACCATGCTCAAATGCTTATATGCAACTCCTTGGTGCGTCCACATAACTTGTGTACACACAACAAAAGCGAAGAAGAGTTAAAGTCCATCTCTCGTATATATTTACATGACTTAGCTAAACAAAAACAACAAAAACAAAAAGCTACAAAAGAAATAGAATCTGTTGATTTACTCCGCTGATCCGCCTCCATGACAGTGAGATCAAGACTCGTCGAAGTCAGTTGCTGCTGCTGGAATGCTGGAATGGTGATCACGGTTGTAATTTCTTCCATTGCTTCTTCTGCAAACTCCTCAATTGCAACCTGAGCTCCTAATTCCAAAAGGAGTGTATATATAGTTGTGCAGAGTCTTCAATCACTACAGGTTTGCTTCCAAGTATGCTTGCAGTAAGGTAGAGTTTTCGATCGTTGCATCTTTGCCTGCAACCCAAGCTTTGTCTTCACATGCTTCTTCAAATCCTTCGATAATCATATCCTCATCCTCGGATTCAACCCAAGCTTCGTCATCCTCCGGACATTCGCTGATCACATCCCCATCTACCTTGCAGACCATTCACTCATTGTGTCCTCTTCTTCTTCAAGCGCAAGTTCTAATTCCAAGATCATATCTGCTACCACGGCGTCCACAAGAACAAACTGCTCCAACTGCTCCATCGCATTTTCTGCTACATCCAACTGCTCCATCGCATTTTGTGCTCCAATTGTAGGGGCTTCAAGCGCAAGTTCTAATTCCAAGATCATATCTGCTACCACGGCGTCCACAAGGTCAGACTGCTCCAACTGCTCCATCGCATTTTCTGCTACAAGTGTAGCGGCAGCATGTGCTGGCACGTCCTCGTCGATCATCACGTCTGGAATTGCGTCATAGAACACCGACTCGAGGAGGTTCGAATCAGGCGTTGCTGCTTCAGTCCAATCAAAATAGTCTTCTCAGGCGTAGTCTTCCACCAGGTCGAATTCTGAGGCGTTACCTTCCCCAAACCTACAGCAACACTCGGTTCAATCGATCAGAATTAGCTTGCAGGTTGATCAATATTTTCATATTAATCGTTCACCAGCCAACTAGCTAGAATAAATCGATTCAAGGAAAGGAAAAAGAAACCCTAATCACCCTCGAAGTTTTCTTCGCTAAACTCAGGAAACTTAATCGATCAACATCATGAGAAATCTCCTTCCTCACCACAAGGTAAAGGAAACCACTAGCACCCATGCACAGTACTTCACATGGGTCTCATATGCAGTACGTTCCCGGTGTTAAAATTCCGGTGAGTCTCATTTTTCCCTGTGTGTATTTACTAGATAACACCAGGAAAAGTGAGACTCACCCGGAATTTTAACACTGGGAACTGCATATGAGACCCCTGTGCCTTTACACAATTGATGCCTATCGTTCTCCAAAAGTAAAGTTAGCATAGAAGAGTCGATGTCCAGCTGCATTCACAAATCGCTAGCTTTGAAATAGACCATGATTGAGTTGAAGCAAACCATCCCTACAGATTGCTCACACTAGCTAGCTGTGCCCCAAAAGAGAAGTACATATTTCAACTGACAAGCAATTCCAAGAATGCATTCACATCCTCTGAAAACATGGGAACAAACGTACATACAAGCCAAGAACTCATTGGAAAGATCGAAAACTAGTTCTCTTCCTGCGAAAAGAAAAAAACAAAAGCAAAAATAAGTATGTTTACTCCGCTAGCTAGTAAGCCCTGCGAATTCATGTCACCCAAAATTAAAAAATATTGAAGAGAAGGTCAAGCAAGCTTACGGAAGAGTCGTCATTGTGATGGAGTAGAGCATGAGGACTCCACACCTATGGGGCAGCAATAAAAAGAGAAACTGAGAAGGAGGAGACGTTGGCGAAGGACAGAGATCGAAAGCTGCGGAGCGATAGGAGGAAGTGTGCCCATTCCATGGGGCTTTTGAGGCTTAAATAATGGGCCTCCCTCCCTCCTCGCGAGACCGGGACGAGAACCCTCCCGACGAGACCAGAGCCAGACTGGAGCTTCTTCCTGAGCAGACTGACTACACATCCCAGACATACAATACAGGACAGGATGTCCGCTTGATACCCGGCCTCGCTGGGAATTAAATGAGCATTAGCAGTCCATGTTGCAATTGGTTTTGAGTTATACTAATTGGTGGATATTTATGACATTGGCATCTTTGAAGTGATGGACATCTTGAAATCTTAATACAACAGAACCTCCCTTACTCAATAAGGTAGGAGATCCTAAATTGGAGCAGGTTCTAAAACCAATCCAGCTCTAAAGGTACATTTTGCACTCTCCGATGTACAAGTGGTCTACATTTGAGGAGGTGGTCAGTTTTAGAGCTCATTGAAATGCACTTTTCTACGACTTCAAAAATTCATAACTAATTCCACAAAGCTCCAAAAAAACATGAAACAACTTGGGTTAGATGCCAATTCCACTTGTTTTTCTAGGGAAATTTACTAAAATTTATGTCAAGCAATTTCACCTTGCCAAAATTTAGCTTCATCCCTTAGGTGGGCATTGTATGGACTTCCTACCTTAGGTCCCAGACTCCCAAACCGGTATGAAATATTGGCTTACAAAGGTTTATTGATTGGCTAAGAGAGGGTCACATGTAGTCGCAAACTTTGTAATGTGGCCCAATCCAAGACTAGTGCAACATGTTGGCTTACAGAGGTTTAATTGGCTGAAAGAGGGTTTGGTAAGAGAGGTTCTATAGTGTATATAACAAGCAATTTGAGTTCACTGTGAGAAGCTTTGTCCCTATTGCATTGGCTTGTTTTGTGAGCAAGGTCTAGCTACATATTCAAACTTCCTTAGATAAACTTTGTTCTTGATGCAAAGTCTCCACACTTTTGTGTGAAGCTAGCAAAAGTCAATTTCGTTAAACCAATGGAAGAATTTCATCACTTTTGGAGGTGAGCAAACTAAAATGCAAATTCATAGAAATCATTTTTTATGAACTTTATAAACTGCACCAATTGATATAATTGATATAAGGATATTAATGATTCCAACATTGGGATGAGACCTCATTTGCAACCAAATTATTTGTCACAAGATAATTCTTGAATATAACATTACAAGCTCAAGGGCATTTTGAAAGGCAAACATGTGCTAAATTTCACATTTTCATGTAGTTGTGATCTTGATTTGTAATTTCATTAAAAATTTCATTTGAAAAAATTGTTGAAATTGTTGTTTTGGTGTACCGTGAAAGGCAACATCTCCAAATACACATGTGTTTTTTTGGTCTTTTGCACTTGAAACATGATCCATCACGGTACTATAGCTAGGCCCAATTTGCAAGCCTCTGCCACAATTAATGAATTCATCACGTGATTTGAATATATCATGCTAGGGTACAAGCAAGCTTGGGGTACCGCGGTGGCCCGGTCACGAACCAAGGAACAGGAATCAAATAATTTTCAGGAATCAAATTTTACAAATAAATATGAGAAAGTAATATTTTAAGATTTTAACCCCTAAAGGACCAAAATGTGTTTTTTGGCAACATAGAAATTTTGGGCAGGTACATGTGACTGGAGATTTTCATATTTTGGGCTGAAATTTTATTAGAATGTGGGGACAAGGAATATCTTTCATATGCACAAATTTCATGACATTCGAAAATATGAGTCAAAAGTTATTGCATAATATGTTGTTTGTTTCTCAACTCGGGCAGTTTGGGCAGATCTGAAAAAATCACTTTTTTTTAAAATAAAAATTTGAAATTTGTTCTTCAAACTTACATGTACTCAAAAAGCTTTGAATCATTGCATTTCAATAGTTGAGATGAAAGTTATGAGGCTTTTTAGTTTGCAGACAGTTATGGAATCCCTACACCAAATTTTTTTTTGAAGTCCTTTATTTTACTGAAATTTCAATATATTTGAAAAAAATCAATGCTATTGGATGTAGATTGTTTATTACAACAATTCAACCATTTGGATTGGAGATTTGTAATTTTATAACTAATTTATTAACAATTTAGTATTTTGAATCATTATCTACTTCTTTCAACTTACTATTTTTTTCCTATATATTGTACAACTCCAAATGATTTGAAAATTTTCATGTAAGTAACCAACTTGCCCTGAAGAATGAATCCAAAGAAGCAAAACCATTTTGGACAATTTTTCATAATGATATGACCTTGTGAAGTGCAGCTGCCCGATTTTTCGCAGGGCTAAAAAAAAGATTTTTGCCACTTCAAATGCTAATATCTTGCCATCTACATGGTGGACATTTCTGAAATTTTTCCACATATTCTCAAACTAGATTACTACAAGATCCTATGGTTACATGTGTCAAAAAATGATATTTTTTAAAAATTTGGTACTTGTACTAGAAATGGCAGGTTAAAAGCACTTTTGGTGAGAACATAGTCAAGGAACTTTAGGAGTTAAGATCATTAGTTTTTGTTAGAACACATATAATCATACTATTTTGAATATTCAAAAGTTACAAATTATTCAAAAATTTTAACTTCAAATTTATTAGGATTCAATAGCTGATATCATGTTAATAATAAATATATATGTAAACAAAAGATTTTTACCATTATTTTTTTCTTATTTACTACAAGTTGACAACTCACTTTTCATGTTTCAAATTTGAAATCCAAAAAATCTTCAATTTTGAATTCCTTTTAGATGTAGCCCCTCATTGTGTTATTTATGCTTATTTGAAAAATAATAATAAATATTAAAATACTCCATATCAAGTTATAAATTTCAAAAATTGGTTATTAAAACATAATAAACTAGAAAAGTGATTTAGAAATACTTTTTGACAAAAAAATCCATTCCTTTTTTATTCCTAAATCCCAAAGTCATCATGTGACATCATCCCTGAATTAGAATAAGGACAACAAAATTTGGCCTTCATAAAACATCTTTTTAAAGTTTTTGGTACATTTTAGTCACCTTAGTTTTAAGGGTCATATTCAATGCCACATCTCTCTCAAAATCACATTTTGTAGTGAGAATTTGTCTTCAAAAATGAGATATTCATTACTTATTGGGTTGTGACAGTAAACATGGGAAACCTCAAGCTTGCTTGGACCCGCTAGTAAGAATACACAACCCATGTGGCCATGTTTAATTATGTCATGGTTTCTTCTTCTACTAAACTCTTGAAAACAACTAAACAGCTAAAAGTCCACCTTGTTTCCTTGATGTGCTCTACTAAACAAACTTGGATCTTTCCAACATCTTCACCAAAAAAAACAATACTCAATTCCAAAAAAATTTAATGAAAATAAACACATAATAGATGAGTAATGTTGTCCACAAACCCTTCTTTATAGTTGAAGAAGACCACACAACATTTAGGAAGGATAACCAAACTTCCATCTATAATTTGCAATACTCATTCCAAAATGCTTAAGATGAACTAGAATTGAAAATTTGGAGAAACTTAAGTAAATCCAATCAATTGTGAAATCTCAACCTACGCTCTTGCTAACACAAGCTACCTCAGTGGAACTAGTAAAGAAGTTTGTAAGAATGGAATTTACCTAGACCAATGAACTACCATATCTTGCAAGCCTCAGACATGTCTTCCACATGAATGCTAAGTTTCATGTTCACACAAATGGGAAAGGTAGTCAACTTGGGTTTAACCATCAATCCCATCTTGTTTGTCCATCAACCATGAAACAAAATATTTACCTCATTTTAAGGTTCAATTCACCAGTTTGGCCATCAACCATAATCAAAATATTTACTTCATTTTAGGGTGATTGCAAGAAACACTTGTCCATTTTTTTGTCCCCTTGACGTTTACCAAGTAGTTTTTTGCTCATAGCTTTTTCATATTTTGTTTATTTGACTTGAAATTTTTATTGAACGTGCACATAAAAGTTTCGTATATTGTGTAATTTTTTCAGTATTTTTAAAATTATTTTACTATTTTTAAATTGCCCCCAATTGGGTGTCTATCTTGGCCATTTTGGGGGGGTTTACTCCTATTTTTGACCCAAAAAAGCAAATTTTGAGCTGGAAATTGGCATGCATGGTCCTCTACTATTGTTACACAAGTACAAGAGAGATTTTTTGAAAATACTAAACTAACCAACTTCCACATGTGCTCAAAGCGCACTACCAAGGTACACTTGTACAGAACAAAAAAATATTCTTTTTGAAAATGAAATTTATTGGAGAAGAAGCATCTTTAACTTCAAAAAAATTGGTTTTTTTATTTGATTTTTTTCAATTTTTTACTGTTTTTAAAAATAAAATAAAAAATTATCTATTTTCATTGTATTTTCCATTGTCCTTTATTTGTGCATAACTTTTAGAGGTAAATTTTCTTAGGTCTGAATTTTAGGAGACATAATATTCTCATTGCTCTTCAAATTATCAATATTTTATTTTATTTAAAAAAAATTATTCCAAAAGTCACAGAACTCATGAAAATAGGCCATTTTGAGACAAAACCGGTAAGTGTTTCTTGCAACAACCTTTTAAGGTTCAATTCACCATTGTGTTTCTATTTGAATCTAAATTGATGTTCCTTATTTCCATGATAAGTGAAGATTGGCGATCCAAATTGCATAAGTTGTTGATGAATATTATAGGAAATTTACTAATGTCGGACCAACTACATTTAGAATTTGGTTCACAATTACATTTATAGCATTTCAATTTCAAACTAAAATATTTCTGAATTTTCATGAGTTCCTCAAAACAACCATTCAATGTAAGACATGACGGTCCTCTGCCGTAGTATCAGTAGTAAGTGTACTTTGACAAGTGCCCCCCTCTAGCCCACTAAAAGCTGAAACAAAGTGGACTTCAGCAGAATTCCTAGAATGGCCAGACATAATCCATCGTATTTTGCTGGCCAACATGCCAAAGGGGTTAAGGTAGTCTGCTCTTAAAGTGCCCATGTTCTAAAATCGATCACGATACAGAGGTACATTTTGCTTTCTTAAATGTACCAACAATGTACATTTCAGGAGGTGGTTGCTTTCAGTAATCACTACATTACAACTTCAAAAATTTCTAACTAATTCTTTGAAGGTCCAAATAATATGAAACGACTTGGATTAGATGCCAATTTGTTTTTTCTTCTTGTGAAAATTCACTGAAAATTGTTTCAAAGAATTTAGCTTCCTTGAAAACGAAATCAGCTCTTAAATGGTCGTTTTAAGAGCAATCTACCTTAGAGCAACCGAAGTAATAAAGTCAGGACCTTGTGTCATGTGAGCCGCGCGGGAAAAGTGCAAAGTTCACACTAGAAGACAAGAATAGTCCATCGATGGTCTTGTCAAGCCGGGGTGAACTTGCAGGGGCTTTTTTTTTCCATTTTTTATGAAGTACCAAAGTGGCAATATAAAATGTTATAGTGATGCTCTAAATTTCAACATTCATCCACACATTGGATAGAAAATATTACATTATTTAGCACACATTACATGTCCATAGTGTTGTTTTCATCCACAATCTAGCAATTTCATCCAAGATTTTTTTTCAATTTAAAGTTTTTTGGCAAAACACTCAAAGATTTTTTGCCATTTTTTAGCCAAATTATTTTTGATTCATTAGGAAAAATATGAGGTCTCCAAAAGGCTGTTAGAATGAATCAATCGTATATATATATATATTGAGAATCTGACGTGGCACTAGTAGTGCCACGCAGTATTTCAATTTTTTTTTTTTTTTTTTTTTTTTTCCATATTAGCATTGCGGCCTTTTAGAACTTAGAGCCTTCCAGACACCTCAAATTTTTCCTAATGGGAGCAATTTAGCACCAAAAAGCAAAAAAAGAAAGATCTGGAAATCACCCCTTGCTCGGCCACCTCGAGAAAACCTGAAATTTTTTACTTTCCATGCATCATAGAATTTGCAAATTTGAATTCGTATTTGCAATCAGAGGTCCCATATTAGCTTGGGGGATGTGTTAAAGATAAATTAAACAAAACAGTGGGCTTTTTATAGTGGGCCTTTTTATTTTACTTGCACCTCTGGAATGACTTGGAGTGGCCAAGCAAAGGGGCTAGTTCACCATGGCCTCTTGGGTCAAGCTTTGGTGAGTAGAGAAGCATGATTCACAACATTGTTGACCTGTACACAACTTCGAGGACATTTTTTGGTCAATGAATGAGAGAACATCTTTCTATGTAGGATAGAAGTGTAAGTGTTCATCCTCAAAATCAGGGGTGGAAAGGGAAGATCTTCTATAGAAGTTTGACTTCCAATGCGTGTTTTTGGATGTTTTTAACACCAATGATCTCCAGGGTATCAAAATTGATGACTTCCATGATCACCAACTCATTGTTTAAGGATTAACTGAGATGATTTGTACCCCCTCAAAGCAAAGATAATTTCCTCCTACGTGCCTGGGAAGGAACTTAAGTTATAATAGGAGGCACGTGATTGGCTTTGTGGATGTACTATAAAATCGATTGTTCAGTTTCACATATTTGTAGATTCTGAGTTGGCCCAATCTCCATCACCTGAGTAGTTAAAGTCAACAGCTTTTAACGTTGAGGGGCTCTTGCTTTTTTGAGGACCAAAAGAGAACCTTCCAACAAAAGGTAACAATGATATGTTTCATGTACATTGGTTTATGGTGCAAATCGTAGTAGAAGTTGAACTCTGTGTTCAGTGTGCACTACAAGAGAAAGGGGTGTTTTAAGTATAGTCCTAGAGATAAGATTTTAGGAAATGACCTATAAGGAGTCTTTTAAGTAAGAATTCCTTAAAAATACATGCCTTTAAAGTAAAATTTTACTTAAAAGGCATGTATTTTTAAGGAATTCTTACTTAAAAGACTCCTTATAGGTAATTTCTTAAAATCTTATCTCTAGGACTATACTCTAGGACTATACTTAAAACACCCCTTTCTCTTGTAGTGCTAATAGCCTACTTTGTACTAAGGTACTGGTCTATCCTTTATTATTTATTTATAAACTTAGTGATTGGAGTGCTAAGTACTATGAAGTATGTACAGGACACTGTGGCTATGCACGTTTTCTTACCATTTGGTATATCATCATCGATGTCCTCACCATACTTCATAAAAAAATTGGAATATTTTGATTAAAACAAATCATAATCCAAGTTGTTTAAGTTGGCACATGTGATGTACATCACATAAGGTAGTCACATCTTTTTAGTACCTTTAACTAGTTGTTTGCGCTTTCTATTCTATGCATTCATCATTAGAATTTTATAAGAATTTCTATGTATTAGATAGAATGTAGAACAAAAACTTCAATAAATCTTCAAATGAAAATGACTAAAATCTTTGTATAATTTTTTTTATAAGCAAGCATATATTGAAACGTACAATAGAAATTTATTGAATGATGAATGAAACATATGCAATGGTGAATACTAGAAAAGATACACATACATTAGAATGCATTAGAAATTTGACTCCATTGTTTCAAAAAATAACAACCCAAATTAAAGAACTGAAACAAAGAACTTATAAATCTCATAAACTTTGTAAACAACTCAATTGTTGTGGAATCCAAAATTGCTTCAATTGAATAAATTTCTCAAAATCATTTGGTAGTAGCAATAGAAAATTAAAATCATGAAAGCTCATAGCTCACAAAAGCACAAAATCATAAAAGTGCAAAGAAGTGTAAAGTCAAGAGAAGCAATGGATTTGCTACCTCTATAATATCATCTTATGGATCATCTTTAATATCACCTTAATTGCAACAACTACATTATTTCTATAATATCAGCTTTTGTAAAAAGTGATATTACAATTTACAAAAGTGATTGCAAACTGCTACCATATTCCTGTAATATCACATTGTGTGAAAATATAATTTCTATGTATGCATGATTGAAAATATTCTTACAAAATATTTAAAATTATTATTTTAAAGACTTATTGAAATCATTATCATGCATTCTATTCAAATATATCAAAATTTTACTAATATGTGATACAATGAATGCATTGCATAGCAAGCACAAGCCCCAAGTATTAATGGTAGCATTTGTGATATTACAGAGGGAGTTGTGATTTTAGTAGTATGATGATGTGAATAGGCTCCCCTATGACTCTTTTAATAGCTTTGCTTGTCAAAGCGAAGGGCTCTTCTCAAGAGTCCAAATTTCCTCTAATGCAATTTAAACTTTCAAGCAATGCTTATTTATATGCTTTGATTAAATGTTAAGCTCTACAACGTTTTTGTACAATACTGACAAGCCTCGTTTGAAATGCCAGTTGTGTCAGAAGTTACTGATGGGTGTGTGGAATATACCACACCATTTCATCCCTTGAAGGCAGAAGCGTTGATTGCTACTGAATGTTATGAAATCCATTTTTTGACCTTGTCAAAAATCGAGCATCAATACTTTTCAAGGTTGTTAGGTTGCATTTGTAAGAAAAAATGTCCAAAATGGTAGTAACTTTTTGGATTCATTTTTTTTAGGGCAAGTTGGCTACTCGCTTGAAATTTTTAGATCATTTGGAATTGTACAATATATAAGAAGAAAATTATTAGTAGAAAGGATTTGAAAATGATTCAAAACACTAAACTTTTGAGAATTTAGTTAAGGAATTGAAAAATACCAATCACAAAGGTTGGAATGTTGTAATAAATAATCTACATCTAATGTTTTTATATTTTTTCAAAAATGTTGAAAAATTGTATTAAATAAAGCACTCAAAAGTTTGTTTTACCGAGAGATTCAATAAGTACTTGCAAACTAAAACTTCTCATAACTTTCAAAATGGATGTTATGAAGGATACGTTAAGCCCTTCCAGGCTCCTTCCTTTATTAAAAGAGCCTGGATTATGGAGCATAAAGCCCCCGTAATAGTGCCAAGCACTATTACGCGAGCTTAACGCAATGGGAGCCCCCTCACACAACGGGAAGCCCTCGTGTGAGGGCCTCCCACTATACATTTTCCAAACACATGCAGCTAGAAGAAGAAACTAAAATAGTGGACGGGATTCAAAGCATCCTTGTGTTGGGTTAGTGTACACACAATACACAAGCATTCTCAAGCATATAAATCATGGAGAGTTCAAAGCATCTATTAAAGCTACACCTCTCTCATAAAGATGCATTAGATGTTCTTTTTTAGGAATAGGGAGTGTCGTTTCAGGCATGTTCCCCTTGCTATTTTTGATGTTGTGAGGGAGCAATTTTCCACTGTTAAGAAAAAATAAATATTGATATATTTATTTCTTTATTTTGAAATTTAAAAAAAAGAAAAAAAAAATCTTGGAAAAAATTGACTAATTACTAATAGCAAGTATACTGTGACTGTCAAATCCACCACCAAGGTCTACGATCATGATGTGCAACCAATACTTGAGCTGGTTGAGATCTTTTACCTATTTGTGGGATGTTTTCCACTACCCAAATAAACTCAAAAACTTATTTTTTGATACTAAATTTCCTTCTCATTCCCGGGCAATTTGTTGTAATTGCATATTGATCAAAGAAATGATACACGAACATTGTTTCTAAATTTTCATTTTTGCTATTGATCATAATTATGGTCAAACATAAAAGTACAAGTGCATGTATCTTTGATATGGTGGGAGTGTGGGACGATGTAGAAACTATATTGTCGTTTAATGTAACACAGATCATATCTGTTCCTGATATCTATAAGCAGCTAGATGAGAGATTTTCAAACAATATCGTGTGAAATAAAGCGAACTCACATAGAGCGCAGAGACTTTTGAAGACAAGACGACAAGTTTAGTTTCCAACTGTTCAATGTGAAATTGTGTACAGTAAGTGAAAATTTCTTGGGTTTTCTTGGAATAAACTCCRGGGTTAATTAACCCCCTCCAAAAAAATAGTAAGTGACAACAAAAATAATGGTTAACCCTTTACTTCTTAAGAATTCATGATTTTAAGTTGTGGACTTTAATTGATCATATTGTAGAAAGTATAATCTAATTGGAATTTTTTATTATATCATTCACTTGAATGAAGAACATTGCATGCATTGGCTCAAATAAATAATTATTAAAATAAATGAAAATCTCCATACAAACTCCTTAAAATTGCTTAACCCCTAAACGCCGCCGCGGCCATTTCCTCGTAGGTGAATGAGAGAGCATCTTTCTGTGTAGGACAGAAATGCAACTATCCATCCTCGGAATTTGTGGTGGAAAGGGAAGATGTTCTACAGTGCTTTGACTTCCAACAATTGTTTTTGAATTCTTTTAGGCCAATGATTCCCACGGTTTTAGAAATCGATGATTTCCAGGGTCACCCCGGCGTCGTTCAAGGGTTAAAAAAACATGAGACCCAATTTGGGCTTCTTAGGAAGTAAAGGGTTCATATCAAATGTTTTACAACCATTGCATACAAGAAAGGTGAGTCCAATTAAACCAGCCCAGCCACGACGGCCAGGCGGGAGATCACTCATCATCAATTCATCATCACTCGGTTGAGTAGTTATCAAAATAATTCTGTTCAAAGAATTGCCAGACTAGCACTAAAYTAAATTCGTCCAACTTCATTAAGCTCCACCATTAGCTGCCGCCACTAAAAAGCTTTGCTGCTGCTGCTGAAAACTACGGTAAGCTTGAACTTGCACTCCAATACCTGATTTGATTTCTTCAATTCCCTTTTGGTGGTCCATTCCGATCGATCCTTCCTTAGCTTGGTCGATCTAGTGCTGAGAAGTGGAAACGTAGAAAGAGTAGAAAGATGTATACCGCGACTTCTTGGTGGCACCGAGAGGAGCTTGCTTCGAAGTCGGAGCAAGTCCGCCTTTGGTTTTGTAGCGCTGGACCAGGACTACTTCACCAAAGTATTTCCTGCAATAAAGATTTTGAACACACTCATCAATGACATGCTCGATCGATTCTGGACTCTACAGATGTATAGTGACGGTGATGCATTTCATGGTGCATGCTTTCAGCCGTGAATGGGTAACTACAGTATGTCCAAATGGCAGTTTAGGAATTGATCTATGGAGCCTAAATTTTTCAGTTTAGGTTAGAGTTGTTTCTAATATCTCCCAATTCGTTAACGGCACTGTGTTACACTAAACATCAAGTTCAATGAGCATCGTAATTCTCTTGGTAATCACTTATCGACAGAATTGATAAGCGCCACACCCTTGTTCTTCATGTTTATACATTGTTCACTGCTGTCACTGCCTCACTGGTGAGATGCAAAAAGACCCACTATTCCAGACCTAAAACCCACAATTGCCAATTGTTTGTAACCTCCCTGGAATTTGACCATACTTACATTATTTACAGTAGTGGAGAGGCTGGTACGTACTAGAGAGAACTCAAAAAACTTACTTGCTTCCGTGCGACTGCGTCGTCTCCAGCAACACCCAGGATATGCTATCAGAGTCCACCACCACACTCGCCACAGGCTTGCACGTCACGCTGCTGAAAGGCACGCCTTTGGAACTGAGAGACTCCCAAGTGGCTTGCCCTCCAAGAGCGTCCTTCTCCGGAAGAAAGAAGTGTTCGCCAATGTCCTTCTTCGTTTGCACGTTGTACAGCTTCGCCGTCGCCTTGTATTGCACCCAGCTGGTGCCGTTGAACCTGTAATGCTGGTGACCTTTAGCAAACACGATTTGCACCAGCTTGTGACCCTCCCCCGAAACTGCAATCGAGCGTGGCACCTCCGGAACGTTGTTGTAATTCTCGGCTAAGTCCCTCGCGGCCAGTGCACACACCGCTAACGAAAAGAAAACCAAAAATGTGAGCCCGGCCATACGAGCCTTCGCCATTAACAGTTCTGCAAAATATAAAGCTTGAACACTGGTGCTATATTGAAGTACGTTGAATGATCCCAGGTCCTATGTAAGGTTTTCCTGCAAGCCTGTTCACGCAAGATCTGTCTGCGTAATTAGCTAGCTCTGCATGTGTAATGAAGCCTGTTTGCTAGCTAGCGAGCTCTGTTTGTGTAAGATCTGTGTAACTAACTAACTAGCTCCTGTAAACCTGTTTGCTTGGACAATGTGCTGAGTAAGTGCTGAATGTTCATCGAGTGTGTTGTGATACGGAGAGATGTCTGTGTAGATCTTGTTATAAATGTTTTCTTGCAATTCTGAACGCAGTGTTTGCTACTGTTTTTAGATGCCGCGTTGCGCCTGCATGCCGCATCCAAAGCTAGAAGGGCGCAGTAATTCACATCGCTTCCAGAGTTTCAGGATTGTATTATGTTGACCAAAGGGAGCTTCTCCAGTCGTTCAGGGCTTCAGGGCTTCAGGCTGTTCAGCTTCTCTCCAGCGGTTTATCTAAAACGTCAGATTCATCACGATGGCTAAATTTAAACAGACCACCCGGCCTTTCCTAGGCGCAAACCTGGATCAGATCTACAAGTACCCTACTGTAGATTTTGAGACTTTTGAACGAACACCGAGTTAATCTCGAGGKTAGTCCACTGGACTGATGCCGTCGACTTGTTTGGCGCTCTGTGAATTTGATTCTTCTCATATGTTCCGTTTTTCAAGGTGCAAGCCCGAAGTMTCAGTGTGATCTGCCGCAGGGAGGCGGCGGTGTTTGCGGACGCGGTTAAGTAATCAGGAAAGGCTGCGCAGGCTGGAATAATTCTTTCTATCGATACGTACCCAGTTTCCCACAACAGGAGTATTTAATTGAAAGGATGAAACCACTCAGTGTTCCGGATAAAAATATGAGAGGTTTTAATTATTTTTCTTTAGCTAGTTTCCATATTGAACCGTTTCTTCAAGTACCCAGCCCGGTTACTTTCTCTATTCTTTACTCTAAATAGAAAATATTTCTACAGTTTGTAGCTTTTCCCAGGTCTTTTTTGGTCCCGATGTTTTCAAATTAATTGCAACCGAATCTTTTTCCCAATTCCACCGGCGCCGCCGCTCCAAACGAGCCGCCCGGTGTTTCCCGAACACAGGTTGAAACCTTGGAATCGTGGAATTTGATGCCAGAGATGTGTGCAGTAGTGTATCAGTGAGAACTGTATTAGAATAAACAACTGGTACACTATTCACATGGCATCAAATTATTATATATCATTCTATAACTTATTTGAACTGAGACATAGAGTGACATAGCATGGGCAGAACTGAAACGTGGCGAAGTTCCAGGAGAAATTTGATAAAAAAAAAGAAAGATCTTGGCAGGTAGGGTATGATTAAAAACAAAAGTTGAATATTGAAACGACGCAGTCAAAAATGTCAAATGGGATGCCTCTGAGTGGTGGACCTCTCGGGGAGTCAACTTTTCTAGGTCTTTTGGCTTCTCAGGTCGTGCATGTTGACGTGCATTCGTGTACACACGGCAAATTTCATTGAAATGGTGATATTGTGTTATTTTGGCACTTTTTACAATTGAGATCGTGAAGTATAAAATCTATAATCATCATAGATTTTTGGAATCTATAGGTGACTTAGATTTCTGAAATCTATATCTGTACTAGATTTTTCATATCACGTGATCTAAAATTTAAGAGAGTCATACATTTTTAACATCTAGGCATGTCATAGATATCTCAAAATCTATAATTGTCTTAGATGTTACTTCACAATTTAGACTGCGCGGTCTAAAAATGACACATGAAATATCACCATTTTAATGAAATTTGATGTACATCCATTTTGGACTAGTATAATCCTCAAAGATACTTATACAGCAGAACCTCTCTAAACAAATAGGATTGGGACTGGTCTGATACATTACATTTACTACTATACGCATGGCTAGGGTGAATAGGGTGAATTGACCCCCCTCATTGCCCCTTTTTTTATCCCTTCAGAAAACACTGGAATTCTTTTATCTGCCACACATAATAAAATTTGCAAATTCCAAATTCATATTTGTAATCAGAGGCCCCAAATTAGCTAGGGGAGGACGGGAGGTGGAGAAATACAAAATTGACGTGGCACAAAATAGGGGGCAATTTTTACATTTACCTTTTGACAAGGGCAATGAAAGGGATCAGTTTGCCCTGGCCGGCTGGCCCGTACGTATAGCCTGTTAGTTATGGCATAAATCCTTTCTCGGCAGAATCCTTTTTCTAATTTTTTTGCAAGAATAATTTTTTCATACTCTTAGAAATAGTTGTAAATTTATTTTTTTATTTGGTTGATTGCAAGAAATACTTCACGTTTTTGTCTCAAAAACACAATTTTTGGCCATAGGACGGGCAATACTAAGTAGTACTACCAAAACTATGTATTAGTGGCGTGCATATCAATGTAAACCGTTGATTTTGGGTGCTTACAGTTTTACGCCGTTCATTTAAAACCATACAGTACTATGCAATACTATAGAGTGCTACGGAGCACTATAAAAGCCACTGGGAGCAGAAAATAGCAAAATTGGGGTCTGTGGACCTTTTCATTTTTAATAATTAAATTTTTTTTTTTTAAAAGTACATTTTGCTAGAGAAGATTGCACTTGCATTGCACTAAGAAATTCATGTATAAAACTTTTTCCTTCTTCATAGCCTTCGCGCAAAAGAAGGTAATTTTGACCCCATGTGTGCAGCAAACATATTTCTATTTTCATAAAAACTCATCATGAATCGTTTCAATTTTAGTAGACCCCTAACATGTTTCAATTTGCCCCCCCCCCAAAAAAAAACATGGCCAAGGTAGACACTAGACACCCAATCAGAAGCAAATTAAAATAGTAAACTAATTTAAAAAAACTTGAAAAAATTACTCAATGTTTGCAACTACCACATGTACCTTCATTCTAAGTTTCATCCTAAACAAACAAACAAGGCAAAAGTTATGAGCAAAAGACCACCTATACAAGGGCAAGGGGACAAAAAATAGGACAAGTGTTTCTTGCAATCACCCATTTCGACATTTTCCAAATCTTCCTGAGTTATTTACAAAAATGACCTACATGTACAATACATTTGTATCTAACAGGTTATTGCATTAGGTAAGAGGTTGATGTTTATATGAGGTTCATATTGTTAAGCCGGGACCAATAATCATTATTTTCTGACAGCGCTTTAGCGATTTAGAGAATGTTGCATTAGGAAGGTTGTATTGTAGTAGTCTTATGAATGGATGGTGAAAGACAAAATGAAGTACAAAAGAACATCCCTTATTCAATAGCTCCTGGATTGGTCTGACATATTGGTTTACAAGGTTTATTGGCTAATAGAGGATTAGATTTAATCACAACATTTAGAATGTGACCCACTCCGGGACCGGTCTCACAACATTGATTTATAGAGGTTTATTGGCTTAGAGAGGAGTGACTTAGAGAAGTTCAATCTACTGTATATGTTGTATTGAAAATGGACGAAAATTGTTTAAGTAGAAATAGGTAAAAGATAGAAGGAAAAAATAAATTGTTAGCATTTCTCAAATGGAAATGAAACACCGACTAAGGTAAACTAGCCTATGACGGGTTCTTAAAACGGTCCATGCAGCAAACACCTTGGAGTGACCAATTACAAATTTACAATCTTGTATCAACCTGTGAGGCTGTGACAGATCTTTTTCAATAAATGAGATTGACAAGGGCAACATTAGATTGAGTTAGTAGCAGTGTCGGTATTTTTTGTTTATGGCGAATTTTATTAAAATGGCTGTATTCCATGTGCCATTTTGTAGACTGCAGTTTGAACTGTAAAAGTGACATCTAAGACGAATAACGATTTCACAAGTCTAGGATTGGTATAGATTTCAGATATCTAGGACAAATACAAATTTCAAACATTTAGGACACTTATAGATTTTAGACTACGAGGTCAAAACTGCAAAAAGTGCCAAAGTAACATAAATTTGCCATTTTAATGAAATTTGCCATGTTTTTTTTATTTTCGAGAAGTGTTGAAGATTGAAGAGTGGCAACATATAAGAAAATGATGTAGCCAGATATTTGGTATTCATTTATATTTTGGATAGAACTATCTTTTCACCTACATATTTGGATGATTTTTATTTAAAATTGGAAATTTTATCCAAATTATTTTCAAAAATTAGAATGCATTGGCCTCATCATCCAATTTTTCTTCAAATTATAGGCTTGATGCTTCTTGATTATTTTTTGGTGATTTTAGGCATTTAAATGCCTTTAAAAAACCTTGGTTAGTAGCCACAATCAAAGTTTTGGATGATGGTAATGTAGTGATTAATAACTGCAATAGGAACTTTTACTTTTTGAGTCGGAATTCATCACAAGAAGTGATTTTCTTAGGCCTTCATATTGTGGCCATGGTAGGAAATATTGTGATTCCTTTAGGTGTATAAAATGACTATTATAGATATACATTTTGTTGGTTTTGTGATAGTCTAGAGACTCTTTTGGGTTACTTGGGCAACACACTTCAAATATCATAACAAATTTTTATTTTGTCAAAAAAAAATTCAATTGTTTTTTCCATTTCTTACATTTATTTCTATGGAAAAAAATTTAAAATTTTTCAACGATGCCAATAGGATAAACTAATTGTTTTGCCTAATATAGATTGGCTTAATTGAAATGACAGTTGTATTAAAATGGATGATTTTCATCCGCATCTTTGTGTATATTAGGATAAAAAAAAAAGAGCATCTTTGGCTATTACAATCTACATGAATAAAGAGTATTGAAGGGAGTTCTATGGGTGAGTGGATAGAGACAACTACTACCCTTGGTATCTTCTTTTGAAGGTAAAGTCTAGACTTTAGTACAATAGGGTTCAATAAAGATTAGAAAAAGGTATTGACTCATGCAAAGAAATTATGTTTTTTTGTTCATGAAATTGACAATTGTACAAAAAGGTGTTTGTTGTATGTAGTTTTTTGCACAAGTTTTTGCATTTGTTTCTCATGCATAATTAACATTGCATTCTTAAATAACCTTAAACAAGTGTACTAAATTTTAGTTTCCAAAAAGAAAATTGCATATTTTTGTGAATTTTGATTCCATAGTTGCACATTATAATTGATTGAAAGCCAATGGTAGTGAATTTGTAGAATWCAATTGTAGGAAGTATCCATAGGTAACTACATTGTATTATTGTTTTTAAAGGTTGTGCTTAAAAAACACTTTGGTACTCATGGCATGTCTTGACTTTATACAAGTCTTTATGTAGGCTTGAATTTTAAGCAATGCAGTATTCTTAATTTTCAAATAATTTTCTAGATATTACATATTATTATTACTTTTTTTAAATTACTTTTTTATTTTTTTCCAAAGCCCTCTTAATCCCAATACTAATAAAAAAAATGAAATACAGTTAGTAAGTATTTTTGCAATCATTTGGTAACAAGACATTTTTTTGGTTTGTGAAAAAAGAGCAATTTAGTGACTAGAATGAAAAAATAATGAACCAATGACTCCATTTTTAAGAGGTGTCAATTTGTAGATGCTTAGACTTTTTTAATTGTATGATGAAGGCTTCCATCTTAACTTGACTTGTTTGTTAAATCTTCAATCTATATCACCTAGTATAGAATATTTCACCTTAAATTTACTTAAAGGGGATCTTATTATAATAAAGGCCACGCTAATAAAAAAATTTATGATTCACAAAGATACCATTTTGACACCACACAATAACTATTTCAATACTAATTATAAGATAATTCCAAGAACTATGGATAAGTTCATGATTCCTCAATCCTCATCTTATATAATGTAGAGTTCACTATCATCAACATTTCAAGATGTCAACTTCCATAGACTTCATATTTGTCAAAGATATTATTAATTTTAAAAAATGTACATAAAAATACTATAAAAAATGTAAGAAGATTTGTTTTGAATAAAGGGAATAGAGTTTCATTCACCATCCTACCTTGTTCAAACATTAAAATAAATATAATGTACTTGAAATTGCAATAATTAAAAATTCCAATCATTGAAAAACAAGTCTACGCAAAGTATTGTCATCAACCATTAGATTCTAAATTGACATACAAAAAATGAATATTGTACGTCATATTCAAGGACTCAAGGTCAATTTTAAAGCAACTCACCTCCTCAAATGTACACTATTTGTACTTGTTGATTTTCCATCTTTGCAGGAATGCACAAAAAGTGAATATTTAAGGAGGTATGCAGTTTAAGAGCCTTATGCCATTTTGACTTCAAAAATTCATAACTAATGCCACAAAGATCCAAAAAATATGAAAAGACTTGGGTTAGAAACCAACTCCACTTGTCTTTCCACTTGTCTTTCCACTTGTCTTTCAAGGCAAATTTAGTGAAAAATATTTCAAGAAGTTTCACCTCCCCAAAATTCAAATTCACCTCTTAGATGCTTTCTTTGCTTTGTGGATCTCCTACTTTGCTTTGCTTTGCTTTGTATTGTAGATCTCCTACTTTTAGGCATTTCCACAAGTGACACTGAAGATGATTCTAATTCCCACATCCTCATTAAAAAGACAAATCAATGTAGCCCTTCGCTGATATTAAGGGGACCATACTAATTAATTGACAATTCACACTATATAAATATCTACCTTTTTTGTACATCAACAGTGAGTGAAGTCTTCATGGGCTATACATCATCTTTTGAACATCTACAGTTTCCCTCATTTAGTCCCCGTAATTATTTGGTCCCCTTCATACCCCTATTCAATGTAGTACTTGACTTGTTCAATACGTGTTCTAATTTTTCATTCAAATTCATCATCATAATTKCCACTTTTTGAATTGCTGTGAAACTTACTTATCTGTTCGAATGACTTTATCCATGAGTGATGTCCACTTGTTTCCCTGATAGACTTCATTTTAACAGTGTGCAAAAGGCGCATGCTGATAAGCAAATCTGGATATTGAGGTCATAAACTTCTAGTACTAGAAACTTACGATAGAGCACTGTAAATCCAATTTGTCAAAGCTTGGGAGTAYTGCCATCTAAGATTCAATCGGTCCCAAGCTTTCATTGAACCAATTATGGATCCGCACTTTATTACGAGGATTCCTACAAGTCCTGTTTTCTTTCAAATTGTTGCCACGTACAATATGGATTCTTAACACACTGATCAACCGTACGAAAGAAGAGAGGCACACTGCAATGTATATAAAATTCCACATGGATGTATAGTTCATTGAGGACAACAGTGGGAAACTCACGCAACCCTAAAATTCTCCAATGATGTCCTATTCGTAAAGAAGTCGTTGATACGGCAGTCTCAAAGAGGTTGGTAGACTTCTCGAACATCACTGAGCATGTGGAGAACCTCAAGGATAGTTGACTCCGTTCTGTTTAGGTTGATGCCTCACCCATCTCTGCCTCGGCTGGGCCTTCCTGGACTGGATAGTATTTGTAATGAAGTTCACCAACATCGTCGCCTGCCATTTTCTTCCACCCAGAAGGACCTACGTAGTAAACTGCAAGCAAGAAAATTTCGTGGAGGGTTAAAAGAGACTTTTGATAGATGAACCACAAATGACAACAAAGCTGATTCATCATTGGCAGGTTTCTTAATGATTTCATATCGTTTCATTCAAATGCCCAGGCCAATAAAAGAAAGTTGGCTTTGGAAGCTCATACTCAAGTATGTTAACTCTCAAAACCGTATTTCTGTCGTTCAAAACTGTAGGGCAAGGTTTCTTCGTTCTTTTGGTACGTATACTTGCCTTCATTGAAGCATCTAAATGACCTAATTCAAGTCCTATAGGAATGGAAAAAGACACTTTTGGCCATGTGGACACTGCGGGATTGACAAATTTTAAAATGAGCCGAGCAACATAACTGAATAGTAAGGCGAAGCAGAATACCCATCAACGACCCACATAAGAAAGGAGAGCAAAGCTTACCACTGACTACACCACCACTAGCTCCATCACGAAAAGTAGCATGGTATATTGAACGACGAGCAAGCTCTACTGCTTCATCAATCGACATGTCCCAATTAAATCTGAAAAACAAAAGCAACCAACGGCACCCCTCACAAAGTCAATCAACGATACATCGCAGAAACATTGTGGAAAGCAGCATTATCTTCGAGAAAATCGATACGCAGGCTGGTCGTCACAATAATCTGGATATAAATCACAATAGCGTTGTGTCCAGATCGCAATCCTCCCTTACCCTGTGTCGAGGACACCATACGCGTAAGTGGATCCWGATCCAACAGAAAACCGTGTGCCCTTCACCCTGCCACCCTCGCTGTCCACATAGTATAGGCCCGGGCCCTGCCAGTAAGGTTTAAATTACAACAAAGAAAATGCAGATGTYAAGACCAAATCCATACCCAACTTTAACATCAAGGCAAATCAAGTACTTCARTTAACACAACAAAGATGCAACGAAAGCGAAAAGAATAARTTCTAGCACAAGCATCTGGCATCACCTCTACTAAAATGGAATTTCTTTTTTGTCCAATGATTATTTAACAACTTGCAGAGGTATGTTTCCAGAGTTTGCACTCAACAGCATGACGAAGATGAAGAAAATCATAAAAGCGAGCTCACTGGAAAATTCTGACAGCAGGCAATAGCACAGCTGGTCCAGAGTTTGCTGGGATAGATTTCATTCTCGTGTGCAGATTTTGGAACTCAAATTTTCAACATACATAATTGGACTTTAAATCAAGCGTATCGGTAACAGAAAAAAGGAAACGTACCGTTTCATCCCAGCCAGCAATCATAGTGCCCATGGATAGGCCCATTCCTCTATAAGAATAGAGAGTATTTGCAAGGAGTTTTGAAGCGCCAGTTACTGAAATGCGCCTCTTATTTGCTAACTCATGCAGCCGGCACTGCCAAAATCAAGACGCAGTAAAATCAGCTTGAGCCATTTCTCTGAACCTCGACAATGGTTAGCTTTCGTAGGATATTTTTCGTTTCGCGTGCTTCTCAATAACTCTTTATTAATTGAGTAGACAATATCTGTCATACTAGACTAATTTCTCAGATACGAGGGCTTGCGTACCTCAATATCAAAAGATTGTGCAGAGTCTAGGATTTCACTCTGTACTGTTTTACAGAAAGAGAACTGAAAGCAAGGAAAATGAGATAAGATACCCGAGTGCCTAGATTTCGTTGCCAGAATTGGCAATCGGCAGCACCTCCGGCCATAGTGCCTAGCAGGTACGGATTGATTTCCAAAATTTTCTTCACCGTTTGTGAGGCTGCCGCGGAAATACCAATACCGTTATCAGTAACATGTAWCACACGTAGTGTATCCAGTCACAAGCTTTTCAAACGAGAAGTTYAGTTTTTGACAGACATAAAAACTACGTTCATAGCTTAAAATTACACTAAAAATGTAAGAAAAGCTCCTCCTTCTATTCCAAAGTAATTACAAATAAAAGAACTCGAATAGACAACAAAGATGACCACGACAGCAATTGCCGTCGAGAGGGTTCAGCAAAGAGCATACAAATGTAGTTGCCCATGCTGGCACGAGAGTCAGCAGCCACAATGACGCCATGCTTGAAAACGAAAGCCAASGTAGTTGTGCCCTTTGCAGGTTTTACCATCTGCACAGCTGCTTTTTGAAAACCATCGAGCTGCATCACCACAAACACTCTTGTCAGAAAGTTCTAAAAATAATGGTCCAGCAACTCAATATCCACCACGTCTTCAGAGAGAGGTAGTGACTACTCGAAATTCATATCAATATTACAGCAAATGCGTAACCTTAATCCCAAAATTGACAATGACAATCCCAGTCAGCTTTTGCTCTGCTCAAATTCCCCTCCGCTTGCCAGCTCAATCATATCAAAGAAGAAACTCATAAATCCTCTAAGGAACTCATCCGTCTACTATGCTGGCCCCTGTTCCCAGCAGTAGCTCATCTACTCGTACACATGGGTTGGACTTATCAGCAAATTAAGCGTAAACATAACTCGGCTAAATCTATAAGRTCACTGATCTTGAAATGGAAATGAGGTTATCTACTTTCACTTGTTGACGCCCACAACCTCCCACTTGTGTGATCTCTCCACAGCTCTATAAAGATCGCCCAAAATCACACTCCAACATGTTGATTATAATGCTTGCAATTCGACACAGGTAGTATCCTCGACCTCATTCAATACGGATATCGCTATTTCCGRTCTTCGACAGACAGATGATCAAGAAACCCTAAAATCAACCATATCTGAAATTCGGATTGTTTGCTCCGCAAAACTAGATGATTGGGGCTTTAAGTGCCACAAACCCTTAATTACACCCAACTTCTGAACTAGWGGCTCAATCCATAAGTTCCAATCTCGTCAACAATTATCCTTCGTGACCAAATTTCTTCACTAAACCAACACATCCACAGCGATGAGAGCACTTACATCAGCAACAGCAGGCAACTGGAAGCTCGGGGTGGCATAMAAGTGAGGTTCCACGCTCGAAGGCAAACTATGAAGCGTGGCTGGCTCCAAAGCACTGAAATCCAACATCGCTGAAGAGCTGGGACACGATCTGCGAAGTAATTCAATTTGACGATGCGGCAAATGGCAAGAGAAGCTCCGGTGGTGTCGCGACGAAACTTGGAACACAGAACTGTAACCCTAATGATCGTCAGAAATACATTGTGCAATTGCCCTTCTTGTGCACGCCAGTTCAGGCACCGAAAACGTTCATTTGAAGGATGAAAACAGGTTCTTACGACAATTTTCATCCAGAGTTTTTGAGCGCAACTTTTTTGTTTACAGCTACTGCTGAATCTAAGTGCGARCCACGTGTCTCTCCCACGTGGACCTCGATGACTTCCGTTAATGACTTCTGTWCCTTGCCGACCCAGCCTCGCGACGTGCCTGGCACTTGTTCTTCATGCCAGTGCTCTGAGCTCAAATTTAGGGTTTCTGTGAGTTACCTCGTTTAYAGTCTTTGCTCTCGTTGAGCTTCTATCGCCATCGTCACCGTCACAGACAATCCCTCAGGTTCTGCTTCTGTTTTCCATCTCGAACTTCCTGTTTGATGCAGTTTTTCTTTTTCTTTTTTGGGAGCATCTAGAGTTTGTGGGTGAGTTTCTTGAGCTTGGTGAATRTAAATCTCCGGTGTYGCCTYTGGAATTTGATTGTTCTCACGAGATTGGGGAGGTCCTACTGTATGTAATTATACTTTATATCATTATGAGAATACATCATCATGAGCCTGATCTTTGCTTATCGTTTATGAATTATTTTGGTTTTCTGCTTGTCGAGGTTCAGAAGACGATCTGTGGTAGTTTTACAGTAGTGATCTAATTATTGCTGCGGGATATTTTTATCTTGACTTCGTAGATGTTTGCAGAGTTCGTATAGAGCAAGTTTATGCTAGTTTTTTTGTCGCTGTTAGACAATTATGTGAGAAGCTCTTGAAGATTCTGATAGTAGGTATTTATTCGATTATTTTCAGGTGCTTCGATTCAACGGTCTCTCAGGATGGCGCTCCAATGGTACCTGCTTGGAGTTGTTGCTGCTGTTGAAGCAGCTGTTCTGTTGCTACTGTCAGCGCCGTTGCCACAGGGACTTGTGAAACAAGTTTTGGAGCTTGTGAAGAGATTTCTGCAACCGGGTTTGGCTATTGTGCCGTTTGCGTTTTTCCAGCTCTTGGGTAGAATACCACCACCTTTTTCTGGATTCTTGATTATTTTATATTATTCATCGTGTTACAGAGCAGGGATTCTCCATAACATTATCTATATCCTCACGACGGAGTTTCTTTGTTCAGTTCCTGGWTTTAACYGAGACTTTTGAAACTTTGYCGGTCTCGTGAGTCACTTATTTGGGTGYCATGGGGTGGAGACTTTGGCCCTATTCATTCGAGAGACTTCTGAAATGATTACATCGTGTGCGGTTTCCATTTAAATACCCTAATTGCAGCTTGATCGATATTATGCCTCGGATGGTTTTATGCTGGATTCTTGCCTGTTTGAAATTCTACTAAACTAACACCTAAGTTGTACCATCGAATAATTTTATTTCCTTGTGATAGAAATGACAGTTCCTTTTAGGGTAAGTGAAGTTGGATTCAARCTGAAGTGAAGTTGATCGTTTGTGGTTTGGGTTCTTGTTTTTTAGCACTATTTTTAAAATACATCTACATTTTCTTTCATTTTTACTCCCAAGCGTGCATGGTCCTATGCCTAGTATCACTTTGACGACTTCTGGACCGGTGTCTGGCACCTGCCAAGCTAGTGATATACATTTTGTTGGTGCTATTTTGACTTAAGATGTCGTCATCAATTTTTGGGCTGGTTGCAGAGGTATACTGGAAGTATGAGCAYCGCATCAATTGCGGGAAGACGGAGTGTTCCCCATTTGACAGAGATCGTTTCCAAAGATCCGTAAGACCACAACCGTTTTTTCAAGGACATGTTATTCGCCGGCTTGCTAACAATCTTGTAGAGAAATTATAGTACTCGGTTTATCCTCCGATGGACTGGTTCTCATGCACTTTAAAAATTATACTTGTGCCTGTGCAGCTTTTCAAGTCTCAACGGAATGCTCTTCTTGGGCTCAGTGCTGTCTTCTTGTACTGGTATGCACGCCAAAAATATGCTCTTTCATTCATTTGGAGTAATGCATGACTATTCATTTGGTTCTTTAATCGTGTGTACCCTGTCGTGCAGAACGAATTCCATGTTTTTATGACATGTCTGCTTGGATATTCAGCTTCCAACTTCTTGTTAGTCATTTGACCTTGTTTTGGCAATTGATACAAATACTTGGGTTGTCTCGTGTAGGCTTTTATTCCGGATTGCAAAGATGCAGCAAGATTTGTTGCAAGCTGAAAATCGTGTGAAGCTGGCAAAGGAGGAATGATGCACTCGATTGCCAGTTTTGTAAATTGCTATGTACACGGGTGTTTTTTCTGTCTAAAGTTTTAGTATGCGTCTGAAATATGTCCAGATAAGTGGAGCTTTAGACCACWTTTGTASGGTAWTTTTTAATGTYTGTTGGTGTAACGCGTTTTGAATATATTAAACCTGGTTGTTTCACTTTCTCAACCAGCATTTCCAATTCTGTATTTTCTCTTTGCATCTCTGTCCYACATTTGAGACTAACAAGGCTTTTAACTTCAGAAATTAACAAAGTAGTCTGTAGCTTCTGAGTTGGTGTTCAAATGTTGATCTTGTACTTTCACATCTTTTTTGTCCTATTGTTATTCATGGAATTCACCTTTAAATATTTCCCATTGAGCACTGTAACATGTTCTGTATATATTGTATTGGCATGAATGGTTTCAATGAGGCTTTGGTCAGCCAATGTTTCACCTTGTTCGTGTATGATGTGGTTCGCATGTTATGCTCTATCCTTATAATTCCTGCAGCACTCTTTGGTTTCATGTTTTTAGGCTCAAAATTCATAGATTTTAAAATAGTTGTCTGATCTGTACTGCGATGGGTKATGTCCGACTCTGGACCTGGATTTGAGAAGCACCACCTCTCTAGCATTTCTGTCAATCATGCGTGTCCAATCTGATCTGCTGTCTTCATGTGTCATGAGCATGCCTTTGGAAACGCCCAGGGCATTACCCTTTGTGCCTGAATTTGCTTTTGTCCAAAATTACCTATGTAATTTGATWTGGTTCATTGTGCAGGTAATGCACTTAGAACAGAAGTCAGGACTTGAGAAATCAAGGGGACCATGGGGCCAAAATTACATGTAGTTGTGTCTTGGATTTGTTTGCAGAGGAGGGAGAAATTGCAAAGCAGGTTAGTATTGCAGAAAATCAAATAGACTATAGAGCTTTGATTTTGAAGATGCAGGTATGTGGTAAATCATCTCTATTTGTCCTATATTCCACTATATTCTTGGATTTTCCCCTTGTACAACCAGGATACTATTTTGCCCTAGAATGTGCTCACGGGGTACAATTTAGTTGAACTGGGTTTGCTTTTTATTTAGGTGCATTACCTTATGTTGTTTTAGGAGTATGCTTCAAACAARAGCCGAGGACTGGCAAGTTATTGCCTTAATTTTTGCAGCCTGCTATAGCTTTTGAAGACTGATGAGGGAGTAGTGCTGAACTTTTAATGGACACAGACAGACATTTAGGCTAGTCATGTTTACACCCCACCTTGCTAATAGAACTCTAACAAACTGTATGATCAGATGCATTGTTATTGGCATCCTTAATATACAAGACAGGATCAGGTCCCTAACATTTTCTGTGTCAAGAATGATGGAGAGTGCCTCGACCACAATCAACACCGGAGGGTGCTACAGTACTGACGACAGGGGCTAGTACTTACAAACACCACTAAAAGCTGAAGGAAGGACAAGTATTTCCAGATATGATGCAATGATGTTCTCCTGCTCACGATATCAGTCTCTCTTGYGACTTTTGAGGTCACAAATGCTTGCATTCTCGAGATGTTTTTCCAGCCACAAGCAAATTTTATGTCAGATTCTTCTGGGGTGTGCAGACTGTGCACCTGTGATTATTTTTTGGAGCAGTACCTGGCACAAGCCTTCACAGCACTCAGGCGCAATTCTGGAGGGACAGAGTCTGCCGGGGCTCAAACCTGTCACTGAATGTGAAATTTCGACCCCCAAATAAACGCTGGTGTGGACTTGAGTGGTTGACAACTAAAGAGCTTGGTGGTGAACATCACTTCACGATATAAGGTAAGAGCTTTTGCAATTATAGTGTTAGTGACATTGAATATGAAGAACAGTGCCTTGTTTGCACACATAGTGACTTTCTGTACAGCCTCCTCATGTACAGTCAGGTACAGATATAATTCGAATTTTTTTCGAAGTGGTTTCAGTGACAGTGATGAAGTCACTGAACTTCAGAGAGCTCTCACAGGGTCAAAAATGAATGAATTTCTAAGTTACAAAATGCATTGTAAAGAGAATTGAATCAAGTCTGAAATTAGATGGCCACGTGTCATTTGCAAACTCCTTCTATTATATTCGAAAAACTTGAATGATCAAAAGTCGTTTTTCAGCAGAACAGGTTCTCGCATGAAAAAATTCGAATTATATCTGTACCTGACTGTACAGTAGAAGAAGAAGAGTAACTCTGGTCATTTTTTGACCACCATGAATGAAGAGTCTGTTGGTGATAGTTCTACTATCTAAGCCATGTAGGCCTTCATGTACATTACATTGAAGAGTCTGTTGGTGAGCCATGTAGGCTTTCATGTACATTACATTGAAAAGTATGTTGGTGATAGTTCTTGCTATCTAAGCCATGTAGGCTTTCATGTACAGTACATTACAGGGTTCTGTGTACATGACTATCATATGTAAAAATCTTTCCTTGTGCATGACTGTACCCTAAGTTTTGGTGAGACTATGCCTTGGTTAGAAAACATGGTGTTTTTGAGGTTTAGGGTTTACTTACCATGGGATTTGCACTTACCACTCCTGGCACAGGAACTGTGTTTATACTCTGTTTTGCAATGAGAATTATGGTAGCGAAGCAGCAACATCCGGAAGTCACCCCTTCCGTAAAATGGGCACTTCCCAAACCGCCACTTTTTGCAAATGTACCTAGTTACTATTATTAGAATGTTTAAATTTTCGAATTTTCTTGTTTGGGAAGTGAAACAACGTTCCAACTAATGCGATATTTGGATATCATATGCAAAAGTCACCAAGGGTCAAAGTTTTTGGTAAAGGTTCTAAAATTGTTTCTTCCACATGGGTACATATTGAATTCGGGGATGTACATGAAGTAATATGGCAGTTTCAGAGTACCTACCTTAAATCTTGGCCAAAGTGTAGATATTGATCATAAGATGTATTTTGTATATTCAATAAAGTTTAAGGTTGATGTATTGAGCACTTGTAGATCAAACTTTGAAATTTCAGAAATTATGTATGCAATACCCAAATAATACTTTCTAAACATTCATATCTTTCATTTGTTAATAAGATCACTAAGATTTTAGAATCACTTAACAATAAAGACTATAGTATGCTATCTTGTAAAGGTTCAAGGGCTTTTTTTCTTGAAAATACACTCAAAAGTTCCATTTCTATTATAAAAGGCACAATTTTTTTCAAAATTCCTTATTCAACTATAGGATCTTGCACTATACTAGTAAAAGAATGTATAGAAGAAATTTCAAAAACTTTGACCTTGTATATTGCAAGATATTAGTGTGTCAAAAAGCGGGTATTAGTGCACCTTGCTAGACTAGATTATAAAATTCTAAATCTTTTTCACTTAAAATCTTTGTACCACTCATTTTTATTTTTATTTCAAAATTTGTTGAGTTGAGAAGGGTTTTCGGGGGGGGGGGGGGGAAAGGGAGGGTTCCAAAAATAAGATTTGATTTTCATTCTTTGAATAATTACTAAGTAGAAATAAATACAAAATAGAAGGTGAAACTAAATCATTAATAGCAAAAGATGAAATTGATACACACTAATACAAATAGTGAGATTTTCTTAACAAGTGAGTTAAACCTTTTGGATCTTTTTTTCTTGAAATTTTTAGAGAAATTGAGTTCAAAAACAAATTCAATATATTATTTTTTCAAGATGATGTTAGATTGCTTCCATAAATTTCACATTGCTAATCCAAAAAGAATGTCAAATTTTTTTATGTAGAAAAAATACAATCTATTAGAAGAAAAAATTTGAAATTTTATCTCAATTTTTTGCGGGTCTTTTTGATGCCCAACAAATGCAAATTGTGCTTAGGGTCGTATAACATTTGGTTGTATCACATTTGGTCTGGGCACCAAGTGAAATAAAGATCGTATTCCCTAAATGTTTGCTGGAAAGATCGTATTCCTTACAAGTTTGTTGGAGAATTTCAAATGACTTAAACTAGCACTTGCGGAAAATTTATTCACTATTAGTTATGAATTTCTAATTTTATCATAATCAAATACATATTAGGTATGAGACTACTTTTTATAAGGATAAGACAAGATTATCAAAAAAGTCAATTTGGGGGCAAAACTTGTTGTTTATACATCCTACATGAACTTTGAAATATGTTGTTTGAATTGCACCAAAAAATGTTTTTTTAGTAGAACTTGAAAAAAATATTTCAACTTTTTGTGATTTGTGATTTGTGATTTGGATTGAGAAGACAACTTTTTATATACATGTGAGGTGGTAGGAGGGAAGACAAACAATGTGGGATATGTAAACTAGTTCATAGTTTAAAATAGAACCTAAAACTATTGCCCTAAACCCTAAAACCGCCACCTTGTGCAGGACCAAGATAGCAGTCATTGTCCTTAGTTCCATTGGGTTGGTTGTCTTGTAACATCACTCCAATCCTGCCACTAGCTGACTTAGCTAGGTCCTGTGATTCAAGCTAAGGACCATGTCATGTCATGTAGGCCAGGCCTACTTTTGTTGGCACCATTTAATGTCTTGCTTGAGCAAAGTTCACACATCCTTAACTTGCCATTAATCTATAACTTCACTAGATATTCAAGATGCATCAACATTGATATTATGCAGAGATGCTAAGAACAACCCACAACAATATGGTGAAGCAAATCAATGGAGGACATTCTTTTGACAACGAAGATCAATGGTACAGAACATTTAGAGGGAGTTATGGCATGTTGCTATGTGGATGCTCGAAGTAAGCTGAGAATCATGGCGATAGAAGTTTTGAGAATCCTTAAATTCAACAATGGAAAGAAATCTTGGGTTCTAAGCTTAATGCGAAGCTTCGTACCAGTTTTCTTTTTTCATTTTTTACAAACTGCCAAAGTGACGACATTAAATGTTATAGTGGTGCTCCAAATTACAACATTCATCTACATATTGGATGTATAATATGGTTTACATCCACAATTTGGCAATTTCATCTTAGATTTTTATAAATTCAATGTTGTTTGGAAATTTCATCCAAGTTTTTTGACATTTTTTTTGGCATGTTCAACTAGTAATAAGCTACACTAGGGTGGTAATAGGCTTGTCTACTTTGGTGCATATGAAAGGCGTCTTTTCAAAATTAAGACCAATATTAAGATATTGGTCAACCTCCTATTTAAATTGTTTTTTTCATTTATTTTGGGTTGACTATGCAAAAAAACAATCTTTAGTAGAGTGATGAAGCTCTTTACATCCATGGAAATGAATGAAACCTACAATATATAGATGAAAATCAATTTATTCATCCAACAAAGTGTACACTCATCCAAAATAGAGTAATATCATCCCAAGATTTGGTAGCATTTTATTGATTTCATCCACTAAAAAAAAGAGTGTCTTGCCAAATATTCCATACAAAAAATCTTACATTTCTTTTTAGCAAAATATTGCTCCAAGAAAAAAGGTTGCCCTAATATCATAGATTTTCACATCTCCAGCAACAAGAAACAACTCCAACATCCAAAATTTCCATGGAGTCAATTGCTCTCTTTAAAAAAAAGATAGACCTAAATGACATGTCATCCTAGATATCCATCATGAGTTGAATTATCTCCTACATTTTTATTTTTATTTTATTTTTATTTTTATTTTTATTTTATTTTTATTTTTATTTTTATTTTTATTTTATTTTTATTTTTATTTTTATTTTTATTTTATTTTTATTTATTTTTCACACATATCTATTTCCAAAATGGTAACAAATTGAGGGATGAGCACCTAGGCTCTGAATCATTGGTTATAGGTCCGTCCTTTAGGGGTTAATGGTTCTGAAACCGGTAGTTGCAACTTATAGGAGTTGACAAACAACGCCATTCTCGGAACCCAAAAGTCAACATTAAAAAACAGCAAGTTACTGAAGTAGCATCAGTACTCAACATCAGTACTCATTGAAGTACTTAATGAAGTAGCATCAGTACTACTCAAACCTCAAAACACTTCATTGGTTTCAAAAAAATAAAAATAAATAAAAAAATAAAAACTCAAAACACAATTTAATTTAATTTAATTTAATTTTTCAACACAAATGAAACGGAATTTCATTGCAAAGATAACCATACCAAAACACAAGTTTAACCCCTAAAGTTTTTTGACTACCCTAAAGGTTTCTGACTATGTTTTCACCAAAAACGCTCAAAAGCTGTTATTTTTAGTACAAGTACTAAACTTTAGAAAAATAATATTTTTAGACACCTGTAACCGTAGGATCTTGTATTAACCCCTAAAGTCCTATTGGCCCTATAAGGGCCAAAATGCGACTGTTGGTAGGCTCATATATTCAACCTGAGTTTTTGAAACATTTTGTGAAGCTAGAAAATCACATAAGCTTTCTGAAGATATAATTTTTATTTCAATTAGTACATGGGAGCAAAAGTTATGGCACAATAAGCCAAAAATGGAGGTTAGCGGGCTTCACAAAAAAAATCACAAAAAGTCAAAATAGTTTAATTATTTATTTTCTAAAATATTACATTTTTGTGTACATGTGAAGCTTTGATTCAATCTATTTGGACTAGTAATGAGAAAGTTATGAACAATCTTGTTTTTCAAGCAATCTAAGCAATCGCTTGGAAAAATAACTTGTAGGATTTATTTTTAATGCAGTTTTCACAATTTTTCAAAAAAAAGTTGTGTGACAAGGATAACTATGCTTGCTAGAACAATCTCACCATTTAGATTATTGAATTTCAATTCCATCTGAAAGTTATGTACAATTTAGTTATTTGTTCAATCTTAGACCAACTTCTACCTAATAATTTTTTAAAGGATGAAAATCAAGTTTTTCTTTTTGAAATTTATTTCCTAGACTTCCAACTTAATTTTCCAGCATTAAAAACTTTAAATTCAAAGTCTAAAGTGCAAATAATTTTCGAAAATGGCAGTTAAAGTCATCTAAAATTGCAAGACAGTGTTCAAAAAATGTTTTTTTTCCAATTTTGAATGCTAATATCTTCCAATCTGTACAGTCAAACTTTGTGAAGTTTTTATTACATGATCTCAGACAAACAAGAAAAAGATCTTATGGTTAGATTCTAAAAAAGTGTTTCTTTTGTTTTCTTGTATGAACATAGATAAAATGACAGTTTTAAGTGGTTTTTGGTAGATTAATGGCCTTGGGACTTTAGGAGTTAAGATAGTTTGAGAAGATGTGGGAAAAAATTCATAAATTTCTACCGTGTAGATTGGAAGATATTAGCGTTCAAATTGACATAAATACATTTTTTGGCCCTACAAAAAACAAGGCAACAACACTTCACAAGTTCACATTTGCATGAAAAATGTCCAAAATGGCAATAACTTTTTGGATTCATTCTTCAAGGCAAGTTGGCTACTCATGCTTGGAAATTTTCAGATCATTTGAAACTGTACATCATACAAAAAAAGAATTGTAAGTAGAAAAAGGTGGAAAATGATTCAATACGCTAAATTGTTAAGAATTTAGTTATGGAATTGAAAAATACCAATCCAAACAGTTGTAATATTGTAATAAACATTCTACATCCAATGTTTTTATTCATTTTTCAAAAATATTGAGAATTTAGTTAAATAAAGGACTTCAAAGTTTATTTTAGCTTAAACGATTTCATAACTACCCGCTAACTAAAACTCCTCATAACTTTCATCTCATTAATCAAAATAGGATGATTCAAAGATTTCCACATGTAATCTAAAAAATCTAAAAAATCAATTTCAAATTTTTATTTCTTAAAAAAATGATTTTTCAGGGTTTTTTGGATATGCCCGAGCTATCTGGAGATTAAGAAAAACATATCATGCAATAACTTTTAAACCATGTACTCAAAAGTTGTGAAAATTGTTGGGCCTTAAAGCTACTCTTTGTGCACATGTTGTGTGAAAATTTTCAAGAAAATAACTAAAATCTTCATTTATAGTGAGCTGCCAAAAAATGCAATCTGGTCCTTTAGGGGTTAAGATTATGGGAGGCAACCCATTCTTGATCGCCTCCATTCTGGAATTTCTGGCATTGTAAGATGTTGTCTTTTCCATGCAATAAAGATGCGTCGTGATTAATCACAGCATGGTTCACATTATAATTCTGGCGCATTAAAATTAGCTACAAGTCTTTGGATACTGCAACCAACCCTTAGTTGGAATTGAAAAGACCTATATGACTAGAGTAGGATGACCATAATGTTCATGGTAATTTTGTTTGGAGAAATAAGATTATGAAAAAATATGGAATCCTTTTCAAACCTACTTATGTACAATCATAGGAAAATTTTCTTTCAACGTACCCGCAATCCAGATAACTMAAGCTCCATGCTAAGTGGTTAGAAATGGGTTGCCTCCCTTAGAGCATCCCGACGCCTGGCGCGAGGAAAAAGCCTGGCCACGGACCACTTGCTAAGTGAAAAAATGAGCCTAGGCTTGGTTTCATAATTGTGCCCCACCGTACCCCTAATACGGGGTACAAACATGGGGAACCGGATTTTCTCGGTTTCCAAGGTGCCACCTTATAAGTGCCGACAACGCAAAAGATTTTTTAAAACAAAGGTGCCTCAAAACTTGTAATTAAAAACAAAAGCAAAATCATACTGAATCATTGTGAACACTCTCCAGTTGGCCAAGTCTTCATCAAATTTGGCCAAGTAAGGCCACTAGCTTTTTTGGCTTGGCCGTGCATGCCGTGGGACAGTTAAAATGGTTGGGCCCAACTACATACCCAGTTTGCATCATATCTTTTTTTTAAAACAAGCGTATTGAAGAACACACTATAAGGGGTTTCCATCAAGTAGAAAGACTGATTTCACGCCAGATAAACCGCTTGCTAGGTATCGAACCTGCAACCGCGCCATTCACTTTGGTCACCTTTCAACCATCATCTAGTAGTTTAGGGTCATCTCAAACTAGTTTCCATCATATCTTGAGTTGTTGTGGGGATACTCTTGCACAACCAAAGGACGCACCCAACAAGCCACCCAAGTAGGGTTTGTTTTTTAGGCAACCAAATGCCCAATTCTTTCAAAAAAAGAATAGGTAGCTTCAAGCCAATAGAAAAAAAAGAAGGTAAATGTCTTAAAAAGTGCCAAACTACAATCATGGTCCAGCATATTGTTGCCACAATGATTCTAAAACCTCATTTCATCCGTCGTGCAAAGCCAAAATAAATAAATAAATTGCATACAAAAATTACATATTCAAAATTGCTTACTCAAAATCAGACTCTTTAACCCTTGAAGGACGAACCGGTGGCCGTGGAAATCATGCATTTTGATACCGTGTGACATTGTCTACTTTGAAAAAGCTAAATATATTCATTGGAAGTCAAAGTATTGTAGAAGATCTCCCCTTTCCACCTCTAATACCGAGGATGAATGATTGCATTTCTGTCCTACAAGGAAAGATTCTTTGCCATTCATCGGACACAAAACGTCCCCGGCATCGTTTAAGGGTTAAATTCCAGCCTCCAAAAATGAAGGAGCCAAGAACCTCAAACCTTTCTCCAAAGAAAAACCAGCTAACCCATTTGTCTAAAACCCTAAGAAAAAACCCCTAGCACCCAAGCATTCAAATAAGCAACAACGCAGCCACGCGCTCTGGGGAGTCGGGCCTTGAGCACTACAACAGCACCCGGGGTCGACTCCTCGAAGACTCCTCGTAGTGGCGGTAACGAGCACCATCAAACTAAAAAACTAAAAGTAAAGAATTTGACCCTGCGTTTCCACCACGCATTTGTAGACTTCCATCAGTCTCTTTTTCCATGGTGTCAAGTGTCAACCTGTCAATGCCCCAGTCTTCCATCGTTTCCATTGGACTCGCRGTAAAGTTTTCAACGTTTGCCAGTCTCCCAACGAGTCCAGCCTCACTTCCTGACTCTCTCTCTCTCCCACTCCAGGTCGGTCTCCTCCTCCTGCGATCTTACTGTAGTGCCGCATGTCGATTCATCATTTCACTACAGTAGTACAGCCGAGTAGCTGTGAATCCTTTGAACATTGATGATGATCAAAACCCAGCTACAATCGCACACTATTTCATCACCGCCTCCAGCCAGCCAGTGCCAGACCACCAATCCTTCAATTGCAACCAGCTTTGCCTCTGTCTGTCTCTCCGGCCATTCGCGTACTTTTTTCAATTTCTCTACATTCCTTTCTGGTCGTCGTCGAGGTCGCCGGCCCCTTTTTCTCCGAAAAGGGGCAGCTTTTTAGTCGCATGCAGTATCCGAGTCGTCTGCTTTCTTTGTTGTTTGAAGCTTTGTTGTTTGAAGAAGAAATTTTTTCTGCAGCCTGAGATGACAGACTTTGAAGTGCGAGGGACGTTGAACATTGTGGAGGCCTGTGCAAACTCCTCCGTGAAGCGATTGGTGTTGACTTCATCCCTTTCGGCTATGGTTTGGGATCCGCAACGGCACGCAGAGAAGGTCATTGATGAGAAGTGCTGGAGCAACTTGGATTTCTGCCGCTCGAAGAAGGTACGCACACCATATCTCCATCTTCACCTCTTAACTTAGGTTCACCATCTCCATCTTCTCCAATTTTTCATGCCATTTAAGGTAGAGAGTGCGACTCAAAGCATCCCGCCTGTAGGCGCTAATCTTGATCTCGGGAGGGGTTTACTCTTTGATGTAACTGGTTGTCTATTAGTGTTTCTTTAATCCGACCATCTTTCGAGATCCGAAGGCTTGTTGTAATTGATAAAACTAACACGAGTCTGTTGCTTTCCAGCTATGGGGTCCTTTGGCCAAGACCATGACTGAGAAAGCCGCGTGGTCACTAGCAAGAGACAAAGAATTGGACATGGTGGTCATCAACCCAGCCATTGTGCTCGGATCCAAAGTGTTCGGCACTACCCAAAGCCTCTTCACATACTTGAAAGGTAACAAATCTCTCTCCATCACACTTCGAAGTCCCACACATTCCATCAAAGACAGGGTTGATCCAAACCCTAATTATAGATTGTGACATTTGCCCTTTCGTTTCCGTGATCAGGACTTTGAATATGTCAGAGCAACTTCTTGACCTTGAATGTTAGCACTTGTACACTAAGCTGTGACCAGTATTGAAAGAGAGACGCTTCAATTCTACCTTCAATGTGAGTCCTAGCACTAAATTGTGACCAATTGATTGACACCGTTGCTCTCTTTTGGGGGGTTTTCTGCAGGTGTGAAAGAACTTCCTCAGAGTGGCTTGTTTGCGTATGCCCATGTGGAGGATGTTGCCGAGGCTCACATTCGGGCTCTGGAATCCACGGAAGCTTCTGGGCGTTACATTTGCTATGAGAACGTTTTGAGTGAGGAGAAGCTCGTGGAACTGATTCGCAAACTCTACCCTGACAGCACGGTTCCTTCCAGGTATTTCTAGATCCTTCCTTCTGAACCCTAATTTTGCACATTCCGTTGATGTTTCCTGCGCCCCTCTCATGTTGTCAGTGTCGAAATCAACATTGGGTTTGGCTTACAGAGGGTTCTACGCGTACCAAGAGAATCATCTTCTGCATTGATTTCACCTTGACGTTTTTGCGTTCTGTTGGTAGTAAATTAGGGTTTGAAATTTGAAGCTGATTGTTTGTGGGTTGTGTGCAGATTTTCGAAGAATGGGATCCCACATGTACTGTCAAATGAGAAAGTGAAGAATCTAGGATTATTATCAACTCCTGTGCCGCAGAAGTTGCAGTGAGGAGTGAGAATTCTGTCTGGGTTTGAGGGGTTTTTTCCATGTTTTGAACATGGTGGAAATTCTCTTGCCCTTTGTTAGAAATTGCAAATCCTTCGTCTCGAATTCCCAGATGCGGAGACCCGCAGTGATTGTGAATACTGATCAGATCCATCTGTCAACCCATTATGGGGTGGAAAAACATTTACATCAACAACTCATCAACAGCTTCAACTAGTCGAACCTGGTTTGGACAGGAGATTATTCTTCAATATCTGTAAAATAAGACCTCCCTTTTATTGGTAGACTGAGAGCTCTCAAAAGAAAAGATGGGAGATTACCAAGAGTGTACTGTGATGTGGCAATTTTGCTGTTGCCCAATTTAGAAAGAAAAAGCATCGGATGTCGGTCGAGTCAGTTGATATCTGTACAYGAGAGAATTTTTTTGAACAGTGGTAGCTGTGCAAGCAAATGTGTAAAGGTTGTATATGAATCGAATTTAGGTTCTTATGGGACTTGTATGTGCCTACCAAATATGCATATAAATTCACAGTTTACACTACTACTTGTAAATGATTGTTCAATGTCTATTATGTGCGTATTTGTCTGTCATTTATGAGATAACATTTTGAAGGAACATGCTGTGGAAAGCAAARCTTAAAACATATGCAATTCCTGTCTTTGAGGAGTTTGTTCAACTTTATTAGTACATAGTTTTCTTTTCGTTTGGTTTTATTGCAAACATTCTTGAAGGCAGAGTTCAAGAGAGATTAGTATAGGGCGATGCGCAAGGAGGAGGCCATTTCATGATAGAAAGGGCCAGAGGAGGTGCTTTATATTGTGAAATGCCCGACGAGTAGGGACATTGCCCGATGGAAATCACGAGCAAGGAAATTGACGTTGGATGAAACATGTGGGTTGAAAAAACAAAATTGGATGAAGAATTTGTAATGCTTGATTATGCAGGTTTGTCCTGCTTAATTGGGCATTACTGCTAATTGCGCAGTAGAAACCTCCAAAGAAATGAACAAGTGATTTCCTGGGAGTCGTTTACAGAGCAATGTTTTCTTTTAGGTGATTTTGTTGTCAATTTGCACCAAAATGATGAACCCCACACCAAGTCTTTAGAACATAAATAGCAAAATCTTGGATGAAATCGCCAAAAAACTTCAAGTTTTAAAAATAATTGCATGAAATCGCCAAATTGTGCATGAAAATATAATTCTGAATATGTGATGTGCTAATGTGCTATTTTCTATCCAGCATGTGGATGAATGTTAGAAAAGTTTTAGCACCACTAAACATTTAATATCACCACTCTTGCACTTCATGAAAAATGAAAAGAAAGAAAAAACTTTTAGGAGGTACATTTTCATACCTCCTCTCCTGTGAATGATATATCTGGAAAGTAGGCTTTGGTAGCTATTCTCCGCTTGATAGTTACGTTTTCATTTGCACCAATAATTCATCTATCTTGAGTAGCTAGAAATGGATCACGGTAGAAGCACCCAATTGTGTACGTGCACCTAATGGCATCAATTTCTATGTCAAGTACTGATTCTAGAACATAAATGTAGGATAGCTTATCATTTAGGTCAAAAAAATAAGCTATCTACAGTATACATACATTTATCATTTGAAATGACTATCATGTGTAGAAGCTAACGCCGTTAGGTGCACGGATGTCATTGGGTGCTCCTATATATGGTAGAGGGACCCATTACTAACCAGCGCCCCATCTCCAATTAATAGGGTGATGTATTTCCAACCAAGGTTGGAATAGATTTCCATTTTCATCTAAGAATGCGTGTTTTTTATTTTTTCAAGGTTTGGACCAATAAGTTCATGACACATAAGTGAGCAAGAAAGTAGGAAGCAATGAGCGGGGAAGCAGTTCTTGAATGATCAGAATTGAATGATTGTAGATGTTGATCATGGGTCAAGCCCAACTTCGGCCTTCCAAAATTCATAGTAATTTCATTGCAAGAGACAAAATTACCGATTTTTTTGCAATTTCCATCATTTATGTCAATGCACCTCTAAAAATATTTGCTTTGCCCAACACTACCCTAGATCATGTCCGGAATTGCTTATTAGATCGGTTACGGGTCCCTCTACCATAAACCGTAATATATTCTTCTCATTCTCAAACCTTAGTTCAATAAAAAAAAAAGTAGAATCTAAATTTCCTTAATTGTGTAGGACTTGGCACTTTGTTCACACAATGTGCAATAATGCTCTCCAACCTTCATGATTGTTAGTTCAAAACTCCCTGTCTCCCACCAAAAGAGAAAATTATAAAAACATTGCACCTACTCTCTAAATGTCACGAGTTGTGTGCAGTACTTAATTGCCTTGGTCATTTCATCTCCAAGTCACGAAACTTTTGTGGAAGTGGCAACTAAAAATCTCCATGATTCCAATAGGAAGCTTCTGGAGAACTATTCTAAACTTCAATTAGCCCCTGAACGACCGGCATATGCTTTTTGGCTACATAGAGATTTTGGGCAGGTAAATGTGGCTATAAATGTGGCTAGAGATTTCCATATTTTTGGTCCAAATTTTAATGGAAGGTGGAGGCGAGGAATATCTTTCATATGCACTAAGTTTCATGACATTTGGAAATACGAGTCAAAAGTTATGGCCTAATATATTATTTTTTTTGTAAATGGGCAGTCCAGGCAAATTAGAAAAAATCACTTTTTTCAGAAAAAAAAATTTTGATATTGATTTTCTAAAGTTATATATACGTGGAAAGCTTAGAATCATTCCATTTTGATCAATGAGTCAAAAGTTATGAGGATTTTTTGTTTGTGGGTAGTTGTAGATTCTCTACTCTAAAATAAACTTTGAAGTCCTTCATTTTACTCAATTTTCAACATTTTTGGAAAAGAAAAAATTATAGGATGCAGATTGTTTATTACAACATTCCAAGCATTGGGATTGTTATTTTTCAATTCCATAATTAAATTCTTAACAATTTAGTATTTTGAATCATTCTCTACTGCTATCTCCTTACTATTTTTTTCCTATATGTTGTACAATTCCAAATGATCTAAAATTTCAAGCATGTGGCCATGCCAACTTGTCAAGGAAAAAGAATCTAAAGAAGCACCACCATTTTGGACACTTTTTCATAGAAAAGGGAGCTTTTGAAGTGTTGTTGCCCTGTTTTTCAGGCCAAGAAATGATCTTAGTGAATTTAAATGCTTATGGTAGAGGGACCCATTACTAACCGGTGCCCCATCACCAATCAATAGGGTGTTGTATTTCCGACCAAGGTTGGAATAGATTTCCATTTTCTCCTTGGAATGCGTGTTTTTGATTTTTTCAAGGTTTGGACCAATAAGTTCATGACACGTAAATGAGCAAGAAAGTAGGAAGCAATGAGCGGGAAAGTAGTTCTTGAATGATCGGAATTGGATGACTCTAGATGTTGATCATGGGTCAAGCCCAGCTTCGGCCTTTCAAAATTCATAGTAATTTCATTTCAAGAGGTAAAATCACCAAATGTTTTGCAATTTCCATCATTTCTTGTCAATGCACCTCATAAAACATTTGCTTTGCGTAACACTACCCTAGATCATGTGTAGATTTGCTTATTTGATCGGTTACGAGTCCCTCTATCATATATCTTGCAATCCACGCAATGAAAATTTTTGAAATTTTTACCACATGTTTTGAGAGCATTATACTACAAGATCCGATGGTTACATGTGTCAAAAAAAGTTTTGTTTCAAAAATTTGTTACTTGTACTAAAAATGGCAGTTTGGGAGTAGTTTTGGTGAAAACATTGTCATGGAATTTTAGGGTTTGATAAGATAGAAATTTTAATATTCTTCAACATCTAGCATTTAGTCTTGGATCGATTACCAAGCCAAAGAGTGATTTATGAATGATTCTAAATAAACAGTATTGTCTTAATGTGTCAATAGTCAATAGTGTTGACTCAAGGTCTGGATGTGTATTCCCTAAGAGGAAATATAACTCTTTTTCTAATCAAGTGCCCGGATCAAAAGTTATGTTGTCCTAAACTTTTCAAGTAGTTCGGGTAGCTTTGGACAGCATATGCAAAACTACTCTTTTAGAGCTAAAATTTAGCAAGTGTGTAATTTACATGATACAAGATGCAAATGTCAAAAAAAATAACCATGTCTAGTGTAAAAATCTCATTCTAGGAGGTTTTAAAGTCTATTGGCCCTGGCAAGCAAGCTAAAAAAAAAACTTTTTTTTCTAGCTTCAAAAGTTATAATCTTTCAATCCATGCAATCAAAGTTTCTGAAATTTTTTCAACACATTCCCAAAATAGTCTAGTACAAATTTGTAGGGTTGAATTTTGAAATTTATTTTTTATTTTTATTTTTTTCTCATTGTCCTAAAAAGTGACAATTTTTCACAATTTGTGCCCAAAATGAGCCTCGGTCCCTTAGAGATTAATATATCATAAATCACCATTGTAGGTTATTTTGGGAATTTCTATTGCAGCTTCTTATTGTTGACATCAATTTTAGCCATCACAAAATGATGTTTATAACAAGATTTTAAAACTCAAGATTATTTCAAACCCTTATGAAAAAATTGAAATTGAAAATTGAAAAAATATGAAAAAATTGAAAATTGATACAGTTCATACTAACAATAAAAGGCATCTGATTTTATGTATGGAGAAAATTATATTTAGATTGACTATGGTTGCACACCCACCATGGTCAAGATTCATGTGGGCATTTTGAGCTTCACATTAAGGCAGTCTATTCTTAAAGCGACCTTTTAAGAGCTGATTGTATTTGGGGAAATTAAACTCCTTAAAAGAATTTTCAGTAAATTTTTCATAGAAAGAAAATGAGAATTGGCATCTAATCCAAGTTGTTTCATATTTTTTGGAAATTTGATGGACTTAGAGTAATTGAGAATTTTGAAGTTGTAATACATCTGTCATCTTCTAAAATGTACATTATTATTTCATTGAAGAAAGATAAACGTACCTCTATCACTACAAGAGAAAGGAGTGTTTTAAGCAGGGCTTTTTTTTGGACTAGTGTCCCCCCTGCTGCTCTCACTACATAGGCCAGAATTTGGAGGGATGGAGCCAGAGAGGTCAGATTTCTGACAGTCTGGCGAAATTTTGCCAAAAATAAAAGCCCCGATTTTAAGTGAGTTTCTAAGTATAGTCCTAGACACAAGATTTTAAGTAATGAACTTTAAAGGGATTTTCAGTAAAAATTTACTTAAAATGCATGTATTTCAAGTAAATTTTTACTGAATATCTCCTTAAAGGTCGTTACTTAAAATCTTGTGTCTAGGACTATACTTAAAACTCACTTAAAACACCCCTTTCTCTTGTAGTGTATGTTACTAAGTGGTTGCTTTTAGAGAAGGGTTGTTTCTAGAGCACCCTACCTTACATTGATTAATTTAATTGCTACTTAACTTATAGACAAATGGCTAACGCAACCCTCAAGTGCTCCATTGTCTATATTCTAAACAATGAACACAAGGCTTGCAAGAGCTATTTAGTCCAATTCCCTTCTCATTCATCCAATGTAATATTTGAATCTTGAAAAAACAACCTTCCTTAACCCTTGAACATTGAGGCGGAGTTTTTGCGTCCAATGGATGACTATCCACTCAAAACATGCAAACTTGCCATTCTTAAAAACTTACCCCCACCCCACCCCCCCACCCAAAGAAAAAAATGAGAGACATCAAATCAAAAATATAGATACAGTTCAGATATGGCATACCAAATATGGTACAATACAGATACATATATGATATATGGAATATGAATACAGATACAGTACAATAAAGATACGAGATACAAGATATGGACATATCCCATATTGTTTGCAACTCAAATCCAAACAACTTAGATTATAAGATGAGGGGGAGGGGGGCTAATAAACCATTTTAAAAAAATATAATGGGGGTCTTTTGAGTGTATGGAGGGAGGGGGTGCATTAATTGAAATGCACCAGTCCCTCACTATCCCTATCCACTCAAAAAAGACAGCCCCTACAAATTGACAAAGAAATAGAGAATCAATATGGGTAGGACATAAGCGCAACTATTCATCCTCGGAATTTTGTGTGGAAAGGAAAGATCTTTTGTAGTACTTTGACTTTCAATGAATACTTCCAATGACTTCCAATGAGTATTATTTTAAACTATAGATCGATTCCCACAGTTACCAATCTATCCTTTAAGGGTCAATGACCATTTTATAAAATTGCAATATATAATATATTTGTACAAAGTTAAAAGGAAATATATGAAGCGGGAAAAAAGGATTGAGGCATTAAGGGATGAAAAGCTTTACAGTCTTGTTTCCCAAATTCTTAGCAATCTCAAGAGCCATCTCACTTGGATTGGACTAAGGTGGGTACACCTAAAAGTGAAGCTAACTTTAAGGCGCCATCTATTATCTGTGTACATTTCCAAAATCAATCATATACATAGATTGTAAATGGAGCTTTCAAAAAACAAACTTTTACCCTTACTAACTTTTGCATACTGTATCCAAATGCTGCGTTTTTTGGTGCATTGGCCCGTGCTTTCATTTGCCAACAAGACAATATGAAATTTTGATCAACCTAATAATAGTTGAGGGGGATTTTTTGGGTGCATAGTGAGATAGAGGTTCCAAAATGGCTMATTATGCAAATTAAGAAAATGAAAACTCATACAAATATGTAAAACAAACTGAATTGCTAAAGGAGCCCCTCCACGTGCTTCTAGCTTCAGCTTCTGAAATAAGGGCGGCCCCATCACTATGAGGACACATCTTGGAGAAAAGCAATCAAATTTGTATCCAAAACATAGTAGTTCTATATCCAAAAAGAAAAACAAATTCTAGGGAGGAAGGGTGCGCACCAAGAAGGTTTAATCCCTGAGAGCATTCCCACCCGTCCTGGCCTTGCAGGCAGGTGGGGAGGATCTATGTACAGGCCGGTTGCCCTCAAGGCCAGAGCGCCTCGCTCATGGCCTGGCCTAAAGGCCGGCCTCCCTCCAAATTTCATGGAGGATTTCAAGAAAGGGCTTCAAGTAGTGCATTTGATTGGGCACTTTAGTGGGAGGATTTATAGCATTTTGTCTCACTATGTTTTAGAGGCCGGTGAAGAGGCCACGATGCGGCCTCCAAAAGCTCCTTGTTTTGGAGGCCGCCCATGGCCTACAAGCAAGGCCTCTTAAGAGGTCATCCGTTTTGTAGGACGGGTGGGGCAATTTTGGAGGCCACAAGAGAGAGGCCATCCGTTTTGTAGGACGGATGGGAATGCTCTAAAGGACCAACATGTATTTTTTGGCAACATAGATATTTTGGGCAGGTACATGTGACTGGAGATTTGCATATTTTGGGCTGAAATTTTAATAGAATGTGGGGACGAGGAATATCTTTCATATGCACAAATTTCATGACATTTGGAAATATTAGTCAAAAGTTATTGCATAATATGTTGTTTGTTTCTCAACTCGGGCAGTCCAGGCAGATCTGAAAGATCACTTTTTTAATAAATAAACATCTGAAATTCGTTCTTTAGATTTTTATGTACTCAAAAAGCTTGGAATCGTTGCATTTGAATAGTTGAGATGAAAGTTATGAGGCTTTTTAGTTTGTGGGCAGTTATGGAATCCCTACACCAAAAAAAACTTTGAAGTCAATTATTTTACTGAAATTTCAATATTTTTGAAAAAAAAATAATGCTATTGGATGTAGATTGTTTATCACAACAATTCAACCATTTGGATTGGAGTTTTTAATTTTATAACTAATTTATTAACAATTTGGTATTTTGAATCATTCTCTTCTTTCTACTTACTATTTTTTTCCTATATGTTGAAAAACTCCAAATGATCTAAAATTTTTCATGTATGTAGCCAACTTGCCCTGAAGAATGAATCCAAAGAAGCACAACCATTTTGGACATTTTTTCATAATGATCTGACCTTGTGAAGTGCAGCTGCCCGGTTTTTCGAAGGGCCAAAAAAAGGATTTTTGCCACTTCAAATGCTAATATCTTGCAATCTATATGGTGGAAATTTCTGAAATTTTTTTCACATATTCTCAAACTAGAGTACTACAAGATCCTACAGTTACATGTGTCAAAAAATGATATTTTTCAAAAATTTGGTACTTGTCCTAGAAATGGCAGTTTTGAAGCATTTTTGGTGAGAACATAGTCTAGGAACTTTAGGGGTTAAGCATTTCGCTTACAACTCTTTTGCAAAACTAAAACATTTTGAAATGCAACCCTAAAGCTAAGTACAAGCTAACCTTGCACTACGCTTCACTATTCACTAAGTTTCACTAAATTTCAGCAGTTAGCTGTAACACCTGCAACGCAAAGAGAACGATGAGCCAAGAAGAGGAGCACCTGCAGCAAAACCGAAACTTTTACCTCGTAGACTCCTGTTTTTAGAAATGAAAACCCTCAAAATATGAAGAACAAAAACAATAATTGCCCTAACCAACACTCATCTTCCCAATCACAAACTACTTACAAGAACAACCTCACCACTCTCCAACATGTTACAAAAAAATTTCATCGTCACCATGCAACTTTGGAACAAGATCACAATTGATATCCAAGATCAAATTTTGTGCTGCATTTGTGCAGGGGGGTTCAGATTCTTCATAAGAGTAAGAACAATATGATTCCCTTAATTTGCAAATTCATGTTTTCAACAGGCTAAGTATCTAAACAAACCCTCTTAACTAGTTTTTATCCAAAATAGATTTAAAAAACTCACTGAAACCAAATTGATGCCACCAAAATCACTACAAAAGTCACATTATCATTACAATACATGACCTAAATTTGCGAGCATTTGGCACACCATGGCTTCAATTAGATGCCTTCACTATTGGAGCCCTTGAAGTTCACTATGTAGAAAGGTTTTGGTCAATTAATTTTTGGAATTTTTAACAACATTATGATCTACACTTTGGGCTTCCGATTCTTTAGAATATGATCAATTTTCMTTTTTTTTMATAACAAAATATAGGAATCTCTATTATAGGACATGTTTTCACATGCAAAAAGAAGCACACCTAAATTGAGGCAATTTTGTGAATGTGATTTACCTCCTAATATATTCGCAAATGGATGTTGTAAATATAAAAAGTTACAAGTGTACATGTATTGTACTACCTCAATTGAAACATGAAAAGTTAGTATGATACAAGTATTGTACTACCTCGAGTTGTAAATTCTCTTATTTCTAAGAAATAGCACATAACATTGAAAACGCCTTATATCCTAACATTGTGTGCAATATAAATTAAAATAATTGAAATAATAATATTGATTACAATATTATATAGAATATCATAATTAAAATGTAAGATTGATGCCTAATTACTCTAAAATAGACGATCTTCTCAAAAAATTTAAAATCTCTAAATAAAACATAATATGATATAGATTTTTTATTGTATTTATTGTGTGCATGTATGTATATTAGAAAATTTATTAATATGAAGATGTTAAAAGTAAAATTACATCAAGGTAGAGAAAAACTAGAAATTCTACATATTATCCTACAAAAAAATGATTGTTTTGTATACTTCCCTAACACAAAGTACAAGGTGTTATTATATTATAGTTATTTTACATGTAAGAACAATGATTCAAAGCATAAACTAATCAATTGCTAACTTTTGGTTGAAAAAGATGATTGGGTGGAAAATGACAAACTAAATTAGGCATTAACATGAACCTTATATCTAAAAAGATTGAAAAATAAATAAATAAAAACCTTATCAAGACCCATGTCACCAAATTGTTAAGAATTTGAACTTAATTGTTATAATCTATTGAAAAAAAGAACAAATCGTCTATGTTTGTGAATAACCAATTCATTTCTAATATGGTGTTTTGTGAAACACTATCACTTTGATATGTTAGTAAATGAACTATTTTAATATACAAATGTACGTGTGTTTAACCCCTAAAGTCCCATTGTCCCCTCGGGGAACAATTTGGATTTCAGGCAAGTTCCTATGACCTTGATTTTTTATGAAACTTTTTGAAACTTTCTCATAAGATAGAAAAACTAAATAGCTTTATGGGAATATAATTTTTATTTCAATTGGTGCCCGGGAGCAAAAGTTATACCACAAAAACCCCAGAACTAAACTCGGCGAGCAGCAAAAAATTTTTTGCAAAAATTCAATATTAAATTTTTAAATATTTTTTTCGGAAACGATATATTTTTTCTACATGTGAAGCTTTGATTCATTCTATTTGGACCGGTAATGAGAAAGTTATGGACAATCTTGTTTTTCGGGCAATCTAAACATCTTCTTGAAAAAAAAATTATAGGATTCATTTTTTAATGCAATTTTCACAATTTTTCAAAACAAATTGTTGGACAAGGTGAAGTTTACTTTGAAGAATAATCCTGCCATTGGGATTTTTGTGTTTCTATCCCATCTTAGAGCTATTAACCATTTAGTTTTTCTGTCAATCTTGAACCTATTTCAACTTAACAATTTTTTAAAGATTGAAAATGAAGTGTTTTTTTTTCCTAGACTTTCAACTCAATTTTCCAATATAAAAAATTTTAAATTCAAAGTTTGTAGTGCAAATGTTTTGACAAATGACGGTCAAAGTCACCTGAAATTTCAAGCCAGTGTTCAAAAAAGCTTTCTTTTTCCACTTCGAATGCTAATATCTTCCAATCTATACGGTCAAACTTCATGAAATGTTTGCCACATGATCCAAGACAAGTGAAGTACAAGATCCTATGGTTAGATATTAGGAAAAATTCTTGTTTTGTTTTCTTGGATAAATGCAACAATAATAACAGTTTTCAGTGGTTTTTGACAGAAAAACGGCCTTGGGACTTTAGGGGTTAACTCAATGAACTATCAATATATTTAAATTACCATGTTGCTAAGGTTGTAAATGACCAAGTTCATATCATAGTTCAATGCAAGCAAACAAGTTCCAAAGCTATCATAGTTGTACAAATGCTTTTGAGTATGGATCCATAATCTATGTATGAACAATCAACAACATTCTTTTCCAAAAATTAACATGTAGAAGAATTTTGTAAAATATTGTGCAATTGCAAATTACCAATGAAAAAAAGAAGTAAGAAAATAAACACAACCATAAAAATTTAGCTACTTTGAATGTAAAGAAATTACTTCAAAAAATATACTAACCATTTGACAATATTAACCCCTAAAGGACCAAGCCCCAAAACCACTCAACTTTGCGATTTGTGCTGCATTCACCCATGAAAGGAAAAAAAACATTTTTTTCAAAATCAAGATCTTACACTTCACTTGTTTGAGATCATGTGGTAAAAATTCCATCAAGTTTGACCGTATTGATTGGAAGATATGAGCATTCACAGTTGAAAAAAAAAGTTTTTTTGAATTGCATTTTGTAATTTCAACTGAATTTGACCGCCATTTGTCAAAATTTTTGGAATGCAAGACTTAAATTTAAAATTTTTTGTGTTGAAGAATTGAGTTGAGAGTCTAGCAAAAAATTTTACAAAGAAAATATCTGAATTCCATTGTTTAAAAAATGATTAAATAGAAGTAGTACCAAGATTGAAAGAAAAACTAACTGATTGATAGCTCTAAGATGGGATTGAAACACAATAATTCCAACAGTAATATTGTTTTTTCAAGTGAATTTAACCTTGTACAACAATTATTTTTGAAAAATTGTGAAAATTGCATCCGGAAATGAGTCCTGTAAGTTATTTTTTCAAGAAGATGCTTAGATTGCAAGAAAATCAAGATTGTCCATAACTTTTTCATTACTAATACAAATAGAATGAATCAAAGCTCCACATGTAGAAAAGAAATATAAATAATTTTAGAAAAAAAAGTTTAAAGTTTAAATTTGAATTTTTGCAAATTTTTTTTCTTGCCCACCAAGTTCAATTTTGGGCTTTCTGTGGTAAACTTTTTTTCCTTGACACCAAATAAAATAAAAATTATATTCCCACAAAGATAATCAGTTTTCCTATCTTATGAGAAAGTTTCACCAAAAATTGAGGCCATGGAAAATTGCCCTAAACCCATTTTGTCCTCCAAGGGGACAATGGTCGGGTAGGGATTAACCCCTAAAGAACAAAGGTCTTTTTCTTGCAAAAAAACACTCGAAACTGCCATTTTCATTGCAAAGACATTAGGAAAATTTTCAGCCCTGCAGAGGGCTGTTAAGACTTCATTTTTGGCACCCCTGCAGTGCTAATACAGAAAAATAAAAAAATATTTTTCTTTTTTAAATTTTGAATTTTTTTTTTTTTTAAAAAATATAGCCAATCTAATGTGGCGCTAACGTGGCACCAGTAGTGCCACGTCAGATTCTAATTTCTGAAAAATAAAAAATAAATTTTGATTTTGATTTTTTTCTGGAATTGCACCACCGGGGTGCAAAACTCGCGGCCTCTTGGAGGGCTGAAAATTTTCCTTAAGACTAAAAAATTTTGAAATTTTTTTTTTTTGCACATCCAACCATATGATCCTACTTCTAACTAGTATGAGAATATGTGGTAAGAATTTCAGACATTGTGAATGCATAGATTGCAAGACGTCTGCGTTTAAAATGAAAAAATCAAGTTTTGTAGCACATTGCGAGTCTAGATTATTTGACTTTGAACCTTCTTAACTTTAGTTTTTTGCACTACAGAGTTTTGAGCTTTAAATCTTCATAATGGAGAATTGAATTGATAGTCTATAAAAAAAATAGAAAATAATAGAAAAGCTAAATTTTTTAATCTTTAAAACATTTGTCAAGAAGAAGTAAATACTAAATACAAGATAGAAGAAAAATCTAAATTATTAATCTTTAAGATGGAATTAAAACGCACTATTCACAATGGTGAGATTGTTCTAGCAAGAAAAATAAACCATGTGGGCGCAGCAGCGAGTCTTTGAGTTCGCATTTCGGCCTTCAATGCGTTGGCAATCATGTCGTAAGCTTCCCCCCAAGCAGATTTGAGCTCGGGAGACCAGAGCTCCGGCACTCCCATCTCAATCGCGTACAATATGGCCTCCTTCACAATCTGCACACCGATCGATGATTGTTCAAAACCAATCTCGAGATATAATTCTTAGAAACTCAAGCTCCGGTACCCAGCTAGTGTTCGAAGTGTTAATGCGCACTCTTGTAGTTAGAAGCAACATACACACTGAAAAGAAATTATGAAGTATGACATGTCGGTAACTACCTCGAATTGGTCATCTGTAACTCCGGCGTTGACGTGCGTGGCCGCCAGTTTCTGCAATTTCGAATCCAACACTTGGTATGTGCCTTTCTCTCCCAGTTGAACAGCTGCATCTCCAGTCTGCATGTACCGATCGATTGGAAAGAGCTTACTTAGATTAATATCTAAATGAAGAGATCAATCAATCAATCCAAAGTTACTTGCAGCAACTCTGTGAGAATTTCTTTGTACAAATGTACGTGCTCTCCATCTAGCTGCTTCATGCTGCTGTAATTTTGAGGAACTGCTTCAATAGGTGGAAATGGGGGACTTGCTCACCATCAGGAAGACGTAACGCGCGTGATTCTTCACTTTAGGGTTTTCCTCGAAAGGGACGGTGGAGTCCCGTAGAAACGAGTACATGGCCTTCGCTCCAGGCGCAATTTCAAAAACCCTAGTTCATGAATGCAGCCAATTTACAGTAAAGTTAACCCGCCATCAATGAGTTGCTCGACAGTTGGTGAATTAGGTCTACAGGGTAACGTAAATTCTCTGTTCGAGGTTTCATTCACTACAAAGGTGGGCCTGTAAACAATCTAGAAACTTGCACCGTCTCAAAGTTTACACATTTTACCGTTTTGGTGTAAGCTGAGAACCAAAAATGTGAAAACAAAATGTACGTCAACAGACCTCAGGTGAAGTTTTTTCAGACTTAGCACAAACCAAAGCGAATGGAGCCTCTAATGTACACGCTTGTGTGGTTAATAGAGTGATCTCTACCTTAAAATAATGTCTCAAGCTTGGATTTCACAAAAAAATGGATGAATTCATCGACTTACTTCGTGAAGAAATTGATTCCGTTCCGTTGCGCATCTTTCTTGAGAATCTCCCACGACTTCTTCACGAGCTGCTCACTGCCCTTGGAATACCCCTTGGGGGGTGTTCCAGCTTCCGTTTGCRCATTGATCKCCAGTGGTMCCGGYGCCATTATATATWCTTGTACGTTCGTCACGTGTCACGAGTTTAATTTCAAACCTGCACAAACCACACCATGTCATGAGCATCATGACCACAATCCCAAACACTCATCCACAGGAGGATTCCCAAATGGAAATTGGACAACTCAAGGACCTGTTGATTCCAAATTCCATTCCTAGCTTTTCCTACTCTAGATCATCACTGGACATCATCATCATCGTCAAAAATTTTATTCCTAGACAGTGCAGTCTGTACTGGATCGTAGCGTACGTATCCTACTCTATCATCACTGGACGTACATTTGACTAYGAACTCCTTCAAAATTAAAATCCACAGAGATAGACACTTAGGATTTTTCTTGTGTTGGCTTGAATTTGAACAGGGCTGTATACCACGAAATCTTGTCAAATGTATCTACTCTCAGAGCTCTCGAATCTCACCTACCCGGCCTATAAATGTCGGATCGAATGCACACCCAAATCAGAATCGAAGGACTGGTTGGAGTACTACTAGGTCGAATGATCTTGCGAATTCGGTAGCTAATCAATTAAACTAGGTCGATCGATAGCAATGGTGAATTGAAATTGGTGGAATCCTGAATCGAATGCAAAGTGAACTGAACTGAATTGAATTTGCGAATGATGCGAATGGCAAGGATTTATACATAWGCAGCTGTCTGTTGCGAAGGCCATGAATCGAAGGCCATGTATACATGGACTCACTGGGAGATTGGGTTCGTTCATGGATGTGGCGCTTGGGATCCTGAACAGGCAAGCAAGCAAAGTAATCTCAGCTGCCGAGTATGAGGCGGCTGGCCTCGGAAGAAGGAGGAGATCGATCGATCGACGTGCAGTGCAAGAGCAGGCCCTGGAATTGCCGACGGCCATCGCTGTCGATGCGCCGCTGGCGAGCGCTTTTCGAAGTTGATATTTTTTTATGGGGCGGGGGGTGTCGAAAAGAGTTGGTCTTTGGGTAGTCAGCGTGCTAGGTCTCAACTTCTGCTGCTGAGTCATCTCGAGAGCGTCGTMACCGGCCGGGAGTGAGTTGTGTAAGGTAGAAGCACCCATAACCGTCAATACAAGCAATAGTCAGCATATAGTAATTCAATTAAGTATGTGTCCTTCACATGTTGTCCTAATTCAATGAGAATTAAAGAATTAAACATTTAGAAGACACATTCATTAACCCTTGAAGGACRGACCGGTGGCCGTGGAAATCATGCATTTTTGATACCATGTGCCATCGTCTATTTTGAAAAGCCAAATATATTCATTGGAAGTCAAAGTACTAGAGGACACAAAACATGAGACCCTACGTTCAAGGATTAAAGTCTAGGGACACAATTGGCTGAATCTATGGCCCATCATTAGAAACAAGTGCGCTCGTGGGTGTTCCCATCAAAGAGGCCCCAAATTAACTACTTTACATTAAATATAGGGGTGTTAAGGGGACCCATACTAATTAATTGACAATTGACACTATACAAATATCTTTCTTTATTGTATTATTGAAGTGTCCAGAGACTCTACATCATGTTTTAAACATCTACTGTTTTCCACAATAAGTCCCTTCAATTGTTAGGTTTTTTTAAAACGCCTATTCACTGTATTATACACAAGACAGTGAAAGTAGGTTTCCCCACACTAATTTCTTGACATTTGACACTATATTGTATTCCCTTAGTTCCACTCCAAGCTTTCCAAATTCTTCCTGCAAAGAATGTAAATGAGCGTGATTAGGAAGCTTTTAGTRGGTTTGAGGGAGTAATGTACATAATGCACTACTTTTGAATTAGGTAATGTTGTAATTGGGAGTCATAAACTTCAATGTGGACAAATGCCCGGGACAAATGGAAATATTTATAAAAATATTTGTTGAATTTGATGGCTTGTAAAGAAAATTTTATGATATAAGGCAACCCAATTGTTAAGAAAACCTAATTTCACTATTTTGTGTACATTAGCGGAGGTGTAAAAGATAAACTAATCAAGCATAAAATAGGATGCCCTTTTTTTTAAAACTTGCACCCCTGGGAGACAAGAGATGGGTTGATTCACTCCAATCCCAATAAGTAACCATCACTTTTTGCTATTGTGCCAAATTATTAATATTGGATCAATTTCATTTTCATATTTTCTTGTTGGCAAGTGAAAGGAGGTTCCCATCACCCAATAAACACGACGTTTGGATACTATATTGTATGCATTCAAAAATTATAAAGGGTCAAAGTTTTTTTGGTAGAAGTTCTAAAATCATCTCTTCAACTTAAGTACATATTGATTTTGGAGATGTATACAAGATAATCATGGAAGTTTGAGGCAAGGTGTGATTTTGGGTGTACCTACTTCTSGACCTTCTTTAACTTGTTGTATGGCTCTATAGTACTACGAGCCTTCCAAGCTAGGGTGAATTTTTGTTTTTTCCTATACTTATATGAAGATGGATATGGAGAATTTCGATAGGATGGCACCATTCTATAGCCTTGTCACTTTTACAACTTAGAATGTGCAATTTGAAATGCATACCTATCCTAGATGACACTTTAATTTATGTTTTAATTTGTGCAATTTGAAATGCATACCTATCTGGATGGCGCTTTTACAATTCACACCGTGTAGTCTGAATATGGCATATGGAATACACCATTTTGGGGACAATTATAATGAAATTCCCTATGGATATAAAAATTAAGCGGACTCCTCAAATTACTTCAATACATATAATTTCAAATATGAATTCCAAATTTCCAAATTTTATCATTAATGATAAATAATTGGTTTTTGTATTTATTCCGAGGTAAAAATCTGGAGTTGAGATCTAGGTTTTATCCCTCCCCAAAAAAGCTTGCAATACTAAATAATATAAGAAAATTCATCACCACCCTTACTCCCTATGCCCCACTCTTGCTCACCATTTCCAATGCACCAAAACACTATTGTTGGATGGAAAATGACTAACTAGATTAGGCATTAACATGAACTCTATATCTAAAAAGATTGAAAAATAAACAAATATAAACCTTATCAAGACCCTTGTCACCAAATTGTTAAGAATTCAAACTTAATTGTTATTATCTATTGAGAAAAAGAACAAATCATCTAGTTTGTGAATAACCAATTCATTTCTAATATGGTATTTTGTGAAACACTATCACTTTGATATGTTAGTGAGTGACTAATTCAATATACAAATGTACGTGTGTTTAACTCAATGAAAGGTCAATATATGTAAGTTACCATGATGCATGTTGTCAAGGTAGTAAACGGACAAATTCATATAGTAGTTCAATGCAAGCAAACAAGTTCCATAGCTATCATAGTTATACAAATGCTTTTGAGAATGGATTGTAATCTATGTGTATGAGCAATCAGCAACATTCTTTTCCAAAAATGACCATGTAGAAGAATTTTGTAAAATAGTGTCCATGCAAGCTTGAAATACCATTGGAAAAATCAAGCAAAAAAACATATACAATGTTAAAAATTTAGCTACTTTGAATGCAAAGAAAGTACTTCAAATTTATACACATTACTTCACAATTTTCAATCTATAATAGACGTGAAGATTGTTTAGCTCAAAGCCCTTCCCAAACCCAAAATATTCTTTCTCAAGCTAACATCATTTAAAAAGAATTCAAGTCTCTACTTTACTAAAATATTTGTTACCTTTGTTTACTTAAAAATTGGTAATAAATTGAACTTGAGAATTGTCATGATTTCTAGTATACTGGAAATCTTGTAAAAATAATATCACCATGCATAGATCCTTCTCCAAAGCATTTTGTTCTCTTGTTCAACCCTTTCTTCTTCTCTCCTTCCAAAACAACAAATTTTCACAATTCCAACAACAAACCCTCCTTACGAGGCCTTTTCCTCATTTCCCAATCAAATCCTATCCTTTTCTTTTCAGCATCTTTCTCTCCCATTTCGACCTTATTCCCAACTTTCGAGGCATTGTTTCCTCTACTCCAAAGTTGCCTCGACAGTAGGGAAAGCAWCTGGGACAATATAAAAGTCCATTGCACAAGCTTCTCATTGTCACTTGCAACATTATCAATATGGTCTCCTGTAGGCTATTGTGCTGAGAATAGTTTGGGAAGTTGGTAGTGCAAGTTTTCAACTTTAGGCATACCTTGGTAGTTGGTCTAAAGATTTTGGAAGGCTTGAAGACAACCATCAACTTGAATTTTTAGTATCTATTAAAGTAAGTGTTGAATGCTTTTTAGATTTACCTCCTCTATACATCATTTTAGAGGTCACTAATGCTTGGTTAGAGGTTTTGTTTCTAAAGTATACCATCTTCTTAAATCACAAGTTTTTCATTTCGTCTTTAGAATTTTACTTTTTAATGACCTAATTTTGCATTTGAAACTATAAGTTGGTTTTGTTAGTACACTTAGTGCCATCCTTGTAAATGATTGGCATCACATGCCAATGATCCTACTTGATTTGTTAGAAACATTTATAGCTACATTCCTCCCTTTTATTACATGAAGAGTTTTAAAGTTGATGCCTTATCATTGTTCTACTCGCTTTTGAAGTTTTCTAGAGGTTAGATAACCTTTTACTCGTTAACCAATGATTATTCACGAATTATGATTTGCTCTATTGTATTGCAGAGCTCTCTTTTGTGTACCACAACACGTTGGAATATATTTTTTGAAATAGAAAGTGGAATTCAACCTTTCTACCATGGCGGCCTTGCCGGGTGCAGAGTGCTATGACCTTTGGATGTCCTTCATCTTTGCAAATTTTTTGACCAGTATTGAGGCTCGAGGTGGCTCCAATTGCCCAGAGTGCAATTCAAATCGAGAGTGCAACAACCACTATTGCTTAGCATGCAAGGAAGGAGGATTGTGTCCGGCCAACTTCAAGACCAACCAACCACATGACCATCATCCTTGGTTGCAAGTGCGGCGAGTTACAAAGGATTCAAGTTCGTGAAGATGCCAAAGGCGATGGAGCTGAACAGGCTAGAGCAACTCATGTTGGTGAAATGGTGGGTCCAAGTGAAGTTCAAGTTCGTATTTACGATTATTCAGCCTTTCCACGTGAATATGAATGTAGGAATCTCGATCTCTTGTGTGAAAGCTTTGATGTGTCTACCGAGTAGACTTGTATTGAAATGAGCTCCATGTTTGTAGTAAAAACAATGTCATTCTTTAGCCACTATAATACTAAGTTAGTCACTATAGCGGTAAGTCAATTGTTTTGATGTATGAAGTGTTTTGCTCTAGCCTTGAATGTGGCATTCAATAAAGGATGGTATTCATGAAATGGTGAATCACACATGAAATTGTGTAAATGGCATTTTAAAAGTTTGTGAGTAATTGATCACAAATCAATGTTTTAGTTCGTATGCTAATTTAGTGATTTTTTGTGCAAAAATTGAAAAGATCATATCAATTTTTTGAATTATTTTTACAGTACCACCTTCATCTTCAAATTTCTTTTAACCATTCAAAGACCATTGGGTTCCATCTATACAACCTATAGATAGTCTTATAACTCTTCAATTGTGGTTTAATATATGAATTGTGACACGTTGTTATTTATAAGCTATCATGATCATTGAATYAACTTGTTTAAGAATGTATGTGGTCAATTTTTTTTTTATCAAATACCACCAAATTCACAATCTACTACACAATCACAAATGGCTTCTTGGTCCTTCAAGGTCTAAGTAATATTTTTTGTTCATTTGGTATTGAATGCACATTGGACTGTTGTTTTCCAATAATATTGTAACATGATAAGAAGTTGTTGCTTTTACATACACGGGGAGAACGGGAGGGTGTTACTGGGGAGGGTATTTAATTTTAGTATGTAACTATATCCCCCTAAACTTCCTAGAAATAGAAAGTTTGAGGAGGGTATAGTTACATACTGAAATTAAATACCCTCCCTGATATCACCCTCCCGGTCTCCCTGTGATAAAGACTCAAGAATATTTATCAAGGCTTTTGTAGAAAACTATCAAAATCTTCTACCTTTTTCCAACCTATTCAAATGTAAATTCTATCACATTATTTAACATTGTGATTTTGTCAAAAGCCATGCCATTCTCCTTGGACTAATTGTACAAATTTCAACCTTTTGTCCAATTACAAGTGGTTTTATTGGACCTCTTATACAATACACTAGATCGGCCTTTGGGTATGAAACATCCCTTAACCCCTAAGCGCTCAAACGACCATTTTTTGGTCGCTGCCCGACTTCAGGCAGAATTTTCGGGCAGAAAAAAACTTTTTTTGAATTTTTTTTTTTTTTTCCTTGAAAATATTGGGTTGTCTTTCAATTTTTATATTCTAAACTCATATTCACTACGGTTAAAAAAAAATCATAAGAGAAATAACACAATAAGTTTAGAATTTTCTAGTGTTGAAAAACTTACTATTTGAGGAAAGAATTGAAAATTTTATGACCAGATCTTATGCATTTTTTTACAATTCAATAGAAAACACTATTTTGACCAATCAAAAAAAAATTCAAGTGTTACAAATAGAAATTGTATTTTCGGTGAATTTTTGAAGTTATATCTTCAAAATTCATTTGAAAATAATCTGAAAATAGTTTTATAATTTTGACCGTAAGGATATCTTCTACATTTTGTGCTTCACATAAACTTCTTTGATACAAACTTCAAAAAAGTTATAGAATGTATATTTTATAACACATTTGTGTTTTGTCCAAACCCTTTGGGCTTTTAGGGGTTAAAGCAACTCCAATGCCCTAAAAAACACTAAAAATACACATTGCAATGCAACCAATAGTAGTTACTCTTTATTTTTGACCTTGCTATTTTTCATCCACGACCTAGCAATTTGAAAAAATATGAAGAGCTCGCAAGGTGGCTCACAATAGCAAAAGTCATCATGGTCATGCCTCTTCAACCTCATTACGTGCATTAATAAATGGGAGCTCCCATTTTTTGCATGAAAGGTCTTTATTTAATGTATGATTTTTTTATAAGGTGATTGCAAGAAACACTTGTATTATTTGTTGCGTTTTGTACTCATAAACTTTTCTAGAACCTTTAAAAACAGAAAAATAATTTTTCTTAAAAATATAGTCAATGTACACACCTTTAAGATGAAGGTAACCACTTAAGGAAGTTCATAGAAATTTTTTCTTACTATGAGAACTAAAAAAATGAAACATCTCAAGAAAATAGGTGTTTTGATGTGAAAATTACTTAAAATAGTAAAAATAAGTAAATTCAAAAACAAAAATGTCCATTTGTAACAACTTTATGAAGAAGGTTATCCACCAAAAAATTCCACCAAAATAATTATTTATATGTTTCAAAATGAAACCTCTATACAACACTCTTTACATCCATATAAAACACACTTGGAACATGATTTTGGAAATCCCTCTCTTGGAAAGGTGTATTTGTATTAAAAGAACTAGCCTACCCAATTTCACAATGTAATTCTTCAAAAAACGTAGTGGTTAGGTATTAAAAACCTCTAAATTGGCAAATGTGACATTGAATTGGGCTCTATTTTTGAATAGTAAATTATTTTTGAAAATTAAAAAAAATCGGGCAAGGTCTATAGTAGTCATGAATACTTTTCCTATAAATCTTGAGTCATTTGGAGCCTAAACACAAAAGTTGTGGCCAAAAATTAGATCATCACGCAACGTGTGACGCAAGATAGGACAAGTGTTTCTTGCAATCACCCTATAATGCGGTAAAGGTTTATTTGAGGCTTGCATTGCCTTCTTTGCATTGACTCAAGCTTTTTTCAAAAGTTGTTGGAACAAAATGAGGTCTGCCTACTTCTACTTCAAAATTTGGGTACTGTACCTATTTCTATCTATGCATTGAAGATGCTCTAGTCTAGATTTGAGATACCCTCAATATGACTTATACCCGCTTAGCCAACATTGTGATGGGGTTTTGAAACCAATTATAGCATAAATTTTCAAAGGAAATTTCAATCCATGTTTACTTTCTGAGCGAAATTTCTCTCAAAAAAGATGAAATTTTTTATAATAAATATTTGGCAAAATATTCTTACTTTCTAGCGGATGAAATTGTTGATTTACCACCAATTTTTGGGATGGTATTGCTCTATTTCGGATGATGTACATCATTTGGGATGAATAAATGAAATTTCATCCATAGATTGCAAGCTTCATCCATTTCCATGGGTGTAAATAGCTTCATCCTTCCTTCTAGTGATTATTGCTTTCTGCACTACCTTAAATAAATGAAAAAAAGAACGTTGATATTTTCTATTATCTTCAGTGAGTCGACAAACCTTGAACCTGGTTTGTGACACTGGTTTGATCACTTATTTATATTTGTTTTGGACACAAATGTAACAAAATTTCATTGCAAAATTAAATTACTTATTTATTTAAAGGTAGGAGGTCCTAAAATGGAATGGGTTCTAAAATGGAACATGCTCTGGAGGTACATTTTACACTCTCCAATGTACAAGCAGTCTACATTTGAGGAGGTGGTTGGTTTTAGAGCCCATTGAAATGCATGCACTTTTCTGCAACTTCAAAAATTCACAACTAATTCCACAAAGCTCCAAAAAATATGAAACGACTTGGGTTAGATGCCAATTCCACTTGTCTTTCAAGAAAAAAATATTGAAAATCATTTCAAGCACTTTCACCTTGCCAAAATTCAGCTTTAGCCCTTAGATGAGCGCTTTATGGACCTCCTACCTAAGACACAAAATTATGACACTCACTTACCAAAACTCTGAAACCCAAAGTACCTTCATTTGTGCCAAAACAGAAAACGAAACGAAAAAGCCAAATTCAGGTACCGACCTGCAGCTTAATAACTTTTATATATATATCCACTTAACTTATTATCAATTATTCAATTATTCAAGAGACCATTTTTTCATCGTCAGCCACATGATTCCATCCGTCAGCAGTCTGATACGTACTAKCTCTTAATTAATGAATGCCCACACTCTTTCACAGTATCGTAGTTAATCCCACTGTCACTGGATCATTAATTACAAGCCTTGAATGCTGCATTCAGTCTCACAAAAGTACGACGTCGGATGCTCGACGAACTTAAGTTAGGGACTGACGTGCAGTAAGTTAGTCTTTTCCAAACCTTCACTTGGTGGAATGTAAGCTTACAATTGCAATGCTCGCAGCTAACCTCTCGCTTTATGACGTAGCTCTAGATGTTTGTCCAGATCAAATCGATCGATGATGGATCAGAAAGAATCGAAGCTAGTTTAAAAGTCTAGACGTGTAGCCGGCCTTTTCTTGTATGCAATTCTTGTGTTTTTTTGGAGTCTGTGMGATGTTGAAGGTATGCCAGTTGCAGGAAGAGCACGAGTTACGTTACGACCTTTGTTTTAATAAATCTTGTTCTTCTTGATGTTCGCGCTGATTCCAAGACTGAGCAATCTCTCAGTACCGGACGTCTTTGATCGATCTCACCATCATGAGGGGGATCTCTGTGTTTCCTTTGCTTTTGTTGTTGTTTTATCTTGCTCAATATGCAGCACTGACACCGGATGGAGAGGCTTTGCTGGAGCTTAAGAAGAGMTTGAACGTGACAACGGAGCTGCAAACKTGGACTACAGCAGACSCATCGCCATGTCATTGGGAAGGCATCAATTGCACTGGGAGCTTGGAGCGTGTAGAGTCCATCKCTTTKAYTGGTTTGAAAACTACTGTKGGTGCCGTYCTCTCTCCCAGCATTGGAAGATTAGGGTTCCTGAGGAGCATCGACCTCTCATACAGTGGGATATCAGGGACGATTCCTGTGGARATTGGKAACCTTCGGAGGTTGCGGAAGTTGGACTTGAGTGGAAACAAACTTGTTGGTAGCATTCCGAAAGAGTTCGGGCGGTTGGTGAGGTTGACGGAGGTGAGGCTTGGGACAAACAAGTTGGAGGGGGAGATACCGGWGGAACTGGCAGCGTGTCCTGACTTGGAAGTTGTTGATGTGAACTCTAATGGACTGAATGGCAGCATTCCAGGAGTGTTGTACAGGAATCGGATGATCAAGGAGGTCACGMTRTATGGAAAYAATTTTACGGGGGACATCGGCYTAGGTAYGTGARAAACAGAGATCAGCTTGCAACAGTTGATAAGTAACCTGAAGTTTTCAAATTCTACACGTGCTGTTTCATTTAATCTGGACCAGCAATGGGCTGCCTATGTTCTTACTTTTGATTTGTAGTTAAGAAACCATTTTGCATCTCAGTTTACGAATAAAAATTATGGTTCTCGTCTGTTTCGCATATTAAGGAGAGGATTTGCCGTAATTAGGGTTTTAGGGTTTAGGGTTTAGGGTTTAAATGTCGTTTTCACCACTTTCGAGCATTTAAGAGTTGAGCGGCTCAATTGACAGCACAAGGATGCTTGACATTTGACCAACATTGTTCGTTCCTCGACCTTGGTTTGGTGTAGGATAAAAATTTTACACGAAAGCATCCCCCCCCTTTTCTTGGGAACAGTGGCTTACTGAGGTGTTTTGGGACAGTTGTGGCAGGGTTGGCGAACTCGCCAAACATTAGTCTTATAGATGTGAGTCACAACAAGTTTTCCGGCAYGTTGCCGTCATCGATAGAGGGATTTGCTGCTCTTTCGTCATTGATTATCATGTTCAACCGCGTCACAGGAAGGATGCCTGACTGGCCAGGGCGCTTRCCCAAGCTCGAGCGTTTGAGCTTGCAGGGCAATGAGCTTGACGGAACAATTCCGAGTTCTCTTGGAAATGGTCGAAATCTAGTCTTTCTCGCACTCTCTCTAAACCCACTCACAGGAACTATTCCACCGGAATTGGGCAGGTTGCAACACCTTCGTTGGCTGGAGGTGAGCGACACTAGTGTGACTGGGACGATTCCGGAGTCCCTGGGGAACTGCTCGTCACTTGAGCTTCTGCTCATCCGTAACACCTCCATCAGTGGCACCATACCAGCCAGTCTTGGAAACCTCAAAAGCTTACTCATGCTGGATCTGTCTAACAACTATATCGAAGGAGAAATTCCATCCACGCTAGGGGAATGCACGCAACTCACCTATCTCGTGTTGGCCAACAACAGAATCTCAGGGACAGTACCATCACAACTMRAGAATTGCRCMAACTTGCAGCAGCTTCTGCTTCAAAACAACCAACTGTCTGGCGTCTTTGATCTGGACTTCAGTAACATCAGGGCGCTGACCTATCTCTCAATCTCCAACAACTCCCTGTCAGGAAACATCTACAAGACCCTCTTGACCAATCCTCATTTCATTTATTTCGACGCCAACAGGAACAACTTCGTCGGGGAGTTTTTCGGAGACTTCGACGTGGCTTCGTTCTTGTCATTGAGGGTGCTCATGCTCGGACACAATCAACTCCAGGGTCGAGTTCCCTCATGGATGTGGACGTTTCCAGTTCTACAAATTTTGGACCTCTCGGATAATCATCTGTCWGGGCCATTCCGAAGCGACTTCWCCCAATTCCAAGGCTTCATCAACAAGAATATAACAGCCAAGCCTATCGAAACCGCTGTCGTGACCATACTCAACAACCAAGACTTAGCGCTTCTGGTGAAAGGGGGTACGCAGAAACTATCCATGAGCAGTTGGCACTTCGTCATTGCACTGAATTTAGCGGAGAACAAGTTCAGTGGCAGCATTCCCGGAAACATTGGGGAGCTAAAGAACCTCGTGTACTGCAATCTTTCGAATAACGCATTCACTGACAAAGTTCCTGAGGGGTTCGCCGCCCTACCTCTTCAATCTTTGGATCTTTCCAGCAACTTTCTGCAAGGTCCCATACCTGAAGCCTTTAGTGCATTGACGCAGTTGAGCACTCTCCGACTGGCCAACAACAATCTTTCGGGTGTCATTCCATCTGGGACGCAGTTGCAAGGGTTTGGAGAGGATTCTTATCTTCCGGGAAACAGGGATTTGTGTGGGAAACCGCTGTCGAAAATCTGCAACAATGGCCCCAGGGTTGCAGCAGCAGCTGTTGATAGCACCCGCAGTAGTAGTACTGTTGATCACCTTGATGTCACGCTTATATCTATTCCTGCATTTGTCTTGGGCACTGCGCTTGGCTTTGTCTCCGTGGGYGCTATGTACCGACCTTGCTTGTATCGCCAACATCCGCAACTTCGTTCTTGGCGAGGGTGGAAAGAACAGCAGTATGGCTTGTGGCGACGGCCCAAGTAAGTAAAACCGTACACAAGCAATTGCTCGCCAACACAATCAGTTGCACCCGCAATCAAGATCGATCGAAAAAGAGATGAATCTTTCGAAGCATTAGCAGTAAGCTTGAATTGAGGTGATTCTCGATCTAGCTCTTATCTGGTATTTCCCTTCCGAGAATGCCATTGATGCCGGGCAATTCGTCAAGTAAACACTGACTGCTCGGTTAAGGTTTAGAGTTTGGGGTTCAGATGTGAGGAATGTCTTACCTGCTTGTCACGATGACAGTTTGAAGATTGAATCCTCCTGCTTGTCCATAATCTGCCCATGTAATATATATATCGGTGACTATGTCGCGTCTCATTGTTTCCATGCCACTGTCTAGCCTTTTTCTGCCGCGAGAGCCTGTGTTCAAAGTCCAGCAAAATTCAGACAGGATTTACTTCTTACATTCAGTGACCTTCAAACTGTCCCTGTGTTTGTAATTTGAAAGGTTGGTGAGTCACCAAAATGTGATGATAATTTTGGAGTGACAACCATAACATTCAGTAGTCTTCAGCCAACCTGCCTTTTCCTTTCTTCAGCATCATCCATCCAAATCTGGAGGGCCAAGTTTGAATGCATGGTAACCTGACACCACTAAACACATACCATGCTTTAAAAAATGTTGATGGAGCCACTTGTCAACTACTTTTTGGTGCCAGAGAACTACTTGCAAAACAAACTAAATTACTAATGGCCCTCCATTAAGGTAGAACCACCCATTACCAACCAGTGCCCCATAGCCTTTTTCTGTCTAGCCTTGGTTGGAAATTAGTCAATCTATGGTTGGCTATGGGGCACTTTTTGCCTTTGAAAATTCATAATAATTTCAATTCAAGCTATAAAATTACCAAAGTTTTTGCAATCCCTAGCATTTCTATCATTGCACCTCTAAAAATATTGCTTTGTGTTGCACTACATCAAATCATGTCTAAAATTGCTTAAGTGATCGGTTATGGGTGGTTCTACCTTAGTGTGCATTAGTTTCAATCCAATTCCTTTCTTGTTGACATTCTGACAAATTTGACACATGGCCTCATAGCTGCTGATACGGTGTGCAATATTCCACACCATTTTTTGGGGGGAAGGCAGTCAGTAGTGCTGCTACTGAATGTTATGAACAATGGGTAAGCTTTATTCATAAATTACAATAAGTTTTCATAAAGCTTTCTACTCATGACAAGGTTTATCACTTGAGGTTCACTCTTTACGCGTGTCGATCGGCTTTGGCTGATTTTTTTGTTCATCTTCTTCATTGGGACAGTTTTGAAGGCTCATGGGACTATTGGAGTGAACCTCATGTGCACAAAAATGGGAGTGTAGATCAACCGAGGTCATTGTGAATTGCTTCATATTTGTTTTGTTGTGTGTGAAACCATCTGTGTCTCTTTGTCTGTGCTCAAGCTCACAAGGAAGGAAAGAGGATGAGATCATTGTTAGACGGAAAGCAAAAGTATGTGTTGTGATAACATTTTTTTGTGAAAGAATAGAAACCACATCTCTCAATGCAAAATGTTGAGGCTCATTTAGAATTTGCAAGAAACACTTCAAAGCTTGAAGAGGATTACATATTTTTGTGAAGAAAAGAAATCACATCCCTCAAGGCAAAATGCTAAAGCTCATTTAGAATTTGCAAGAAAATGTTAGCATTGGATTGTTGATGATTGAAGTGATTTTCTCATATGAAACTAAAATCAATAGATATTCCTCACATGCATAGTTTGTTTTGGAGTCAAGATCCACAAGAACTTTCAAAGCACATTGTTATTCCTACACTTAAGCAAGGTGGTGGTTTGGTWATGGTAATGGGGATTTATGTCTATATATGAACATGGTTTTTACATGTAGAATTGATGCTCACCTCAATCATCATGATTATTACAAAGTTTTGGAAGAATACTTCTATGGTACAATGCATCATGTTTATCACAAATTTTTAGGAGAATGTTTCTATGGCCTACGTAATATTTCATAATTTTAACTTGATGTGATGGAAGAATAGTTCTATGACATATTTCATAATTTTAACTTAAATGTGATAGAAGTCATCTTCCAACAACACAATGCACCTATACACACCTCTCATAATAAGATGGTGATTTCCTACCCAAGTTTTTAGTCTCTTATCTAGGCTAGTTGAATTACTTAACATGAATCCTATTGAATATCTATGGGCAATTTCAATTTGGGAAAGAGATAAAATCAATGACAAACTAATGAAGAGATTAATAGAATTGTGGAAAAACTCTTCTATTCTATCACTCGTAAAATACTTGTAAAAAGCATACCCAAACATGTAGCACCTATACTAAAAGCCAAAGGAAAATGGACAAGTTAATGAGTAATTATCACATTATGGACGAGTTATTGAATAATTATCATGTTACGTCTTCAGGACTATCCGAGAGCATAGAGAAGTTTGAATTATTTTCCCCTTCTCGATGCTAATACAATAAACCCTCTTTAAGTCACTCTTCTATAAGCCAGTAAAACCTCTGCAAGCCAATATGTCAGACCAGCCCGGACGAAGGTTGTGACTAAATGCCAACATTCAACTCAATGAACATAAACAAGAGAATTGAAAAATCTCAGGAGGCCTTCAATAAATCATTTATAAAAGGCAGTAAGCCCTCACAAAGCGCTGCCAAAGGGTCGCCCATGAAGTTCTCAATGAAACTAGAAAAGTACTAATGACATGTCACTTAAGCCTGGGTCTTAGCAGCTAGTTTCTCCTTCGACTTCTGGATCTTCAGAACCTTCTTCACGATCTTTTGCTCCTCAACCAGGAAAGCCCGGATGATGCTGCAATAAAAAAAAATCATGGTCTCAGGAAATTTAATTTATTTTGGACTAGTGTAATAGATCACAGGAAGACTAGTAGAAAGGCGGACTTTATTATGTTTATAAAAACCAAGGGTTCATGTCTTCAGCCCCTTGGTTATCCACGTTTCAAAATTTGCACCAGATCACGAGTGGCAAATTTGCAATGTAGACCAGACTAAAATCTTCGAACTGGCAGATACTTAACAGTCTCGTCCTTTCATCGCAGTAGTTTTGAAGACAGACAACATCACTTAAACGACAAATTGCAGCAGACAAAATTGACGTACCGTTCCCGCACTGCAGACCCAGCCAAGTTGCCGCCATAGGCCCGGTTCACAGTCTTCCTGTGCCTGTGAAGACGAGAAGTTTTGTACTCTGTGGGCCTCAAATGAGGAATCTGCAGGAGTCCCTCCCATAAGTATTATGTATATCCTCATGTACAAAACGTTGAAACTAACAGGAAATCTAGCACCTGTGGGCTTTACCATTTTCCGTCCCTTGGACGATGAAACAAAAATCGGTAAAACATAACTTCCCTCCGGTCAAATTAGGTTATGTTTTTCAGATTTGCTTTAGTCGTCGAAGGATACCAGACCTCCGCTCCCTTCAAATTAAGGCCAAACGCACTGCAGAAAAAATTCAGCAGACCTAACTTTCCCTCAGCACTATCAAAAATCATATCAGCACCAAGCTCATAGATTTTCAAATAAATCACGTGACCGATCATGTCGACCGCTCCTTAAATGCAGGGAAAGGGCTGAGAGCATATTCGAATGAATTCACCTCATGCGACATACAAAATGTAACCCCTAATAATTTGTGAGAAATTCTGTTTTGTTCAATACAATAGACTTCAGAGATTCCGCACCAACCAACCTGCTAACAAAAAGGTGGCCAAGGAAGACTTACCCCGGCAATACGCTTTCCGGTGACTGGGCACTTGGGACCATTCGCCCTCTTCTTGGCGGTCTGAAACACATTCTTGCCTCCTACACCACGAAAAGGAAGAAACCCGTATTCGTGAAAACCATGTATGAAAAACAGAATAACATGTGGCGTTTCCTTTCAAAGGTACCTTTAAACCAGAGTTTGATTTGCTTCAAGACATACAAAGCGACCATTGTTGATTCTATTCAATACAGTAGAAGGCACAACTATTTTCGGAATATTACACTTCACAAGTATGATCTAAAAGGCAACATCTCAGCCGGCCACATCTCAAACATCACTTGCGACTTGCTCGCATGCCAAGTGACTCTGTAATGAATATACTATTGCAAGCGTCCAATACTGCCCTGCTTAAACCCTCTAAAAATTCATCAGAAACGAGGAAACTCTAAGGAGAACCACAAAGGGCCAGAAATCTGCGAAGGCGAAGACGCAAATCCCAAACCCTAGGAGCTTAGGTACCCTAAGAAAAACTAAGCGCCGTGACGTACCTGGGGTCTTGACCACACGGGTCTGGTTCGACTTGGTGGCGTAGCAGTGGCGACGACGATATGTCAACCGCTGAACCATGGTGGCAGAAGCTTGCGCTGGTAGGCTGCAAAAGCTCCGGAGCGAGAGGCGATGGCGGAGCACAGCTGAGTGCAAAGGGAAAAKTCTGCGGCTATCCCTTGCACTATGTACCCAGCCTTTGCCCTAACTTCATTCATCCACAGGAACTTCGTCCATCTATTACTAGGACCTGTTCACACTACTTTCTGTGACCATTCACTTTTCATCCATGTTGTTTCGCAGTTTTCATCTGATTTCTGGTTCTCATCGTTTTCTCCGACTTGTYTGTCGCTCCGCTTGCTCTCTGGTTTCTTTSCAGACTCCGTGGTGCTATGGCGGAGCTACGATTCAGGTTCCAATTTTTTGGAGTACTACCGCTTCGACTTCTTTGTTGACRCTTCAAGATTCTCTTTCTGAATTAGGTAAATCCTCTCTCGTTAGTTAAATTCATTGTGCTTGATCGGGGCGGACGGACAAAATGGTCCGACGTCAGGCGAGTTTTTCGGAGGCAGCGGGGAGAGTGTTTGAGAGGTCAAATGTGTTTCTCACTCGGCGTTCAGGATTTTGGGATTTCAGAAGCTGATATGGTGAGTTGAATTGTAGAATTTGCAGTATCTGTACAATGGCTACAATTGCTGGGATGCAATGCACTCTCATAGTGAATTCAAGTTTGGCTATATTGCGACCTTCRCAAGCTTCCCTGACTTGTGCGAAGCCCTTGGGGTTGCGGCAAAGTTTGGGAAACTTGAGGGACGGCCGTGTCGACGACAGGAGGGTGGTCAGGTTTAGAGGGAGAGGGAGAGAAACAGGGTGTGTGTGTTTTGCCGTAGAGAGGAAGGAGAATTCCACAATTGCTAAAGGCAGGAAGCAAGTAGTGGAAGAGGAGGAGGAGGAACGGGGCATCGACCCTGTGGGATTCCTTAAAGAAAGAAACCTCAAAACKAAAGCATTTCAAACGTTTACACGAGAAAGGTTTCTCTATCTCTCTCTTGCTTAAACCCTCAACGTTAAGCCCTTAACCTTCCTCTCTTTATTTGCAGTTGTCTTTCTTACAATTATAGTGGCTGAGATTCTGGTACCAGTTATTACGCCCCTTTGCATTCTCAATGATGTGCCGCAATTCGTCCGTTGACTCGTAGATCGGTACTGGACGCAGATACAAGGCACTGAAGGATATGAAGCAGCAGATTGCAGATCGTGATGAAGATCTTATCGAGTTTGCAAACGCGTAAGGCACTGATACCCCTTTGGAATAATAAGCATGTCTTACTGATTGCATGCAAAAGTATCGAACTCATTATCTCCTTTTGAGAATGTTAATACTATCAATGCTGTAAAAGATTGTGATGGGCGATAAGGCTGAGAGTATCTTATATGTGATTCTGAAATTGCAGATATCCTTAAACCCTAAACCCTAAACCCTTGAGCATGGGAGAGCTTATTCGAGATAGTGGAAGTCATTGATTAGAAGTCCAAATCCTCGTACTTCAATGGCATTGTTGTGCGCTTGAAATTGGATCTTCATACAGTTTGGCTACTTGGTTGTATGTTCTCAGCTTTAGTATGTTTCGCAGGTACGAGAACATGGGAATGAAAAGACATCCTGAACATCACGTCGAATTTTATGAATGGGCGCCAGGTACACTTCAATGTGGCAGAAATCACCCTCTTGTTGTCTCTATTCACCTGAGTATATTGTTGACGCCATTAGATGGAAAAATTGGACTCCTTGTCATGTTTTTTTGATGGCGTTGTTACTCAGGCCATCAAATTTGTTGACACTTGAATGTTTATAACTTTTATCACTTTCTCAGCACAATGTGTCACTTTTTCAATTGGAATTTACTGCTCAGGTGCGCGATTCTGCTCAGTGGTAGGAGACTTCAACAACTGGGAGCATAGGAAACATTATGCTGGCGAGGGYTATTTRGGCAAGGATGACTTAGGTTACTATCGGGTGTACATAGATGACGAACTCCGTGACGGACAAGAGAAGGATCGTATAACTCAAGTACGACTCTGTAATCTGATTGGCGCTTTGCATTGTCTTGAGTACTTTCTTTTGTAGTTGGAAGGTCATCAAAGAACAATGTTTTCAGTAAAATCAAACTGTTTCAGGACCTTCGACATCATCACAAATCCAATCTTCTTCATGATTCATAGGGTGATCGCCCACACAGAAATGCATCGCTTATATCAAACCCTACTCTTTCATAAAATATTTACATAACGTGTTACAATCCCTTGACAGGTCATTGTGTATGCAAGAGGCAATCTTCTATTTGCATTCAACTTCCATGTCACGGACACCTACGAGATGTACAAAGTAGGTGTGCAAGAAGCTGGAGAATATGAGGTAATTACTACCATGTCTGTCCTTAGTAACCATATGCTGCATAGCTTGATTTCCCATTCTAGCCTCAAGGGTCTTTTTATGTGTWTGAGATAGACCTACTGTTGGAAAAGGATTATATATTTGAATACCGGATGTTTCTTAAGTCCCTTTAAAGCTATGATAGATGAATATCTAACGTCATTGGCGATATTTGTGTCTGTTTTGCCAAAAACCACATGTGTTACGTCAGAACTATGTTGCTAATCTAGACTGAAATGAAAATATGATGGCAAAATGGTGGACAATTGCATCTTAGGAAGGCATTTCAGTTAATGAAACTTCGAGTTAATGAAATGTGTTGAATGTACGAAGTAACCTGCTTAATTTGTGACAGTYTTGCATCTACGATCTGACGACGATTTTCAGTTATGCTGACAATTTTTAAACTATCAATAAGAGGCTGAGTTCGCCTCCATGTGGTTGCTGAAGTCATTGTGTTTAGAGGTTTCATCTAGTCTCCAGGAAATGTGAAGTTATCTAAACTGTGGATTTTCGATGTGCAGCTCATATTAAATTCAGATCAATCCAATTTTGGCGGCTTTAGTCAGATGAGAGTAGCTGAAGGTCTTCTAAAGACCTCTCGAACACAGTAAGATTAATTTCGACTCACTTTTGATTATGATATGGTGATAAATGYTYGGCTTATTTTATATTCTGGAAAYCATTAATCTGTGTATGGACTTTGACCACTTGCATGCATGTTTGCATTTAGCCCTTTTAGTTTACTGCTCCCGYTTCGTACACTTCTCATTTACGAATTAAAATTTTGTTGCATGGTGCAGATCAGATGGACTTCCAAACACGGTACTACTGGTTTTGCCTCAACTCAGTGCCCAAGTAAGATTCTACACTTGTTTAATTTGCAGAATCTGGTATTAACCAAAGATCCTTCAACAATTGTTTGAGATTCAATTATTCCAGCACGCATAGTATGCATGGTTTTTTCTATAATTTTTGAATGTATAGAAGGCTTCATGTAATTTCACTAACTTCAATATTCTTTGTACTACTATCATTGCAACTAATTATTTGAAATTATACAATCTTGAAATGAACAAACAACTATATAATTATAAAATTCAAAATATTAGAGATTTCAATTAAAAACAATTTTGTACTCCATAATTATACAAATTTTGGATTTCAAAATCACTAGATTTTTACATTTTTTTATTTTTAGATAGTAAATAATACAATTGAAAATTTGAAAATTATGCAAATAGGTATTATAATTTGTCAAAACCTTGCCTTTTTGAGAACATGCTCTCAGAAAGTTGAAAAGTGACTATAAAATTATAGGATTGTCATTTGTTTAAATATTCTATAACTATTTAGAATAGTTGGACAAGGCAAAAGACCTATTGGATTAATGGTATCTAAAAGTTAAGGTCTAAAATGTAATAAAATTATTATAACTCACCAAGGGAATATCAGCAAAAACACCATCCATATAAAGTAGGGTGGAAACCGTGTTAGAAACTCATTAAAAAAATCCACATGACATATTTGGCTACTACTGGATATTCTTTGTAGTCATTACTCATTTCCAAATTCTATAGTCCATGTAGACCATGTTTCTAGTAGTGGAAGAATTCTAGTGATACTATGAACTTGGAGATTTCCTAAACAAACTTCCTACTAACTACTTAATTAGATTCTATTCAACTATGTAAAGATTGTTTCACTTACCCCCATGAACTTAGTTCCATGGCCTTTTCCACATTTTGTATTTTTTAAATGCTTCATATTCATTAAACAGACTCTTTTTACCTTCTTGGAGGAAGTGAAAGAGAGAGGAAAGTGTACAACACTACAAATTTTATTAGGTTGTAATGGTTAGGATTAAAAACATTCTACAAGAGGCTTTTGTATAGATTGTTCACTTTTTTGGGCTCTAAACCTCGGACAAGAAATATGGACTTCACATTGCCTTTAAATAACTTGAACAGTATGCACAAAAAGACTTTTGTTAAAAATTTGAAACTCTAAGTTCTATAAGAATCTAGAATTTTTGCCTATGCAAAGTTACTGCGAAAAACACATCCCGATTTTCTTCCAAATGGACTATTATTATCAAGATCACTTTTGGCTTTTGAAATAACAAAATTTCCAATCAAACAAGATATTGAAACTTAGTGGTAAGCTTAAGAAAAATATATTCCTAGAAGAAATTTTCTTCAAGAGTAACGTATAAGCTAGTGCATAGCAATTTGAAAAAAAATAGATGCTTCATTATTTTTATTATTGCAAAATTCTAAATAACTCTTCCAATTTAAAGGAGGTCAAAGTCAACTTCATTACACATCCTTTATCCATGTGTTTAAGTGTTATCACAAAAAACAATTCACTTTGAAAATTATAGTACATTTTGAAATTATCTTCAAATCGGCTAGTATGTAAAATCCTGATACATGACTTCAAATCTCATAATTTAGCTATAAATTCTTTATTTGGACTTATATCCTATTATTTGGGCTTTAAATCATAATACATTAAAAACCCTACATGTATAAAAAAAAATTAGATTTTCATCTTACATAAAGAGGTAATTTTGAAAACTTAAAAAAATTATGCAATTACCAAACTGCAAAATAATATTACATACATTCATTATAATACGTAGATTGTCTAATGCAAAAGTTAGAAGGATCATGAAAACATCATCATTATTAGCGAGGGATGCTAAAAAGAGCATTTGTTTTCTATAAATTAGCGTGATAACTATTATAAATTCCACATAGTCTTAGTTGAAACATTTGCAAATCTTTTTCTTTTGCATCAAAAGTTGAAATGTAACCAAGTCCACTTTGGAAAAGAAAATGTAACGTAGGAATGGAGAGTCAAAACCCTTGGTCTTACATTGTCTATTGCCTTGTTTGTACTTGACAATGTGACACCCTTGAAATTACTCTATTTGCTAAATCAAGTGCTAAATAAGACCAAAGGCCTTGTTTAGATAGGTTTGTGAAATATTAGCCATGCCTCAAGTCTTGTAGAAAGACCAATAACAACAATAATACCAAAAAAATAAATATAAGGTAGAGGTGAAAAGTTGCAAACAATAAACATAAAAAGCCAAAAACACAATGTCAAAAAGCAAAAATAACTACTTTTGCCTACGTGGATGGAATGTTGGAGCACAATCCGCAATCAAAGAAATTCAAACGCAACACTTGAACACCACATAAGAAGCATTTAGTTTTCAAATCTAAAAACTTTGTAAATTTTGCATATAAATATGCTACTTTATTAAAGAATGTGCTCGCTAAGAAATTTGTGCACTTTTCACAAAATGTAAAAGTGGCACAAATGCACAATCATGAAAATAGATAGTCAACCATACAACCAAATTGTCTTTGTCATAGCCCGACAAATGAATAAGTGCATGACCTCGGACATACATTGGTTGCAATAGTCACATATCAACAAAACTTATTCACCCAAACGGTCATCTTCATGCCACTAGCGCAATGACTAGGAATTCCACTAATGAAGTAGTATTGTGCATTTCCAGAGATTGGCACGCTCCAACCCTGTCCACCGTCGGATTGCACAAAGGGTTGGCTCTATGGTTGCTTATAAAAGAAGATGCTCCTTAACTTTCAGAATACCAATTAAAATGGAATGAATCAATTCTTTCCATGTATATAAAAAAAATACAATATATGAGAAATGAGTCTTTTTAAATTATATCTCAAGCTTTTATGGACTTCAAGTTCTTTTATTGCCCAACAAGGTAGAATTTGTGCTTAGGATGGCTTAACATTTGCTCCAAAACATTGCTTGAAATGAGAAATAAATTCCCTCAAAGCTATCATATTTAGCCACCTATTCTATTTTACTCTTCCATCTTATGTCACTAGATATTTTCCTAAACTTTTGTAACCTTTTATTTGTACAATATTCATTTTTAGAACTTGATCAATATAGCAAGACTACGCATGTGAATTTTTTGATGACCAAAGAGTACCACTTATAAGTATGGAGACATTTCATACTCAAATATTGAGTAACCTAGTTAAAAAGTTGACGACACTAATTTCCCCAAGTCTCCAAATTTGCAATCAAAAATTTGAAAGGAACACATTCTATCCTCGGCTTGAGGACTTTACGAAAATACTATTATATAGATTTAAGAAAATACTTTATCTTGAGACTTATAATCATTCATACATTTAACTCCATATTGATCAAACATTGTAATCCTTCAACCCATTGGTTGGGAATGAATCAAATCATTTTGGACATGTAGACATAAATTATTCTACTCAATGAGAAAATGGGATAAAACATAATTGTCAAATTTTTGTAGCAATTCTTTTTCCTTGCACTAAGTGGAAGAAGGTTGATACAATTAAAATCAAATTTCTCTATTTTCTATTTTCTACCAAACTTCAAGATGGAAATGCTTAAGAACTTCTCAAGAACCACATGCCCAAAGTGATATAGTGCCAAAAAAAAGACCTACTCAGTAGTAATTTCAATGCAATCCTTGCACAACAATGCCCTTGAAGTCCTTCAAAGTGACTCATAAGATCATAAATGACAATGAAAAAGAATATCCACATCATTTGGCTTACTTTGTAAAGTTTAAAGAAACTACAAATATTGAGATTTTCTCATATGAAAACTTTTCATTATATTTTTATAATTTTATTGTTACTTTTATTGTTCTTATATATAAAATAGACTTTTAATGTTGAAGAGTCTTCAACAAACCTTTGATTGTTCATTATCTTGGAACAACCTCTCTCTACATGCCAACAGCCAACAATCAAAGATGCTTGTAGAGAGTAATTCCTTGCACAAACACATTCATGATTATGACCACAAAAGGAGGAACGCAAAGATAAAGATAATTAATCCTCTTGATCATAGATGACTACCTCATCATTAGAAAAGTCTTCTAGAAAGTAAAATATATTTGTGCATTTGTAACTTATGGAATGAAATATATTTGAAATTTTTGAAAACTTACATTGTTAAACACTAAAAAAGAAAACTTACATTGCCATAAGTAGAATAAAAAATATGTCATGCCATCATACAAAAGAACAATAACTTCCACATTTTTCCAAAATATTTTGACCTAAATAAATGATGATGAAATTGGATTTCTATTATTTTTTTCATCAAAATTTACACAAACTAAGAAAGTAACCAAAAGTGGACCTTTAATTCAAATGGTCTTTAATAGTTGTAGCCAAATTACATGTCACATCAATGATACATTATATCAAGATAAGATTGAATCGTTTTTGGTGAGCTGCCATGTCACGATACAATGAGCATCCATATCTTAAGCATCCATATCTTAATCCAAGTTGACGTGTCTATTAATTCAATTTGGTTTATCAAAAGGTTGGAATAGGACCTTTGGCGCCTCGTTGGTAGTACTTGAAGTCTTGAACAAAGCCAAATCATATAAAGCCGAAAGCCTTCCACTCTCTTTTCCATTGTCTATTTTGTCTCTCAAGCTCTCTCCACCTCCTTTGCTAAGCTCCCTCTATCAATTGTTGGTGGTCCTTGTGACGATTCAATTGTACGTTTTCTTACACTTTCACATTGTAGATGGTTGCAAGTTCCATTTGTTGAACTTAGTAGGCAAGCTATAGAAGTATTGTGTTAGAAAAGAATTCATAATACTTACCTAGTTGCATTCCAAGTCCAATTCAATTGCTTTTAGTTGCTTTTAACCAACCTTAGGTTTCTTTGGCTTTTTCCAATGTGTTKTATAGCGGGAGATTGGGAGTAATGTCCAAAAGGATAGAAGAGATTTATTTACGTTGGGAACCAAAATTCGGTTGAGTGTGTTGAAAGGTAACAAATAAGTGTACATTAGAAAGAGTGTTAAAAAGAAGACTCCATGGCAGGCCATGTGGTTCATGAAGACCAACTTTTCAACCTTTTYCTTGCATGTGTGCAAATTATAGTAAATTGCATCTTGCATTGTAATCCTAATGTTCGGTTCCCTTGCATTGATTGTTGTGTTAATGAAATGTGAGCATGCAGTTTTTTGTCCGCTACGATGGCCAGATCCGCGGTGCTTTTGGCAATGGCAGTGACAACAAGTGTTCTCTAAGCAATTTCATACCTTTGAGGAATTTGTAATTTTTTTGGAATGAATTGGTTTCATTTTATTAAAATATTCAAATTTTAAATAGTGCAAAGATATTTATGAACACAACAAATAATTAGTGTGACTTTAAATCTATGGATTTTTTCTATTGGCTTATTAGTGCATGCAGGTTGAGTACGAACAAAAGATCTTGACAATCCAATTTCAAGGCTTCTTCTAGCTAGTACTATTGACTTGTTCTCAATATAATCTCATTAGCTCTCATTTATTTGCTTCTTGTTAGTTCAATTTATTGAGTATAGTCTATATTTAGCTTTATTCTTGCTAATTTCTTACTAATTTCTTGTCTAAAGATCTCTATACAGTCATCAATGTTCATTTAGAGTGTGACTCTAAATTTCTCTTGGCTTCTAGATAGAACTTCAAATAAATAGTCTCTATCATCACCTACATACTAATGGTGTTGGATATTTTTTATTTCAAGGATATGACCAGATTCAAAAAGGATATGACCAAATTCAAAAATTCTTGGATTTGTACATCTGTTGGCTTTGAAAAGAAAGATGAAGGGTAATTCTATACTAAATGTCTGGTGTGAATGAAGCATACCCTGTAATCAAGAACAAACATATTCCGACCCTTGAAAAATTCTCAGATCCCCAAATGACGACAAGATAGTTATTGCACCCTCCATCATAGTTGGGTGGACTATGGTGGTAAGCAACACTCCAACACCCAAGTTTGAACTCAAGACGGCCACCTCCAAGGTGAGCCAAGATCAAAGCCACTAAGCCAAGGCCACAAGTACCTATTCTTTTTTAAGTTTCATTTTCCCTTAAAGATTATTTGAATTCAATCCCAATGCCCCTAATTCCTACTTTGGTGTTTGTAATTGTTATTTTTATGTAGCGCCAATGACACACATGMTTGATACATAGCATAGTTAAATGACTATCTTTCATTAGGAATGAGGGAATGAATACTTTTGGTGCCTACTTTTGTTAAGCTAGTATAGAATGACTATTGCCCACCCATATTTAATTGGTTTTTTAATTTTTTTTTGCCATAATTAATTTTTACAATTATCTCTTTTCTATTTAGCCTATAAAATTCTTACATCCATTATGTTGTTTTCCCTTGATTGTGTTAACTTCTAGAATATTCTACGTACCCACTTTTTTCACTTGTATTTTAACTATTTTTTATAGTAGTCCCTTACTATCGTGTTCTATGACTGCTTTTTCATAAAACATTACGTAGTACTTTGTGTTGCTTCTTCCTAGGCTCTCTTTTAAATCTTCTGTTATTGAAGGAAAGCCTCTCTCATGTAATTTTGTTGATATCTATTTTGAACTATCTATTCATTTTCAGTGTATAAATTATTTCATTCTTATAAGGCTTGTTGTATTTAATTACATTGTGCTTCTATTTAGTYACAATTGTTGATTTTCCAGTTTTGCTTTATCTATAATCTCAATTTTTGTTGTAGTAAYGAGTTTGAACTTGGTGCATCTTCTATTTTTATCCCTAACATCAATGGCACAAATTTGTGTTACTAAATTAAAGACCTCATTAATTGCAAAATTGCCAACACTTCTCTTGAAACTGTTAATTTTTTT
>VACF01001060.1:0-27744 GCA_006891605.1 Pleurozium schreberi | reverse complement strand
CCACTATTCACACGCTAGATTCTAACAATTTAAACTTTCTATTCTTTTTGTCGCACGCTAAACTTGGGTTCACAACTTGCATGATGGGGTTAACAAAGAAGTATGGCACTTATCATTTGAATTATCTCAAACACAATGAGTCACAAATAAGTAGTTGTAGTTGTTGTGCACAGGCATGAGGTTTCCTGCATGCAAGGATTGATGGTTACTTCTTAGCCAAGAATGCCACCTCAAACCTTGGGAAAGTTGTGAATTTGAAGCATGAGAGTGCTACTTACCAACCAGGGTTGTGTAATAGGTTACTTGGTTGAGTGGAGTGGAATTACGGATTTGTTACATTTGTAATTGAGGTTAAGGTAAATGTTATTGATTAGATTTTCACCCCGTTTCAAAGTAAATGGTGGAATTTTGTGAAGTAAAAAACTTAAATTTACACATTACCAAATTAATTACAAAGGCATAGCTAGAGTCCTGCCCAGAGAGTAAGGTAGGAGGCTCGAACTCCGAGTGGGCATTTTTTTTCTTCTCTTGAAACACCGAGTGGGCATTTTGAACCGAACATGAAATAGAGGTACATTTTGCTTTCTTCAATGTACAAAAATGTACAAACTGTGTACATTCTAAGACGTGGTCGCTTTTAGAGCCCTATGGCATTTCAACTTCAAATTTTCATAACTAATTCCACAAAGCTCCAAAAAATATGACCTACCTTACTTGACCGTGTTGAAACCATTCTGGAGGATTTCTTTGCGATGTCATACTGCACTGTACTTGGAAATCAATTGATATAATAACTTACTTGTGTCCCAGCCATGCTACGTACATTATCTTTCTTCAGACCCAATAAGTTATAGCCAGAATAGGCAATCTGTTTCTTCCCTCTCTCCCTCTCTCGACGACGTTAACTTCTTCACCTTCAGTCAGTCATTAAGTTACTTCATGGCAGTAACTTAGTTTCCTGTTTAAGTTACCTGCTGATTTTACACATAAGTTGCATGATCCAAATCTAGCACCCCCTGCTGCCCTTCCTGCCTGCCTGCCTGCCCTCCTGCGTTGTCTAATTCCAACTTCTCATGTTGCAGGACCTCACGAGACAGAATTGTGTCAGCACAGAATCTGGTTGGAATATGGAAAAAGATTTGAGTTGGAGCCTACTGAGGTCCTGGGCACAAAAAAACCTGAAACTGGAGATGCAGCAGGGTGGGAGGGAGGGGGAGGGGGAGGGGGAGGAGGCCCAGAAGGAACCCACAAGGTAGCAACACCCATAACCGTCAAAATAAGCAATTCAGCACAGTTGGAGGCACTTTTTTCTACAGAAAATATTTTTTCTAGATTAGCAATTGAAAATCATGAATTTTCAAAAAAAAAAATAGAATTTTTGGATAAGGTATCTAATTTCTATGAATTTTCAAAGTAGACCTTCTTAGGGCACCCTAAACCACACTCCAGTAAATCTGCCTTGATTCTAGCACCAAAATCTAAAAAAATCAGAGGCCACCAATCACAATTAAGCATGGCAAGGTACCTTTGGAGACAATTTTAGGGAACTCTAGTGACACTTATGGGTACAGTGACGGTTATGGGTGTTGCTACCTTACACAAACTCTGCACACATGGAGATAATGTCTTCTTTTTGTGGGGATATAAGGTGGGTACATCGAAAAGGACCACAAATTGGTACTGTGTCTAATTACTACTATTAGGCTGATCATAATTTCATATTGTCTTGTTGGCAAATGAAAGCATGATCCAATGCACAAAAAAACGCAAAATTTATATACAATATGTAAAAGTAGTTATCAAGGGTCAAAGTTTGTTTTTGAAAGCGCCATCTGTGTACATGATTGATTTGAAAATGTACACGGACTGAAAATGGCGCTTTAAGGTCAGCTGCGCTTTGGGTGTACCCACCACAGAGTCATTCTAGTCAAATGGTACATTGTTTAGGGGTTGTCACACATTCTCCGAGAAACAAACTACTTAAATTTAAAGAATGAGCAATTGTAGAGTAAGAAGAGGAGCCGTCAATAGCTAGGGAGCTGTTTTGCTTGAAGAAGGTATGACACCTTCTTTCATGTCCACTTGTGGACGAGGATTCATGATGTAATCCTCCAATGGTTTTTCAAAGTCTGCAGAGGAAACATTGTAGTGATTGGGGTGAAGTATCATAGCGACTTGGTGAATGCAGCACGCAGAATGAGAAGATGTGGCAAGCAGACTACACCAATAATGATATTTAGTGTTGGCAACACTAATTACGAAGCACAACACCAAATGTCAACAATCATGTTAGTGTTACAACACTAAATGTCAACATAGACACTATTTGTCAACTATTGGGTAAAATTATTTTACAAAATTACATTTTAGTGTTACATATTATTTCATCAAATTGCAATGAAAAAAATAAAAACCTAAATATATGAATTAAGGGATGGTGAACACAACACTAAATGCAAACTACTCAAAATTTAGAGTAGGTGTGGTAAAAGTTCAAGTAACACTATTAGTAACATAACACTAAATACCATTATTAGTGTAGTGAGATTGAAACGCGATTTACTACAAACGATTTGTTTTCAAGATTTTTTAGTATGGGGATTTTTATGAGAATTATTTTTAGAATTTTTGGTAAGAATTTAATGGCTTTTAAATTTTGATCAAGTGGAACATTATTGTTTAAAAATATGACTCCATATTATTACGTTTTTATTTTTATTTTTTAATTCACTCTCCAAAATTCCGAAACCAACTTTTGTTGGGCAATATCTGAATAAAAATGATCTCTGAGTGAGCTTCAGTTTGCCCTGGACTTCAGTTCGGACATTTGTTCGTTGTGGATTGCTTGGAATAAACTTCCGGTTCCCTATCCTGTCAGTCAGTCAGTCAGTCAGTCAGTGTATTGATTCCCAACCAAATTTCTGTGGAAACTGATCGAAGTTGATTTCTGCCTTCCCAAGTCCCAACTTTGTTCAGATTTCGAACCGAAGCTTCCCTTCCGTAAGCTTGCATCCGATTTCCTAAACCTTCAAACATGACCGTAACAGAACGAATTGGAAGTTAAGGAAGCTGAAGTTAGCAGGCCCTTCAATTCCCGGCTCTCGAGCGAGCTCCCATCTCGCCCTCCGTCAAGCTCTCCTGTGTAGTGAAATTTCCTGTCCTGTACAGTACGTACATACAATACCCTGGTATATATCCGCCAGGCGGTCTTGCATTCTTCTTCTTCTTCGTCATGGGCGCTTTATGGACGTCCTACCTTATCATCAAAACACTATCCTCCACGCAGTAATCAAGCTCGTTCAAAATGTTGAGCGGGAGGTCACAGGGACGAGAGAGAAGGTCGCAGGAAGTCACTTGGCGGGAGATTGCAGGAGGTCGGAAGCAGGTACGAGGGTCGGAGGCAGGTTGTTGTTGGACGAAGAACTGACCCCCTCATCCCTCCATCCATCCACAGGCGGGGCAATGAGGGGGTCAATTCACCCTGGCCGCAATTGATGGCAGGTAAGTTATTTGGCAAGCACAGCTAAGCTTAGGTGGAGAGTGTCAGGGAAGGAGCACCACCACGCTTCAGGCACTTACTGCTGAGCCTCTGCAGTAACTTACCTTATATTGGGTAGGGGCAGGGGCAGCTGCACAGAGAGTGGAGGGAGGGGAGTCGGGCTTGTTGCCCTGACAAGCTGGGCACTCCCCCGACTAGCTGGGATTATCATTCCTTAAAAAAATATAGGAGTCAGCAATGGAAATTGTCAATGTGCTTCAAAATATTTAATTATTATTATTATAGTAATCAAATAAATAAATAAATAGAAAAAATAGAAAAATAGGGAAAAATAGGAGTCATGTTTTCTGCTTGCAATAATGTCGTCTCACCCCTTGGAAGAATGAGAGAAAGTGAGAACTAATGGTGAATTTCATTAAATTGGCGGTATTCAATGCGCCATTTTCACCGCTGAAGTTTGAATTGCTTAAGTGAAATCTAGGAATGGTATAGATTTTATGTCATCTACAACTTATGTAGATGTCATAAATCTATGACTTATTTAGATTTTAGACCGCGTGATTTGAAACATCTAGCACATTTATAGATTTCAAGTATCTAAGACAGATATAGATTTCAAAAATCTAGGAGTGCTTTAGATTTCAGACCGCGCGGTCTAAACTGAAAAAAGTGCCAAAATAACTGAATGCTGCCATTTTAATGAAATACGCTATACTAGGTCTTTCTTTTGGACTAGTGTCCTCCTTATTGGCCTCATTGCACAAGCCACATTTTGGAGGGACAAACTAGTAGAGGTTAGAATTCTGACAATCTGGCGAAATTTCGCCCAAGAAAGAAATAAAATAAAATAAAATAAAAAAATAAAATAAACTGGTGAGAACTCCAACCAATTTTGATGAGTTGGCTAAAGGAAAAAGTCCTTTCAGTCATCTCGGGTCCCAAGTCAATTCCCCATGGGCAAGAGCGATCTTCTGAGTATATTTACTTCATGCTAGTCATTGTAATAGTCATTTTAATAGTAATTGTAATTATAATTATAATTATTTTTAAATCATTTTGACCACCTGTTTATCAAAATCAAATGGTATGTAGGTAAAATTTGACTGTTGGTCTTACCCCCAAGTAATTTGTCTATTTTGACCAAAAAGAAAATCTTTTATAAAAAATAACCAATGTCTTTTGGTTGTACCGGCAATTGGTGAAAAAAAGTGTTACAAAAAACATCGCTTCCTACATTGTGTGATTGATAGTTGAGACATAAGTTTGTTCATCAATTGAGGTAGATGAATTCAATTTTGTTAAGGGTGCTTTGGCAAAACTACTCTAATTTCACCCTTTTTCATGTTATTTTATGTCAAAAGTGAGAATCCAACGAATGCATAGTGCTCGTAGAAGGTGGGGTCTTCCCCTAAAAGACAGAGGCACACTTTGGGCAAATATTGTCAAAAACTGCCACTTTTTAGGGCAACAAGAAAAAATGATTTTTTTTTCAAACACAACCGTGCAAATTTGCACTAGACTCCTTTGGGAATATATGGAATTCTTTTTTTTTTCCAACCTTGTCCGTCAAGGCCTACAAACTTTAACTCCTTCTGAAATGACAGTTTTTCACTAAACATTGTTATTTTTTTTGACATTTGCCTCTTGTATCATGTAAGCTACAGACCTAAAAAATTTCAAAATCATAAGAAGAGTTTTGAGCATGTTACCCATGTTTCCCGCAAAGTTTAGGGTAGCATAATTTTTATCCGTGCACCTGAGTGATTGAAAAAAAATTAGATTTTCAAGAAGGGGAGGCATAGTTACACATTGTATACAAATTTCATAAACATCCAACCAAAAATGACTTTGTAGGAACCTACCCAAGATTTCTTGTGTATGTTAAATAGACACTTTGGTCCTTTAACCCCTAAAGCACTAAACTGCGTTTTTTTGGCAACATACCAATTTTGGGCAGCTCACTATGAATGGAGTTTTTATTTCTTTTTTTTTGAAATTTTCACACAACATGTGCCCAAAGAGTAGCTTTAAGGCCCAACATTTTTCATAACTTTTGACTACATGGCTGAAAAGTTATGGTATGATATGTTGTTTTTATTACTCGGCAAGCATTTTGGGCAGCAAATAAAACTTCTTGAAAAATCACTTTTAAAAAAATTAAAATTTGTGATTGGTTCTTTAGATCTATATATACATGTAAAGCTTTGAATCATTCTATTTTGATACTTGAGTCAAAAGTTATGAGGAGTTTTAGTTTGGAATAGTTTGCGGGTAGTTATAAGATCTCTACTCAACAAAAAAGTTTTAAATCCATTATTTAGTTCAATTTTTAATATTTTTGGAAACAAAATACAAATAGTAGGTGTAAATTGTTTATTACAACAATTAAGCCATTGAAATTGGCATTTTTCAATTCCATAAATAAATTGTTTAAAATTTAGTGTTTTGAGTCATTTTCTACTTCTCTCTAGTCACTATTTTTTTTTCCTATATGTTGTACAATTCCAAATGATCTAGAAATTTTCAAGCATGTGTACAACTTGCCTTGAAAATTGAATCCAAAGAGTAACCACCATTTGGGGCATTTTTCATACACATGTGACCATCTGAAGTGCAACTGCCTGTTTTTTGCAAGGCCAAAAAAAGTTTTTTTCCAATTCAAATGATAATATTTTGTAGTCGACGTGGTGGAAATTCCTGAAATTTTTTCCATGTGTTCTCAAACTAGTGTACTTTAAGATCCTACGGACACATGTGTTCAAAAAAGTCTTTAGAAAAAAAAATTGGTACTTGTCCTAGAAATGGTAGTTTTGGAGTGATTTGGTGAAAACATAGTCGAAAACCTTTAGAGGTTAATGATTGATAATAAACCTTTTTCATTTAAGATCCCAATTTTTGGTTGCTTGCTCAAGTATTTCTTAAAAAGTTGCAAAATATCTCTTTTGTAGGATAAAATTCATATTTATAAGGAAAATTTCTATTGGGTCCATTTTAATTAGTGAAGTAAGAAAACATGAAGATTTATTTGGTAGAACAATCAACAAATGACCTTGGATATTTATAACATTGGCTACTTTAATCCCTTAAATTCCATTGTTCCTATAGAAGAAAAAATAGATTTGGGTAGGCTCAAGTAACCTCAAATTTTCATGTGACTTTCTGAAAACATTTTTTCAAGATAGAAAATCATATTAGCTTCATGGAAATATGAATTTTGTCGCAATTGATATCTAGGAGTAAAAGTTATGCTCTAATATTGAAGCTCAAAATGGGGGAAACCATGAAGCTAAAAACATCTACAAAATCTTGAAATTAAATTAATTTAAAAAAAATTATAGCTTATATTTAGTCTACATAGATATTTTCTATTCCATTTGGATTAGTGATGTGAGAATTATGGAGCTTCTTGTTTGCAAGCAATCATAGAAACTTCCTAAGAAATAGTGTACTAGTGTAATAGAATTTAATTTTTGAACTCAATTTTTACAAATTTCAAAAAAGAATCTACAAGGTGAAGTATGCTTTCTAGAATAATCTCATTTTTGGATTAACTCCTAAAGTCTTAAGGCCATTTTTCTCTCAAAATCCATTCAAAAMTGCCATTTCTATTGCAAGGTGCAAAGCTTTCAAAATTTTCAATTGTTTTGCATATCTAACTATAGGATCTCGCACTAGACTAGTATATGAACGTGTATGAAAATCTTCACAAACTTCAACTGCACAAATTGTAAGATATCTACGTCTAAAGTGAAAAAAACAAGCTTTTCTATACATTCTATAAAGAGATTTTTTGGCTTTGAAGCTTCCTAATCAAATTTTTTTGCTCTAGTGAGTTTGAAATTAAATTTTTATGTGTTGAAGATTCAAGTTGAGGATCAGAGGAAAAAAATTGATATCTTACAATTTGTGCAGTTGAAGTTTGTGAAGATTTTCATACACGTTCATATACTAGTCTAGTGCGAGATCCTATAGTTAGATATGCAAAAAAATTGAAAATTTTGAAAGCTTTGCACCTTGCAATAGAAATGGCAGTTTTGAATGGATTTTGAGAGAAAAATGGCCTGAAGACTTTAAGAATTAAAGCGCCATCTACCGTCCATGTACATTTTCAAAATTAGTCATGTACAGAGACTTTAGATGGCACTTTTAGAAAAAAACTTTGACCCTTAATAACTTTTGCATATTGTATCCAAATATTGCGTTTTTTGGTGCATTGGACTATGCTTTCATTTCTTAACAAGACAATATGAAATTCTGATCAGCTTAATAATAGTAACTCGACACAATACCAATTTGTGGAGCTTTTGGGTGTACCCACCTTACATCTTATCCTATCACTATTTGGGAAAAACTGACACATTTTGGTCCAAGCATAGGTGTTGCATTTTGGGCAGTGTTCATAATGTTCATAATGGGTGTCGTCCAAACCGTCCTTACGTAATCTTGAACTTCCATCACAGACTTAATTACGACAGTTGAGAAGTGCCCCTTTCAGGTGAGTCCTTCGAGACCCTTTCCACCGGCTTCTGAAAAACTGAGCATCCAAAGAGATTCCATGCTCCGTCATTTGGTCTCTGGAGCTCTTCTTCGTTTGATTCCTGTAACTTAAGTTCTTCGATCAGTGAGTTACCGTACTTGCTTGCTGCACATCCTCTGCACTCCGTATAGAGMTAGACTGAGGCCGGTTTGATWTKGCATGGTGGCAGATGATCGATTGTACGAAGTTAAGTTCTAGCTGTGTACTGTGACACAAAAATACCTGGCTGGCACCGACTTAACTAAAGGTAGAATCTTGATTATCGTGTGCCTGTTTCCAAGACACTTTGGCGTATGTATCGTCAACAACTTGCATGGGAACTACCTAAAGCGATCGAAGGGAAGGACCGAATCTGCAAAGGTTTCTGCTGATGAAGCCTTTTCCCATCTTTGATACCTCAGTGGGTACATTCTCTCCCAGCCTTTGCAGCTACCAGCTACATGCGGGCCTTACCTTGCTGTCGTCATACAAGTGTAACTTGTACCGAAATGATCGATCTCAAKTTGGAACATCGATCGATCCTTACTGTAAGCTTAGTACTTGTATAGGTGAAGTTACTAATAAAGATAACTTTAGCTTTAGCTTCCCCTCTGGCCGGCTTCGATCTCCTTGCAGACTCCGCTCCGGTCCTTGCTTTGGTGTGGGCTCGATCGATCGATCAGCTGTCCGAAATGTGCATTTCTCCATCGTCTGCAMMATCTGCAGTGCCTGATTGGGTAAGCGTAGGCTCTGTAGAAAGAACACTGTTGAGTAAAGTAACTTGTGCTGAAGCGAAGGACAGAGAGACAGACAGACACGGCAGACTTGGAGTTTCCAATGCTTCGATCAATATCGCTGCATGCTAGTCAGCCAGCCACCCAGCTACCCACCCAGGTTTTGACTAATATGATCGGTTCAAATGACTGGCTGGCGGGACTTATCAGGCACTGAAGGGACTTATCCCTGCCGGCACGGCAGGGGTTTACAGTCTCGAAATCAGATTTTACTTACAGTTGAGTCTTGAAATTAGTTAAAGCACTGCGAAGACCACCGACTTGCAGGCGCATTAGCGCTACTCGGACTGACACGGCAGGTKGGAGCCTGTCGCACTCGTTCCCTCCAGAATTGCGCCACTGCTGGGAAGACGTGTGGCAGTTTACTGTTCAAAAAAACCCCGCGGACTGGCGGAGTGCGGGTTTCTGCTGGCAACTCAGACATGAAGTCCCGGTCATGGATGGTACTTAAAAGCCCTTATTAAGTACTGAAGTCTCATAAGTGAGTGAGGGGCTTCACACTGTTCACAGTTCACACAATTGGAGGCCTGTAAAGAGACAACAATTTCGTGTTATGRAAAACTCACTTGAATGATGGCTATTTCTGAAGCTAAGTTATTTTATCATATTTGACAACAAATGGTAGAAGTTAAGTGAATACAGCCAAAAACAAATTGTGGCATTTGGACACGTGTGTGAATTTAGCAAACTGTAGATGGTCTTAATTTGGACGCCTGTTTGCTTGCACAGGAACAACACTCATTACGAAAAATATGAGGTCTCCAAAAGGGTGCTAGTTCAAAGAGGCCGTGGTGCTATTACAGAATATATATTCCGTAATAGCACCACGGCCTCTTTGAAATCGCAACCTTTTGGAGACCTCATATTCTTCCTAATGTGAGGTAAAAAAGTTCATGTAATAGAAAACTTGCATGTACACAATACATATGAGGATTTCAGAATTCATACAAGATTACAAGAGATTGATAGTCAACGATTCCAAGGTAGGCATACCCAAATTTCCCCTTTCTCAATTGTGACACGTCATTTTTTCAAGATTTCTACACTGTCTAACAATTGATGCATTTGTTCATGGGGGGATGGAATTGGGAAGATACCAGTTACAGGTATGCATTCCTCAAAGTGAGTTATGKGTTCAAAAAGCACTTTCCAAGCAAGGTAGATATATCTAAAACCATTTCAATAAGTTGTATACCATTTGTGGACATGAAATAGGAAATAGTGAATAACTTATTCAGTATGCTATATGGTGACAATTTCTTGAAGAATGTATGTAATTGTGTAAATTTTGTGGATACAAAAACTTAGSAATCAAAATTTGAAGGCAAAGATTCTAATAGTTAGTAAYTGTGACATGGACAAATCCAAAATTCATACGATGATATATAATATTGAAAAATATTTYTCACTTAGGCAAAAGACTAAATTTTTCAAAATCCCTTTCCTATAGAGCTATCACTTGTGCATTACCACTCAATACCAAAAATGGCCATGAAGTCTACATTTTTGTCACCCTTCTATAAGAGTTTACCATTTGGGGTCTTGTTCTTCTTTGTTTCCATCCAAAACACTACAAAAAAGGAGAGAAAGAATGATTGGCAAAAACGACTAAAATGCAGTCATTGTGGACAGAACGACTTGAAAATGAGTGAAAGGCCCTGCAGTCATTGTTCTTTAGTCGTTTAGCTAAACGACTGCCATTGTATTATCACCATCCATTTAGTACTTGGATGTAAAAATGGATGAAAAAATCAGTGGTTAACTAGGCGATAAAGAAAGTTTGGCTTAAAGAAATGGCTATGAATCAACCACGTGTAAATCGCAGACCCATTGAGAATCTGACGTGGACATCCACGTGACCAGTCATTTACAAGTCATTTTAATGTTATGATAGCCCCATGAAACATCTGACGTGGAGAGACACGTCGGAAGTCATTATGTAGTCATTCAAAAGTTGCGATGGAGTTTTTGCAGAGTTGAGATGGATTGACTTATGGCAAGTCATTATGTAGTCATTCAGAAGTCACGTGGACTTAGGGTTTAGGTCACTCTTCTAAATACATTATACATTATACATACACCATACATCATATACATTCACCATACACAATTCACCATATGCCATACACCATATTCAAAAAATGTGTTGCATGGCTTCCAAGCCACTTAGTTGTGAATATGAAGAGCTGAATTGACAAGCCTTTATACTAGTGGGATGGTGGGAGGCAAGACAAACCATGTGGGATATGTAAAATGCAAGAATTGTGTTACAAGTATTATTTTAGACCTCATTTAGGCATAGTAGATTCATTCTTTTCTAAAAACTTTGAACCTATTAAAGTTGGAAAATCAATCTCACTTTAATCTCCAACAATTTGTTTTAGATTTTAAGCCTTAGATCAAAAGTTGTAGACAAATTTGAGAAAAGATTTGGAAAGGATGTTTTCTTTGAAAATTCTTAATATGTCCTTTCTAAATCTAGTAGCGTGGAAGACGTGACGCAATCATTTTTGCGTCATTACTACATTGCAATACTGTAATGCAACTTCCACTTCACTAGGCCCCATTTGAATTCTTTAGGATATGTTTGTTGGGACCTCTAGAAATTTAATTGAATTATATGAAGTGTTCAGAAGTAGTAGAATGACCATGGCACAAATTTCCAGAATATTAATAGGAGTTTAAATAAATCATAAGGTGGACTTTTAGGAAGAAAACAGTATATACCAACAAAGAGAAAAAAAACTCGTCAATGCATAATTTCAAAGAAAAGATAAAATAAGCCTTCTATTGAAAAAAAATTGTAAAAAAAATTAAAAAGATATATAAAAAGTAGATAAATTGGAAAGATTAAAAATAACTTGAAGAAATGAAGAAAACAATTGAAAATGAAAAAATCAGAAAAAAAATACAACAACTGGAAAACAAATAAAGGTTAAAAAAAAATATAGAAAAGAGAGAAATATTAAAAGTAATTTAAAAAGTTTAAGAGGCCCCATTTTCTTCGTAATGTTGAATCAAACCTGCAAATGTGTGTGATGGATCGAGACTATACAAAAAAGTTAGTGATACTTGATAAAGAAGTCCTTTTAGCCTTAGATATATTCCTAGTTAGTCACTTTAGAAGTTACTTTCCATTCTGAGAAAATCATAGAAAGTTAGATGTTGACCTTATAGGTAACAACTCAAGGACAAAGAATGATGCAACCAAATATTGAAGAGATTTTTCTAGAAATAAAAATAGGCTAGGAGCTCAACAACAAAATTGGCTCGCCCAAATTCCCTTTGTTTTTAAAACTTAAAGAAAGTAAGTAGCTTAAACCTTATTTTGAAGAGCGCAAAACAAGAATRTRAGACTACATCTAGTACTTMGGAACTTTCTAGAGGTTATCRAGAAATTTTAGGATTTTCTAGGATGAAGAAAATGATTTCAYTGAAAGTCAATTGTTTAAACCAATGATGAAAAATTTTCCAAAATGACCTAGGTTGCGGAAAAACTTTAGTAAATGGATAGTGAAAATAATGCAGCCCAAGAAGTTTCAAGGTATTTCAACATCGACAAGTGCCCAAACTGCCGTTGCCTTTGAATTTTGATGAAATTTAAACAAGTTTGATGTGTTGATTGACATATCAGAAGCTTGTAATATCCAAACAAGGTCGAAGAAGAGTCTTTTCTTCCTTTTTCTTCCTTTCACGACACTCCAAGAAAGTCAAAAATTTTGGAAAMTGAAAATTCCATCTTCAGTCTACAATTTTATAGTTTCTTGCTTTGACAATTTTGTAGCTTTTGCAAGTCCAAATGATCTAGGAGTGACGGGAGGGGATTCCTAGCTAGCTCTAATTTGGGCCTTCTGAAGTCAATGGCACAATCCATTTGTTATATGAAGCTTTTCTCCAAAAATTGTATAGGGCCAAGCCAATAGATTTGATTTTTTTGTTGTGTTTAATTGTAATTAACAATTAATTCTAGAAACTTTTAGAGGTTAGAATGAGAAATGGGAGGTCTTGGAAAAAGTATCTACTCTCTCTTCTCACAAACTAATCCTATTYGTTATTGTCAAATGGTTGATGCCTTTGTGTTCAAATTATTTTGGCTAATTTCACCATTTTGTATTTGTTTTCATGTTTTTGAAGTATTTTGCTCATTTTTGTAAGTGTTTTGTGCACGACTGCACGTCTTAGAGGAAGCACGGTTTCCTTCAAGTTTTAGCATTTTTTTGCTTATTTATGTGGGATTCATGGATTTGGTTCATAACATTCGTGAATTTGTAATTTTTATTAGAGTTTTTTGGTAGTTAGTCCTTTGGAGTGTTCTTACAATAGCTCTTTGTGTGGAAAATCACTCTTCTAAAATTTCCCCTAGAGCCTTACTTGCAAACATATGTTTGGTCAACAACATTGGTGTTTGGGTCAGTCTCAATAATTTAGCACTAACCAAGTTTGATTTATTCTATTTACCAAGATTCTTACCTTAGTTTCTTTGTTTGGTGTCTATGGGTGCTTTTGCTTTGTCCTCTGCTTTGTCCCTTTGTATAGATGTGGCACTCTACCKTAAAATATTGATTTTATGTGAAGTTCAAAACAAATCGTTTTAGTATTAATACCCTCTTGTTTTTGGTTTTGTTATTTCTTCCTTTCAAATTGATTTTGAACAACAAAGCTTTGAACTCATGTAAAGTGTCTTATTGCCCAATATAAGTCTTTCATTGTTAGGAACACTTTGTTAAGTTTCTCACAACTTGTTGAGGATTTAATTCTCATATTTTATCCGTCTAGGGGTGTCCCCTTCTCTCCATTAAGGTAGAGGTACCAATAATGGATAACTTAAGCATTTCAGCCTGTAGGATGTGGAAAATTCATTGTGAAATTGAGCTCAATGTGTGCAAAATTTAGGATGAGGAAGAATGCAATAAAAAAATTTATTCAATATAAATGCAGATTTTTTATTTGCACCTATCCCAATTTCATAGATTCACTTATTATGGGTAGCTTTGGCACTTCTCCCTAAGCAAGAAGGGAAGAGAGATGAGTAAACAAGAAGATATAAACAAAGAATTTCTTACAATGAATAGTGCATCCAGCTATTATCCACAATAGGTTAGCCTATAAAGCCAGGATGGTAGGGTTGTCCGAAATAGGTACTTCTACCGTAAACAATTAAGCCTTAAGGGACCAAATGGCATTTTTGGGCAACATAGCAATTCTGGGCAACTCACTTCGAACAAAATTGTTGTTTTTTCTTTGAAGTTTTCACACAACATGCGCTTGAAGAGTAGCCTTCAGGCCCAACAATTTCATAACTTTTGATTACATGGTTATATAGTTATTTTGTGCTATGTAATTTTCATTGAAGTGAGGGCAATTTGGGCAGTTCAAAAAAATATTAGGAATCACATATTCTAAAAATAAAAAACATTTTTTTTGAAAAATTTGGTACTTGTACTAGAAATGGCAGTTTTGGAGTGTTTTTGGTGAAAACATAGTCCTCGACATAGTCAAGGAACTTAACGGGTTAACTCATTTTCAAAATTAGAAAAGAAAGATAAACATACTTGCAAAATTTCATTGTAATCTAAACCTTACACAAGTCGCTATCCTCCTCTCTCCACACAACAGTCCTCAAAACATATTATGAAGGGGGAGGGGAAGAACTCAATATTTTATTTCCTTTGAAAGTCCACATCAATCCATACCATAGCAACATGGGCACTTCTAATCTAATTGGTCATCCTCTTTGGCCACTATAACATCTTGTCCATCTCTTTGTCCATTCACAAAGTTTCTTTACTCTAAACTATTCYTATTGTTATCTCCTTCTATCCATTACAAAAAGTTTGAATCCTAGAAGGGACTGCGAGTTCTAGTGCAATTAGAGAAAAAAAAAAAAAAATTATTTTTAAGAAATTGGATTTGATGTGGCACTAGTGCGACCACGTAAGCGACACGTCATCTTAGCCTTTTGTTTTAAACTTTATTTTTTTGATTAAATTTAAAATATCTTTAAATTTTTAAATTAAAATTTTAAATTTAAAGATTTTTTAAATTTAATTTTAAATTTTAAAGATTTTTTAAATTTAATTTTAAATTTTAAAGATTTTTTTAATTTAATTTAAAAATTTAAAGATTTCTTAAATTTTCTTTTTTCTTTTTTCCGTATTAGCACCATGGAGGTGCCGAAATGCAGTCACAGCAACCCTTTGCAAGGTTCAAACTTTTTATAATGCCAAATACATCAAAAATAATTTCAAAAATATTTTTAAGCGCAAAATGAAAACAATTAGGATCTAACATATGTCTCTAAGAGGTAAAAAAATAGCATTCCAAAGATAATATAAYTACATTTGTAGAAASTTGAGAATGCRTTTAATTGTRGTTGCAACATAATCCGTATGAATTGCCTTGGTTAGAGGATTGACTGACCCTTCTAACCATTGTTGATGACCAYGASTTCCCTTGATAAGCCTTGTTACGCRATAATATTGGTCGTTRTTTAACCCTCCAAAACTCCCTTCAAATGTCACATTTTGACTATTAGGGTGAACACATCCACTTTACAATAATGTYACTATTGCTTGAGTGTCCGATTGAATGTTTCCATGTCATTGCTTCTGCACATGAGGTTGCTTTGGCGAACGAGAATGCCCATCTTCTTCTTGTGGACATTCATGCGGTAGAGCAAGACCCAACGGTAGAAAAGGTTAATCCAGCAACTGAGAGCTCAAATTTTGGATYYGTTTTTTGTATTCTCRTCTTGAAACTCMAAAAAAATTWAATTWAATTAAATTWATAAAACTCAKAGTGAAAAACAAAGAAGAACTACATGAAATTGATGAAGCTCTTAGGCGGTTTGCTGTGCTTTATAATTTTACTAAGAAAGCGTCACATTGATGCCTCTTCATATGATGTCATCTTTTGTATTTTAATATTATAGTATAATCTATTCAAAATTTATGTCAGCACATACGTTTTACATATCCCGCAAAATCACAACATGACAATGAGGACAACTAGATTCTTTGTTTTAAGTGAAATTTTCTCTTAATTGGTTGCCTAGATAATGTCTACTGTAGCTTTCAAGAAATGAATCTTTCTAATTGCTTATTGGATACAACTTACAAAGAAAACCACCTAAGCTTTAAAATAAAACCAATATTTGGCCAAATGGCCGAACTAAACAAGGTTAGTGAGAATCGTAACGCCTAAACATCCAAATGAACATTTTTTGGTCATTGCCCGACTTTGGGCAGAATTATAGGATGGAAAATAATTCTTTTTTCAATTCTACATTTTGAAATGATTTGGCCATCTTCCGGTATTTATATCCAATAGTAAGATCATTACAATCAAACAAAATTGTAAGAGATATGACTTAAATTGTTTAGAATTTGCCTAGTGTTGAAAAACTTAAAGTATTGGTGTCCACATTGCTAAATCTTATGCATTTTTTTTACAAATTAGTGGAAGAATTCATTTTGACCAATTAAAAAAAATTCAAATGATAAGGATAGAAAGTATATTTTGGTGAATTTTTGAAGTTATATCTTCAAAATTCATTTGAAGAGAATCTAGTTTTATATTTTAAGCCATACGATTAGTTTTTACTTTTGATTCTTCACAATATCTAATTTCATGTAAACTTCAAAAAAGTTAATAAAACTTATATTATATAATAACTTTGTGTTTTACAGTATCCACACCCTTTGGGCTTTCAAGGGTTAAAGCAAGAATTCTTAGTTATAAACTATCAATCCTAAGCTAGAGATCAGATCAGATTCATGCTGTTTTCAAAAACATAAAAATCGGTCAAATCTGATGTTCCTCAGGGAAAGTATAACCGGATGAAGTTTAGCCTTTTGAAGGAAAATTTAAATTCATCCATACTTTTCTAACCATTAATAAACTGAATTTGATCTTAGATTTTGGCTATTGATTTAGAATGAGATTTACGACCTAAGTTCCAAATTTGGCTATGGATGGATAGAAATTTCGCAAGTTCATCCAAATTTTCTTCTAAAATTCATTATTTGATTTCTTATGGAGTTTGACTTGATTGTTTTTTGTAAAATAGTTTTGGACTTTTGTAATCTTTAATCATAACATTCAGGAGTCTTCAACCAACCTAACTTTTCTTTTCTTCAGCATCATCCATCCAAATCTGGAAGGCTAAATTTGAATGCATGGTAACTTGACACCACTAAACACATACCATGCTTTAGAAAATGTTGATAGAGCCACTGGTCAAGTACTTTTTGGTGCCAAAGAACTACTTGCAAAACAAACTAAATTACTAATGACCCACCATTAGTGTGCATTAGTTTCAACCCAATTCATTTCTTGCTAACATTCTAACAAATTTAACATGTGGACTCATAGCTACTGATATGGTGCTGAATATTCCACACCATTTTGTGGGATAAGGCAGTTAGTAGTGCTGCTACTAAATGTTATGATTGTGCTTTTCTGGACTTAGGTGTACAATTGATTAACTTTAAAAGATCTTGAATGACATAAACTTCTTTCTACATGCACTAAACTATTTCTATCAATTTTTAGATTTTTTTAAGAATTATTCCTTGTACGGATTAACTTCACCTATGTAACACTTGAGAATCGAACCTTCCTAGTAAAATTTTTGAGTAGATGAAGTTTGACCGTTAATAGGTACTTCAAACTTCATTCGCTAATTATTTCTTAACTTATAATTTGAAATTTATTTCTAATTTCACTTCTAAGCTTTAGAATTTGACCACTTCTTCAATTTCCATTCTTTTTCCATTTGGATGAATTTCACTAATCTTTACCCAATTTTATCTTTTAAACTTCATTTGCTTGTATTATCTTTGTTTTAAGTCTATATTCTAAGTATTTTATATTTTCAAAAAGCTCTAGACCTTAATTTCAAGCACTTGCAACTAAATTTAATATAAAATCTATTTTTGATGGTTGAAATCTAACTTATACTTCGGCTATGGTTTAGAATTTCTAATTAAAGAATTTAAAAGAAAGTTATTATAATTAGGCACTCACCTCGGATCAAACCTTATTTGTGAGGTGGTCAAAAATGCCTTTTAAATACTTCTTCATTTGTCACTGCTTAATTTCAAAGTTTTGGTTACAAGTAGTGAGAATTGATTCTCAATCCTACTTCCTCTTCTAATGCTATTTTATTTGGAACCAAGATATATTTCAACTTCTAAACTATACATGATTCATTTCAACTATGCTTTTGCTTTTTTAATCTCTTCTTCCTATTTTCTTGGTACTTCATAAAAACAAATTGGATTTTCCAAAGGGCTATTAGTGTTTGACAAGCCAATCTATTTCTTGAGCCTATTAAGCTACTTAGAAGAGGGAATTTATGACCAAAAAAAATTCACCTTGACTGAATATCAGGAGTTCTAAAAAGTATATTTCAATTTTTTGTTCCACAATTGTCAAAAGAAGGTGCTTCGGGGGTGCTTTCAAATATCAAAACAACACTTGTCACAAGCCTAAATAATAGTTTTGAGAATGAATGCTCTAACATTTGCAATTGACGAAGTGCAAATATAGGGGAAAAATTCCTCATGCAAAATAAATGTAATGCATTAAGGATCCCTCTGAGCACTACTTGGTAGCCCTGTGGAAAGTCCACAATTTCTCTGATGTGTATATGAGTTTTGTGAGAATTAACTTTACGGCCACAACCTTAAAATTTGTAGAACTTGTTGTAGAAGTTAGAAGAAGATTTCAAACCTCTTGTCTTAGAGAAAATAGGATTTTTTTTGAATTCRCATCCTCTAGACGGCCAAATTGAAGCCAAACCTTCAATAGTTTGTCTCTGGAATTGATTGTTCCTTTTATGGTTTGATTTTTTGTTTCTRGTTTCCTCCACTAGTTGCTAGTTTTGGATTTTTAACAAACTGTGCTTTTGAACACTGACTTGTAACATGTACTTGGATATTTGGAGACCAAAAGAAAATGCAAGTGTGGATTTTTGGAAACTAAGTTTGAAACTTAAGGAGTTTAGCTTCCTTGAAAACGCAATCAGCTCTTAAATGGTCGCTTTAAGAGCACTCTATCTTAGTGAAATTAGGTTGCCTTAACATTTGGGTTGCCTTACCCAAAAAAGTTACCTCATGACTCACTACTTGACTACATAGAGGCTTGCGCAACTCTTGAAATTTACTCTTGAATTACTGCGTCCAATCACTCATTCCTGCTACTGGAAGGATGGCATTTTTTTCGGCAGTTGATAAATAACTAAGGGAATATGCTTTTAAAGTGTCCATGCTCTAAAAGCGATCATGTTGGAGAGGTACACTTGTCTTTCTTCAATGTACTAGCAGTGTATAGTTTAGAAGGTGGTCGGTTTTAGTGCCCGCTACACTACAACTTCAAAAATTTGTAACTAATTCCTTGAAGCTCCAAAAAATATGAAACGACTTGGGTTAGATGATAATTCCTTTTCTCTTTCTACGAAAATTTACTGAAAATTGTTTCACGAAATTTAGCTTCCCTGAAAATGAAATCAGCTCTTAAATGGTCGCTTTAAGAGCAGTCTACCTTAACCCCTAAGCACTCAAGCGACCATTTTTTGGTCAATGTCGGACTTCAGGAAAAAATTTTGGGCAGAGAAATTTTTTTTTTAAAATAAAAATAAAAATATATTGGGTTGTCTTTCAATCTTTACATTCAAATGTAAGATCGCTATAGTCAAACAAAAGTTATTTAAGAAATAGCACAAAGTCTTTAGAACTTTATAATGTTGAAAAACTTACTATTTTGGGAAAGTGCTGATGTTCCCATTACTAAATCTTATGCATTTTTTGACCAATAAAAAAAAATTCAAATGCTAAAGATAGAAATTGTATTTTTGGTGAATTTTTGAAGTTATATCTTCAAAATTCATTTGAAGAGAATCTAAAAACAATTTTAAAATTTTGACCGTACATATACATTCTAATTTTTGTGCTTCTCATAATTTTCTTTGATGCAAACTTCAAAACTTATATTTTATAACACGTGTTTTGCCCAAACCTCTTGGGCTTTTAGGGGTTACCAGTAAACACTTGCTTAGTGTGAAATGTACTCAAGAAATTGGTGATTGTCAAGCAAATTTCACAATTTTTTTTGTAGTGTAAATAGGCCCTAAGCCCAACCAGGAGTGATGTACCATGATAACTTACTTCCAAGTTTGCCTCAGGACATGATTGATGTTGTGAATTTTCTTCAGGACATGTGAGTGTCTGTCAGTAATTTTCTTCACCACTTTTGGGTTGACACATGTCACGAGCTCTTGGACACATGGCAAGAAATTGAGACTCCCCCAGGGAGTCACATGGTCCATAACTTAATTCTTCTACTACCTTACACACACAAACTGAACATTTCCAGCGAGATTTGATATTGATGTTGTACATTTCTTTAATTCTGTAAATGTTCACATGCTACCTGTTTGCATCCCGGAAAAAGGATACAATTAACTTAATTAAGCTTATTGCATTGACTATTAACCTAGAGTAAGCTTACTGCAAGGTAAAGGTCTGATTCAGCTCTCACTTGCCAAAATCTAATTTCCATGTCAGATTCTCACGGGTCCATGTCATCTCACAAGATGACATGGGTTACCAAAGCAAGATTTAGCCATTGATCACATTTGGCCATATTTAGAGGGTCAATGGCTAAATCTTGCTTTGGTAACCATGATTTGCTAAGACCTCTATAATTTCAGATTTTTACCTTGCTTTTGAAGTACTTGTCCAAATTTTTTTTCATATCTTCTCCAAGTTATTTTGGATGCACTTCCAATGAGATAATTTTCAAATTCTCATCATTTACCGTTCAAAAGTTAGTTATATTGATACCGTCCGTTATGTTGGGGTTGAATTGCAGATGCTCTTAGATGGAATTCAAGTGCATTATGCAGTTGACAAACACAGAAGCGACAAACAACTAAGTTAACCCCTTAAGGTCCGGGCATCCAAAAAATGGATGCACCTTAGTCAATCTCAATTGCAATTTTCAAAATAACTATTTTTGAAATTTGATTTAGACTAAGAAAACAAAGCTTGAAAAGTTTTGTTTCTACTCCATTTTAAAATTTGGAAAAATGTCTAAAATTGAAAGAGCTATTGCAATTGAAAGTTGCATGTGTTAGAATCCAAATAACACAATATGGTGTGTTTTTCATTCATATTTTCTTTTCTTGTAAAGAAATTTACTTTAAAGTTATAAAATTATGTTTCTCATTATACCATTAATTTATGGTAAAATTTACAAATTATTCTAAAATTTATTGTAATTGATATGATTTTATTTCCACCTTCAGCCTTAAAAATTCACAATAATTTGATTTTTCCATCAAAATTATTGAAAAAATATTAAAAGAATAGAAATTTCATTTTTGCAATAGCGTAAAATATAAAAATTTATACATCAATTAAATAAAAGTATAAATCTGGTTTAATAGTTGAATTTGACTTCAAGGCCTTTGTTGTGGTTGTTTAGGGTGTTAAAAGTAAAATAAGCAATTGAAGATTTTTCACACTAATCTCCAATGCTACTTGAACCCCTCAAAAAATTTCAAACAATTTGGCTTGTTTTTGTTATTTTTGTTCATTTATGTTCAATTTTTGCAACAAAAATAATAACAATTACAATTTTTCACAATATAAATTGAACTTACTTGCAATCATATGGAATTCAGAGTTTTAAGTATAATAAATATAAGAATATTGCTTGAACACATTTTCAAAGGCTGAATTTTGCTTAGACATGATGTTTGACCATTTCACAGTGGATCAAATCCTTCAAGGGTTAAGAACTGAAATAAGCTTACCATTCATCAATCTTTGTGAATGAGTGTACCTTGTAGCAGTCCGTGTGGCAGTCTCTCATGGTAAAAGGTAAAAAGGTCTGTCAAACAAAAACAAATTTCCTGCAAGAGGTTGGCTCTTCTGGGAGATTTCAAGGACCGACATTCGGTTTGTACTGAGCACTGACACACATTCTTTCAAGAAGTCTAGTCAATTTGGGGTAACTTACATCCAAAGTGGGGTGCATTATAAATTAGAACAAGGTGAGTTTAAACACGACAATAAGTAACTCAAACCAGGAATTGCTGTGATTTGGAGCATCGTGGTGTTGCCAACAGGGCTTTTTTTTCATTTTTTACAAAGTGCCATAGTGGCGATATTAAATGTGGTGCTCCAAATTACAACATTCATCCAAATATTGGATGTTTAGTATGGTTTTCATCCACAATCTATAAATTTCATCTAAGATTTTTTTTAAATTCAAAGTTGTTTGGCGATTTCATCCAAGTTTTTTGACGTTATTTTAGGCATTTCTTAGCCAAATTATTTTTTCTAGTGCAATCTGGCACCAAAAAGCCAAAAAAAAAAGCCCTGGTTGTCAATCGTCTCATGCAGAGATCAATCCACGAGGCTCATCCTCCGAAAAGCAAAGCACTAACTTAACCCATAACCCCTAAAGTTCTTTAACTAAGTTTTCATCAATACGCTGTCGGGTAGAGAGGAGCGCACTTAGGGAACACACAGGGTGTCTAGCTGCAGGTTGTGAGTGTAGATGAAAAGCAAGTAACAAAACTCGAATTTTCACTCAATCTTCTCCTCAATATTCGCTTGATCTTCACTTCAATCTTTCGCTGACCTATCATGTGGTGGTTCTATAAGGCCAAGGGTTAAGATAAGGTGATAAGAAACCACGGGCTTCGAACGTATAAAACGGGACAGCCAGACCATGAGCTGAGCCGTCCGAGGGATTGGATTCTAAATTTCAAACCCACGGTGACCAGCAAACTTGCCTCACCTGTGGGAACAACATAAAAGTTTCAACCATGTGGGCAATTAATTCCACTTCGTCGCATCCACAACACAAAATGAGGCTAGTCTTGATGTAAACCAAACCGCCTGCAACAATAAAATAAATTTTACAAAGCCACAAGACACACACACAAACACACAAGTCTTCAAAACTCCTTTGACTCTTTCAACTCCATCTCTAATTTTGAAGCTGAACTTTGGATGAGTGTAACTGTTGTTCTACAACTTCAAATAAGCTAAATGATAGCTTTTCGGAAAGTCAATACAATCATCTACTTTTCCTCCAAATTTCAAACAATTCTAAAACTCTGTCCAACTTCTATGGCCATCCAAAGTTTCGGCTTTAAGAAGGGAAAGGCAGTAGACCTTCCTTCGCTTCCACACTCACAACTTTCTCATACAAATTTCAAATTGAACAAATAATATTTTTATGAAAAGATAACACAATTTACTACATTCCCTCCAAATTTCATTGCAAAACATAAACTTGTCCGTCTTTTATGGTCAGTCAAAGTCTCTGCTTCTTAATTTTAAAGGCAACAAACCTCACTCCACTCAAACTAGCACAACTTTTGCTTCACAACTCCAAATCAAGCAAGTAAGATCAATTTGGAAACTATACACTATGATACACAATACCTCTGAATTTCATTTCAAAATACTTCAAACTTACAACACAATGGGTCTCCAAACATTCGGTTTCCCCAAAACAACATTAGGAGAGAAGATGAATAGTGTCCATCTTTTCCTCCCCTTTTCCAACACCTTTTGCCCCACCTAAACAAGTGTACATCAACCCTTAACTTCCTCCTAAAGCCAACTTACACCTAATGACCTTCATATTTGGCCCCACATCTGTATCTTTATCTTTAACTTAGAAGGAAAATCACTTCAAAGTCCAAACTATTTCCATTATTTCCTTCTACAACTATAACCAAACAAAATAATTTCAACAAAATACTTCAAATATGGATTGAAGTACTAACATTAAACCAATGCCTATTAAAGGTAAAAAACTAGAATTCCAAGACTAATTTACTCCATCTGCAAGAACTGGAGAATGCGCTTGATAGCTATGGTTACATGTGTCAAAAACATTATTTTTTTCAAAAATTTGATACTTGTACTAAAAATGGCAGTTTGGGAGCATTCTTGGTGAAAACAAAGTCATGGAACTTTAACGGTTAACAACATTTCTCACTTGTAATTAAGACTACAACTTTATTCCTAAAATTGTCACATAACATCCTGCACACAACGGAATTGAAAGGTGAGCCTTGCCAATTAGTATCTTTGCTCAACTGTATACTAATTCGATCAAGGATGAATTCATCAGGGTATTAACTACTCTGACATATCAGATGCACAGATCATTACACATGGAAAAATGTCCTGYTCCTCAACGAACACATTGTAGACAGGAGTAAGTTAATTAAGTTTCTTAGACAATTACTGCCAGCAACAATGCGGCTAGTACGCTGAAAATCACACGGCGGAGCTCGATCAAATAGGTTAGGTCCACAGGAATGCAGAAGAATTCCTTATTTGGAAGGTCATCGCCGGAGCTCTCTCTACAAGGGGTGTTTTAAGTGAGTTTTCATTAAAATGGCAAGATTCGATTATTTTGGCACTTTTCATAGTGCAGACTGCGCAGTCTGAAATCTAAACTTGTCATAGATTTTTGGGATCTATACTTGACCTAGATGTTTGAAATCTATAAATGTACTAGATTGTTCAGACAACGCAATTTAAAATCTAAGAGTATCATAGATTTTTGACATTTAGAAATGTCATAGATATCTTAACGTCTATACTTGTCCTAGATATCACTTCACAATTTAGACTGCGCGGTTTGAAAATGGCACATGGGATCCCGCCATTTTAATGAAATTCGCCATGTAGAGGCTTAGACAAAAGATTACAAGTAATGATCTTTGAGGAGATTTTCAATAAAAAATTCTTGAAATACTTGAAACACCCCTTTCTCTTGCAGTGTCTGTACCCAAATAGTCCTCCAAACTCGGATTCATGGCCTTCATTTGAAATTTGAAAATGACAAATGAAAGTCCCTCTGCTCTGAACGTCAGCGAAGAGGCTCCTGGATACTTCCGCCCACAGAGCATCCTGCGTTTTCGGTGTACGACGATAACCGAGTTGCACCTCCCATTTGAGTCCAAGCAAGGTTATGCAAAGTCATGCAAATTCAATTATAGCGTATTAATCACCAAATATATCCTCCTTTCACTGCTAAATTGGACCCCTGGAGTTCTGCTCCCCTCGGTAACGAGGATCTCAACATCTCATATTAGATCTCAAACAATGATGGGTTCTTCATCATCCTGATATATGCCAGGTTTGGAACACTCTAAATCTCTGAATTGGGGCAATTGGAAGAAGCTTGGGTCAAGATTGCAACGTCCAAATCTGACAACAAAACTATAAACAAGTGATTGTTGCTGACAAGCACTGTCAAAAATGCAATAAGCCTAGATCGGAAAGCTCAWTCGTCAAACGGCCTCTGGACACAAAATGAATCTCCTCGAAGCCGATAGCTGAAATTCAAGCGGAGATTGGGTACAGTCAGACTCTTGCTAACCTCACCAACAGCGTCAACCGCAAAGACTGTGTTGTGGAAACCAATTGCATGATCCTCCATTGGGTTTGGTAGATTTTCCACCGCTTGCCAACATTGATAAATGAATGAGACACACCGGCATACACCGGTTGAAAGACTTCCTATGAAGCAATCGTGTTTGAAAAGATATTTACAAGAGTGTTTCTAAGGATAATGAAGAAGAATATTTTGAAGCGGCTGGTGACGTAATCCACAACAGTCACGATGTGAAGATTTGCAGAACTRTCAATAACAGGTTTGATACAGAGTAAAGGTGGTGTTGGTAGTTTTGTCCATGTTTTTTGCAATAGGGTCGGAGAGGTTTAGTATGTAGAGAAATCACCTTCCATGCCTTGGATGGAGGTCACATCACAAAGAAGGCCGTTGTCCATACCTCGAAACCAAGTGTTTATTGCGTTACCACTACAAGTCTACTAGGAACAATCGTGAATGAGGACAGAAATGGAGTGGTGTTGTGCTCCTGATGGAATTATGTTTGGTAATCCAGCAATGAATTACTTAAGTTGTATGGCATTTCTGATAAAACTACACCACTGCTAAAATAATCTATCGGACAGAACTGCGCTATTCCTAWGCCTCTCAAGCGTATACATCTTTTTAGGTCAACAGCTTAGAAATAACGCCAGCACCAACTGTCCTCCCTCCTTCTCGAAGAGCAAAACGTTGTCCTGAATTAAGAAACATACATTACAATAGAAAATAAGAAAAACATGCTATTTSAAAAYAMACCGGGGTGAGCGAGTTGAACAATATTGTAACCAGTTTTGAGAGGGGGAGATGACGAAATATAAAGCAAAGAAGGGATACTTACCATGTTCAAGAGGGCAAGGTATGATTAGCTCAAATGACGCAGTCAGATTGTCCCCAGGCATGACCATCTTGATGTGCTCTGGAAGTTCCACCTTTCCAGTTACATCAGCRGTACGCAAGTAGAAYTGGGGTCTATAGTTGGAGAAGAAAGCAGTGTGTCGGCCTCCCTCTTCCTTTGTGAGAATGTAAACCTCCGCTTCAAACTTCGTGCTTGTCTTCACTGTGCCAGGCTTGCAAATAACCTATAATAACACCATAATCAGTATAAAATCTTATKTGAAAGAATCAAGTGAACATGATGTTAGAGAGAAGGCATTATCGAATGGTYAACTTCAGATCGACTGRAWCATTGTTATGAGAGCGGGTTAGCTGATACAGGGAATATCATAAAATCTACAAGTAATTTRAGCATACCCAAACATACCTGACCGCGCTGTACTTCGTCGCGCTTAAGACCACGAATCAGAAGACCAACGTTGTCTCCTGCCTGCATTTTCAAACACACTGATTTGATCAGTACAGTCAAAGGAGTCTAATTACTCAGATCTTTAAGCAAAACGTAAAACAGAAATATTCTGGCCGGTGTACTTCACACATGAAGAACTTCATGCCTACCYGYAAAGTCTCGCTAACAGATCCAAGAAGGAAACAGAAGATAGTTTGGAAACATTATAGGCTAGGACAGGAATAGTACCTGTCCCTGATCCAATTGCTTCTTAAACATCTCAACGCCAGTCACAGTTGTTTTGAGGTTGGGGCCCTGCAATACAAGGAATGTTCAGGAAGAACTAAAAGAGAAAAGATGATTCAGTCCAGTTATTTAATTTGCAAGAAAAGAGACCAAATCTAGAACTACGTACCGTGCGAAGTCCAACAACTTCCACCTCTTCACCCACTTTGACAATACCTTGCTCCACACGGCCTGTCACCACGGTTCCACGACCCTGATGACAAGAGCAAACAAAATCTTAGATAAAAGACTATAACTAGAAGCTGGTCTTGCAATCTCTATAGAACCCTTGGGAACCTCTAGAATAAGTAGTGTCGAAAGAGGGACCTCTTAGACTCGGTAAGGGGCATCAACCCCTAAAGGACTAATGGGCTCATGTTTTCTCGATACTTCGAAGCAGCTCATATGGGGACTTTCTCTTATCCCATTCTATTTTTCGAGAAAGAGACACAAAATTACTCAGTGACATTGATGATATGGAATTGGATCCAACATGATTATACTTTGTACAAATCACATTGGGTCATTATACTACCATGAAACCTTAAAGTCCTTTAGGCGTTAGTCGTTCACATCCACGAAAACGGTACATATGTGGTATTTGCTGACCAATTTTGCGAGTCATAGTATTGGACACAGCGTTGCTAAGACTCAGGAAGTAGAGATAAAAATTGCTACATACCTAAGCACCCAATCAAACGTCTAAATCTTAATCTTGCCTGAATAGAGAAAACATCCTCAATTGGCATGAGGAAGGGTTTTTCAAGATTGCGCTTGGGCTCAGGGATGTACTCGTCTACAGCCTCCATCAACTTCAAAATCGCATTCTTTCCAAGCTCTTCGTTCGTTCCTTGCAGTGCAGCTAGAGCTGAGCCCCTAACGATGGGAATATCATCGCCAGGAAACTTGTAGAATGACAGCAACTCTGCAAAAA
>VACF01001059.1:0-51456 GCA_006891605.1 Pleurozium schreberi | reverse complement strand
AACCGCTATCAGCCGCCTCGCGCTCGTCAGGGTGACCCCGATGGTCCTCCGGCCGGAGCCTATCAGCTTCCCGTCCGTCGTGCTGGTTATGAAGCTCCGGGTGCGCGGGGAGATGCGTACGAGCCTCCGAGGCCTGGAGCTTATGCTCCCCCTCGTTTTGCCGCAGGGCGTCCTCCGGGTCAGCGTCCTGTTGTTGGGAGTGGTCGACCTGCCGAAGAGCGTCCCGATCGTTGGTAAATTTTGACAGTGTGTTCTTTGGAGCGCGATAGTCCCACCAGCGAGAATTGTAGGATATAGTCAGCGATTTTCTTTTGTTGTTGTGGTGTGCTTGCAAGGCACATCGCGCTTGGGTGTCGAGCTGAGCTGAGCAGAGCAGAGCAGTGTTGGATTGGAGTCCGTTGTTGGATCTTGTTGCTTCGTCCTTCCTGTTTCGATGCTATCTTTTTTCTCATTAATGTTCGTTCTCTCAGTCCTGGTTCATGGCCTAAGTTTCTTGGTTGAGGTTTTCCTGGACTCAGTCTGTGGTGGTGAACATTCGTTTTCAATCTTAAATTTGTCCTTTTTTCCTCATTTGTGTCAAATCCAAGTGCCGGAGAACTGGTCACGGGAAGTCACAAGATCATGACAAGCCACACAGCCATTTCATTTAATCACTATATAGTAGTTGTAAATCAGAACAATAAAGCAACCTGCCAAATCTGGATTTTGAAAATGTTCTTAAATATTCAAATAAACAGAAACACTGAACTGTCAATTGTAGCAGAATCGAGCACACAGAGGTAACGTTGGTCAGTTCCGAATCCACATAGACTATCACGGTTCAGACGTATGCAAAGGTTTGGTTCAAGTCGATTCGACTTGACTGGGAAATCAAACAACATTAAACTATGCCACTGGATTTCAACATTAGCAATCCTAATCTAGATCTAGAGTATATGCATATGATCAAAATCCAACATTGGATGCTTGCTTCAAATTGCTCCATTGATATGGAAACATATGCTGGGCGAGACATAAAAAAAGGGAATGTTTGGCGCAAGGATCGTGTAATACCTTTAATATGGTCGAGTATAGATTGCATTATGTTGGCTTGGAAGCCACGTTTTAGAGAGGAACTTTAGATCTGAGAGTGGCAATTCCAATGCCGCAAATTGACATTATCTATGCATCATTGGTGGCCTTTACAACTAATGCAAACAACAATGAATCCATGGTGGAAGGATGAATAGTTTGTACTAGTTGTAATAGTAGACTATTGATTTTGTAGTTGAAGTAGAGTGTTGTTTGTATTCACATGTTTTTAATGTTTGCATTCATATATGTATTAGTTTTTTTTTAAAATATTGTGACTATATTAGAGATGTTGATTTCTATTAATAATAAATTGATTTTTTATTATTGTGTTTGATGTACTGCCCTTTGGAACAAACGACATTTGACAAAAAAAAGGTATAACTACTATTAGGAAATTTAGTATTATATCATAAATTTGTAAATCAATGGGTCTTGAACCTCGCATAGTATTTGTACCCTCGCTCCGCGGATCGAACACGAGTCGTGATCAAACTGTTTTTGAAAATTGGACCACACAGTGAAACCTTTGGCTTTTTTGTCATTTGTTATGTGAAGGCTCCGCACCTTCCAGGAACTATGGCTACGGAGGTAGCGTACCGGGGGCGCAAAACCTTCGCCAAAGGCTGAGGAAGAGAAGCCTTTGGCCCTGCCAATGAATCATTTTTTTGTTTCCATTTTGAGTTTTTCTATCTCGTATTCTCTTTTTCTATATGTAGGATATTTTCTTATAATTTATTTTGGTTGACATCTTTTCCTTGTAAAAGTTTGAAATACTTTATGTTTTCATATTAAAGACTTCGACACTTACAAGTTTCAATTTAAAGAAAAGTCTTAGTTCATAGCATCATGGACTATTTTGAACTAAATAATGAAGTCCAAATGTTGATTGCAGATTTTTGCTACTTTTTGAAGTTGTTGAAATATTATTAAATATGTATTTTGATTTATTTGAGAGTCTCATTTTAATGAGAGCTTTTTATCTTCTAAATATAGAACTTCATTAAAATSAGACCGCAACTTGTCTCATTTTAAYRAATAAGGCCTTTGTGGTGCAAGTTTGGTTGTGCACGTTGCAAATTCATAGGAGAAAGCCGCAAAGATGTTATTAGCSTGGCTGCAAGTAGAWTAGCCTTAAGCAATATTCGGAAAGCAGTCGTGACGACATCTATGTCCCAATGAACTAATTGTCCAAAATGGGGTTTAAACTACTAGTACTAAATCAGAGAATGTCAACACAACCTTATTGGATTTTAGTTAACTCCCAAAGGACCAAGTTAGGCCTTTTTTTGGTGAAAAAACACTCAAAACTGCCATTTCCATAGCAAAGAGTAAAAAAAATTGGAATTATTTTTTGCACATCTACCTGTAGGATCTTACACCTAACTAATATGAGGATGTGTGAAAAAAATTTCAGAAGTTTTGAACCCACAAATATGTGTTCAAAGTAAAAAAAACAAGTTTTGCAACACATTGTAGGACTAGATTATTTGACTTTGAAACTTTTTAACTTTAATTTTTTGCACTGTAGAGTTTTGAGCTTTAAATCTTTATGATAGAGAATTGTGTTCCAAATCTAGGGGGAAAAAAACTTATAAAAATTCTTTAATTTTTATTCTTTAAAAAATTGTTAAATAGAAGTACGTACAAGATTGAAGGAAAGTTTAATTTATCAATATCTCTAAGGTGGAATTCAAATGCACTAATTCCAATGGTGAGAATGTTCTAGCATTCAAATTAAACCATGTGGAACTTTTTTTTTCTTTAAATAGTAAAAATTGCATTCAAAAAATGAATCCTACAAGTTATTTTTTCAAAAAAATGCTCCAATTGCCCAAAAAACAAGATTGTCCATAACTTTCTCATAACAAATCCAAATGGAATAAATCAACTATGGAAGAAGTAAAGAAAAAAAAAAAGAAAAATATTCAAATTATTAAAACTTTTTTTTGCTACCGCCTCTCCACCTTTCCCCTATGCTAAGTTATTTTCGGCATAACTTTTACTCCCAAGCACCAATTGAAAAAAATTATATTCTCATGAAGCTAATTACTTCTATCTTCAAAAACAATTTCAAAAAATCAAGACAAAAATTGAGACCATAGGTACATGCCCAAAATCTAGGTCATTCCCACAAAAAATCAAGACAAAAATTGAGACCCTAGGTACATGCCCAAAATCTAGCTTATTCCCCGAAGGAACAAATAGCTCTTTGGGGGTTAAAATGGATCACCATTCTATTACATACACCCAAATCTCTCACGCTGATTTCACATGCATACGCCTGACATTCAAGCAGAAGTTTTTACCAAGATTTGAATCCAATATTCCTTGGTAACGAATACAGTTGTAACGCAGCAATTATTATGCACGGAGTGATGATTCAGAAAGGTGTGAGCTCTGATTCAGAAAGGTGTGAGCTCACACCTTAAAGAGCCACTTTAATTGGAATTGTGTTCACACCTTAAAGAGCAACTTTGTGTTCCTCAGGCACAAATGATTCCATTTTGAATTTCAGAAGGGCCACTACCTTCACCCTATTTCTTGGCCTTGGGCACGTTCATTTTTACGAAGATAGGCACCAACCTGGAATGCCCATCAAGATTGGTACCATAATTGAATATACAAATGAATCATGACAAAGCTCTAGTAGAGGGACTAGTAGACTTGAGTAAAGCAGTCCCAAATGTAACGCAGCCCATGTATGCCAATTATCTAAGACTAGRCAGTCGGCCACAACCTCTTGCAGATGATATCTGCGCTCTTTGGGAGATAACATGAAATCCACCACAGTGCAGCAGCTACAGTGTAGAGCTAGTTAAATTGGCTTGAAGATACTCTCTGATATTTTCAGCCGCAGAAATCTTGTATTCCATCTCTCGGTCTTTGATTGCACTGTCAACCCCAGCACAAGCGATATTCGGAGTTCATTCCACTTTCAAACTCATGTAAACAATTCACTACTGAAAACATTGTCCTGGAGCGCACCAGGGGAGACCATCAAACTCTGGTCACAGTGAATAAAAGGTAAAGTGAGAAACAACAATAAAACCCAGGAATACCTGTGACTTAAGCTCGAAAATCTGTACATGCTTGCGAACACCAACATGTGGAGGCCAATGGAGTAGAAGAAAATAAACGTCCGGGCATACCTGTACAAAGGTCCACAGTTCCATGAGTCATTTCCGCCTAGCAATGCTAAACTTTCGCAGACAAGCTCAAAGTTGGACAAATTCAAACATTTGCAGGGACCATAGCAACAGTCAGATTCRTCACTTATTCCCGAGAAGGAAGCGGCCACTTGTCAAAGTGATTTTGTCACGAATTCCAAGTTCCTTGTATCTCCGCTCTTTCTCCTGTGAGATCATTTATAAGCGCACGTATGAGAACTTAACATTTGGCACTAAACATTAGTCATTCAGAGCACTTGAACAATATGGACTCCTGGTTTATCACGATGCAGTTGGTGAAWTCCAATGGCTCACGAAAAAGTGAACTGAAGATTAAGTTGCTAGATTCAGGAGAGAACGCCACAAATAGCATCTCCCTCATAGCATCAKTACTTTCCTGAGAAGAATTGACGAGCAAGTGCAAGTCCTAAACATGCTGATTTTTCTGCTCATAACATCCAAGAAAATTAAAGACGAACCTTTTTGGAGAATGCTGTGAAGGGATTTATGTCATCTTCATAAATTTTCTTGTATTTGCTCTCTACRTCTCCATTCATGCCCGACTCCAGATCCTCCCCTCGCTGAAAATCACAGTCAAGTAATATTAGATAGGTGTGCTACAAAATTTGTAAAGCTACAAACACATTAATGGTGTACTAAACCCGTCGTCAACGTTTAGACTCTGCCTAAGCCACATATATGCCCTTCGAAGATATCACTGACAAAGAAAACCTGCATCGAGGAGTACCTTTTTTCCTGATCGTCCTTTACTGGGTCGGTCTTGAGAGTAGTCCTGTACAAAACGCATCTTCTCATAGAGTTTCACGTTATCCGCTTTACTTCGCTCAAGGTCTGCCGTCAATGTTTGACACCGATCCCTTGCCATCCTTAGCTCCTGAACACCCTCAAAAGAATATATAATGTTAATACAAAAAATTTGTGGACCTACGAGCACACCTCTTTACATCTGTGTAATTTGCTKAAGTCCACAATTTGCTTAAGGTAAAAGAACCATATCAAGATAGAAGGTATACTTCCTCTGTCTCCCGTAAACGCTGCCTAAAGCGATCACGTTGACTACAAATAACTGTYAACATTGAGTTCCGCTCTTCATCATCCACTGACTTTCCGCCCACATTATTCTGCATCCAGCAATCAAAACACCAGCACATGAGAAATGCTGGGAAACCATGCCTGTCGAAGATCTATAAGTAATCAGAGGACAATAGAATATAGACAATATCTCCATGGCCAGTAATCTGATGGCACTGTTATGAAATACTGTAGGCCAAGTAATATCCCTCCCACGTGCACATGCACAAAAGTGGCAGCATATCATTCACTTCAAAATTTTCCACTACAAGGATCAAGTACCTCCCGTAAGTCTGTTACTCCTGAATCAGGCAGATCCCAGTCATCCAATTGCTTAGCATGCCGGTGGTCATGTCCAGGTCCGTAGCCCTGCACACAGAATATACAATATGATGATAAGAGAACCTCTCGTGCCGTGGCAAAAAACAAAAAATCCCAGCAATAGGAAAAGACACCAGTAACGAATGAAAGAATTTAAATACAGTATTTATATAAATAACTAAAATACTAGCAATACCAGACATTGCTAGTTTCATTCAGGAAGAGCTCTGCCATCTAAGACTTGAAGGGAAAACTTAAAACAAAACAGTAAAATGATAAGCACATAGAAAGAACCTTTAGAATATCCTCTTCGAGCTTCACAATCAGYGTCTTCTGCTCTGCTAYCTTGGCCTCGAGATCATTAACCTTCTGTTCCGCAGCAAATGCTGTCTGGGTCTTCTCCAACAATTGTACCTGCCCCATTTATGAATTAATCTGTTAAAACTGATAAAACTATAATTTGTAACTAAATCCTAGGYCACCCAAGATTGGGGATATATTACGCACCTTGACTTGCGTAAGTTCATGCTCCATCTTGCGATTCTTGTCAAGCAACAGTGTCTCCAGTTTCCCAATGTCCTCACCACGGGTGGCTATCTCCCAGTCTTCTGCCTCCACAGAATTGTAACCCACCGCCTGCACCCACATGTTCTACTTCAGCATCCAGTATGRAACTGAAAAGATTTCCAAGAGACGTTCAGTTCGAAGACAGTACAGTGCGTTCAGTGTATTTTTTTCTTTTTAAACCTAAGTGCCCAAACTAAAACTAAAAAGTCYACTTTGGAAAGCTAATATTGTCGCTCAAAAATGTCGGACATGAGTTCTTCTTTCTAATGATACGGATGCAACYATTGTAAAAGTGGCCAAATACAGTGACAAGCACTGAACTAATGCTTACATGAATCGAACCAAAAGCTCGAGAGAATAACTTGTATATTTGTACGAACACTTACTTTAAACTTGTACCTCTACAATTAGAACAGACCTACCAAATGAAAATCAGATAATTGATTTTCCCACTCAAATGTGAGCTATTGAGAGCATATGAAATTGGAAGTGAAACTTAATGTAAAATTAGATGAGCCCTGACCTGCAAAATTTTGACTTGCTTTCTCAAGTCCTCCACTTGCTTTATAGTCGGTCTTTCAGTGATTTCCCGTTGAAGCTCTTTCAGGATGGCATCCTGCATCATGTTCAGATCTTGATGAATGCAAATGTGTCAACGACTTGATTAATTCTCTGCTGTAGGACTGTAGGCTGAAAATTCAGTAGCAACTGCTCAAAAACGATTTCTGTACCTTCTCACTCAGAAGCGCTTTCAGTTTCTTCACTTCAGCAGCATGCTGCTCACGTTCGCTTGCCAAAGTGGTTTCCAGAAGGTGCAATTCATGGTGGAACTCAGAGATGATCTTCTCCTTTGCAGTCAACGATGCTTCCAGATTGCTGCTAGCCTCTTCGTCTAGCCTACACTTGCCAAGAATAAGTTAAGTTCATTTAGCAGCATTTGATTATCGGATAGTATTGTAGACATCGACAATAAATGCATGACTCGCTGCTTCTAAATTCCATTTTAAAATGACTCACTCTTTGCTCCAATGTCACTTGAAATGCAATCTATAATATGCTGGCATAAATTGCAATAAAAATGTTCATCTCCTCCAGTTGCAGATGTAACGATACCGAGTACTGTACTTGAAGTCTTCAAAGCTATATGTTTGCAMAATAAAGAAAGTGGATATCAAGACTAAAGATTACAACTAGRCTGGAGAACCCCAAAACTGCAAAGTCCTATGCTTTCAGAGATATCAGGTCAGTAAAAAATGCTATTAGACGAGAAACCATAGGGAATTGCACTAACCGCTCTTGCAACTGTGTATCTTGATTGTGCACTGCCTGCAACTGCTGCCGCAATTGCTCCTGCAATCACAACGAGATGACAGTCAAAACTATTCRAGAGGGAGTATCGAGGATAGATGAGGTAAGCATGACGACAGACTACAATAATTCTAGAGCTTAGTGAGGTAAGTACTCAGTCCTGTGTCCAATAGAGTCAGAAATCAAATCCAGTATGCTAAACCCTAAACCTCCCACGGTTGCCTGAAAGTCTGTTGTTCGGTTCAGATATCAAATTCCAGAAAGTCTGGAACCTGCTCTTTCGTAATAAAATTATAGGAACCACAAACAGAGAAGAGATGATCAGTTGCCTCAGATGTTAACAACTGCTATTTAGGGTATTCGTCAACTCCGCAGTAAAATTTTACAGACCTTTTCCCTTTCGAGACTCAAAAGCCGGGCCTGTGCACGCTCCACTTCATCTGTCAGCAGGTTCAACTCTGACTGCTTGTTTGCACTAAGCTCCTCTGCACAAAATAAATACTGGATATTGGCTTGGTCTCTTTTAGTTCACGAACAAGAAATTGTTTTGTAGGTGTAAATAAGGAAGTTATATCTGCTCAATAAGGGGACAAGCATCACACCAGATTGAGTACGCAAATCAAAAAGCTGGCTCTGCCCAAACTCATGAAGCTTTTGCATATTTTGAACATTGTCCTTAGCTGCTCGCAACTGATCTTGCAAAAATTCCTCCCTGCGCAACCCCAAGATGGAACGATACTTTTCAATAGAGGTGATACTCAAGTTTCTGAAATCACCAGAGATATTCATACAACATGTTCAAAACGTTGATATAGAAGGACAGATTTCGTCAGTCATTCCAGTCGCTAATCACTTCCGCACCTGTCCCTTAAAATTTCGAGACTTTTCTGATTCTCCTCAGCCAAGCTGCGCTGTTTCATTTCAACAATTTCCTTAATTTTCTCCTCCATCTGCTCATCATATTTCGCAAACCTTGTTAAAAGACTTCAAGTGACTTGTCTCAGTAGCTAAAACAGTTRGACACATAATTCAAAGTCGACTAATAGAAGGAAGGGTTCATGGTGCACATCAAAATAGATGATTAGATTCTGCATAAATACAGAATATTAGAAGCAAATAGAAAAAAAGAACCTATAAATGCAATCGACTACAAAAAAAGTAAAAAACGAGTCTCCATACAAACATTGGATAACTTAGGGAATGAAACAAGACCTGCACTTCAAGAGAACGATTTCTTTCTTCTAAACGCCGCAAAGTGGCTTGCTGATTCTTCAGATGAGCCGCCTCTGAGCGGAACTCCTCCAATTCTTGCTTCATCTTTCGATTCTCCAAATCCAACTCAGCCACTTTTGATRCTGACTCCTGCACATCGCTTTTGAATTCGCATTGAAGTACCTTTTGAGGACATGACTGCAATTRTTGAAGCCTTAACATGTATAGAAAACAACAACAGATCACCTCTAGAAAAATTGCAGACAGACTCCATGGTAAAAAATCTATGCTGGCCCTGCAGTCTATTACAACAATACAGTTTTGGAGTTTCCATACTGTTGCAGACAACACATGTTGACAGAAGGCAACGGTAAATGATTCACCATTCAAAGAGGTAAACGAACTTACTGAGCCAGCAGTGAGAGCATGAACGGGATCAGCAGCCTCATAGAGCTTTTGATAAATGTTAAGAAACGCATTCTCTCCAAATTTTGCTCTCTTTGTGAGGTTGTCCACTTCCTCTTGATACCCCTTTAAGAGTGCTGGAGCTGCTTTGATCTTTTCCTCAACAGCAGCCTTTTTATAGTCTGCTTTTCATCAACAGTAACCTTCAGTAAACAAGAAAAGAAGAGATTCTTCACTGCTATCACTACATGATTGTCTACATACAAGCACCCACAGAACTCTTTAACAAAATCTGGTAGAAAAATAACGCGAAACGAACAGATRCACTCACCCCGTGTGGTCTCAGCAAGCTTCCGACGGTTCTTAAGACTGCTCTCTTGATTTTTATCAATCTCCAAAGCTTGTTTGTCCAACTGCGTCCTCCAATTCTCCAGATCAAACTCTGTTTGCCAAGCAAAAATCAGTTAAATCTGGAAAAATCCATCCTATGCTCCTAACCTCACCTTCGTCCAATTTCCATATCACCAACTTTAAAAGGGTTAGGTCACATTAATGCTAAGCAAAAGGCTTCTGATCATCATGTACCCTAAACACCTGATAAACATTCTTCAGCTGCAAATCCTAAAACCCTAATCCTCAACATAAACATTGCGAGGCAACCAAACCCTAAACCCTAATTCCAGATCCATGAAAGTGGGGAGCRCATTTGGTACCTTTCCAGAACGACAAAACCTGTGCAATGGGTGAAGCTGAATTGAAAGCCTGCTGCTGCCTTCCTGCTGCCGTCCCGCCATCGCTGCCAGCTACTCCATCCACCTCCATCTTCGCAAAACTACGCCACTGCCGAAGAAAAACACAATGGTAGGCCCCGTTGGTCTACCTCATCTGAAGGAAATGCTACTCTGGCAGTCCGTATRTAACAAAACAACCCAAAATCTCCACGAATTTACAGCCTCGATCGATCGCTGGTTAGGTAGTTCACATGATGCTGCGCAGGGCTCCAATTGTTTCTAGGTGATGTCTTGAGCTGACCAAGACCACAAGTAGACACTCTTTCGAAACACAATGGAGAACCAGGCAAGTCCGTCAGGCAAACAATTCGAACTTTCATTCATCCGTGTGACGAACTGAACATTCGTCCACGTCGGCCTATTCTTTCTTCTCAAMACCTGGAGCTGCTGTCGCAATTTCAAACGAGGATTAACCCTTAAACGACGCCGAGGACGTTTTGTGTCCGATGAATAGCAAAGAATCTTTCCTTGTAGGACAGAAATGCAATCATTCATCCTCAGTACTAGGGGTGGAAAGGGGAGATCTTCTACAATACTTTGACTTCCAATGAATATATTTAACTTTTTCAGAGATGATATCACACGGTATCAAAAATGCATGATTTCCACGGCCACCGGTCCGTCCTTCAAGGATTAAGTTATGTGAATGTAAGTTTAACCCTTGCAAGACAAGGTGGACGTTTTGTATCCTGTGGATGACAAAATACTCATCTAGTGAGTGGATACTCGCCAATTTTCATCTGTTCTTTTTGTGAAAGTGACCACACATATGTCAATCATTATGGGAAGTCAAATTTAGTGTCTATAATTACTTCCATATTTTTAGGTAGGCCTAATTCTATGAAGATAGTAAAGATTTTCACATGAAAGTATTTTGTGCCATGATACCCTTATCGCAATTTTTGAATGGGTAGCATTAGGTATTGTTTTGTACGATTTTTCCAAAGCTAAACATGTGCGTGAATAGTGCCTTTCTCCGCGGTGATAGGTCTGTCTTTTAAGGGTTAAGGTAAGATAACCCATTGCGGTTATTTCTTCCATAGTGGTCACCTATGAAGTGGCCCCATTGTGGTCTTTTTAGTTTTGTGAGATCCTGTCCACAATCAATGTCTTACATGATAGTGATGGAGTGATTAGTGACCACATAAGGCATTTCCAACTTTTCAGGGTGAAATTCATTACAAGGATTGACTTTTAGGCATTCCATGTTAGAAAATATTGTGATTGCATTAGGTAGTGAACTGACCATCGTGGATTTAGATTTTGTTGGCTACGGGGTGGTCTATAGACCCTGTTGGGCCATGGAAAACTGAACACTTCAAAATTCCTAGCAAATTCATACTTTATCAAAAAAACGTAATATCAATTGCACTTGCTGTTTCTCACACTTGTCTTTAAGTGGGGAAAAAATTGAAAAATTTCAATAGTAGCGTGAGGCCAAACTCCAATGGGCTGTCTTACTTTACATCGCCAGAGTCAAAATTATAAATTATAAATTATAAATCTCTGGGACAAGAAAAAACAATGAAAACTGTTAATCTGTCCACATGCTTGCATAAAATATCGTGGTCTGGGTTGCCAAAAAAAATGGAAAAAAATCGCTGGTCAGATCAATTTGGTAGGCCAAATGAATGTAAGTTATCACCACAGAACAAGTTGATACCCGCCGGGACCGAGATTTCACCTAGGGCCGCAACCGAAGCGATTAAGGCTCTAGGGTTTAGAGTTCAAACTTGCTCCACTTCTTCGCCAGTGCTTGCGTGTTTCTCGTGCTCCCTTGYTTCTTGACCATGGCGGTTCGTGGCGTTTGGCAGCTGCAGAAGCTCATCGTGTGCTTCTGTGACCACTCCGGCAGCAGTGCTGGCGCTCGCGACTTCGTTGCTCGCCTCTTCCCCTCCGTGCAGAAGCAGAACCCCCAATTCGAAGTCTCGACTCAGCAAGTTCGCGGTCACCATCCCCATCTGCGCGGCCTCTACTGTACACCTTCCTTCCTTCTCCTCTCGTATTTCTGTCCACCTTCCATTTCAATTTCAGGGACAGCCTTTATTCTCTTGCTCAGGTTGTTTGTAGGTCTATTGAATCACCTCCCGAAGACGATWACCTAAGGGTGATTCTGTGGTGGATGAATGCCAGTGAATAAGAATGAGAGGGTGGTGGATGTGAAGAACCAGAATGCTGAAGATATTATGACTCAAGTTATGAGATTACGGAACTCCACAGGCAGAAAAGTGGTGAAGCTCAAAACGCGACATGTGACGTTTAACCCTAGCATTCAGGGCTCTTGGACTCCAGAGTTGAAAGTTTGAACCTTCTTTTTCTACAGAATGGGTACGAGATCCCTGTTGCGATTTGGGCATACCCAGGGCTTAGGGTTTAGGCACTGTTTTACAGCAATTTAGAATAGGTTTAGATTAGACGTCTAGGAAAGTACACTCATCGGGAATTAAATCTATTTTCTTCTGCGTGGTTTAGGGTTTTAACGTGGATCGTCATTTTCTGACTGAATGGTCCGCCAGKGAAGAATTCATGCTCTCAAGCATCTTGTTCATACTTATCACAGCAGGGCTTAGTTTGATTAGTGATTAGATATATGAAAACCCTAGTGAAATTCACTGCAGAAGCTCAACTGTTATCTGCACTGAGTTACGCAGAGGAAGATATTTATGTGTTGAGAATATCGTGTTGTTTACGTACACATGGAAAGATGTTTCTCCCAGATCTCTCTAAGTTTACAGCCAGGTGTCCAAAATGCTTGTGATTATATACAGAGCTCTGTAATTTGGGACAGTATAAGGTAAATCATCCCGTGGTGTTCAAATGTCTCATAGTGGACACCTAATGATTCCATGACAGTTTTTCAGGCCATAATCAATTTCTATTTTGACACCCATGGAGTGATTGGTGACCTTGTAGGAGAACCCTATTTTTTTGAGCATAAATCATTGTAGGAAATGACTTTTCATGGCCTTCCGCATTAGAAATTATTGCGACTGCTTTAGGTGATTAAGATGAGCATATTGAATATAGTTTTGGTTGATTAGCCTGCCTCACTCTTTTCGGCAAATCACTTCAAAAATTCACAACAAATTCATAATTTGTTTGAAAAATATAATTTCAATTGATCTAACTATTTCTTACACTTGGAAAAATTTATGAGGGAAAAAATTTGAAAAGATTCATTATTGGTATGAGGGTAGACTTCGAATTTTGACCACGATTAGTTGTTCTATATTTGTTTTGCATGTACAAGTCACATGATAGAAGTTCAAATTTTGACCACAATCAGTTGTTCTATATTTGTTTTGCATGTACAAGTCACGTGATAGAAGTACTGGAGGTGTCAGAGTGACGATTTAGAATCTTCACAAATTTGCCAAACTCTATCTTCTATTTATATTAATATGCCTCGTGGCATGGCTACAACCATTAGTATGCCATTTATAATTGCCTAAAGTAATGGCTATAGGGATGTTTCTACCTAGGTTTACRTAAGCATCTTTCCAATAAAGAACCAATATTAAATTGAAGTGCATTTTTACCTGAGGGATTTGTTACTTTTAAACATGTGTGTTGGCCGATATAATATGGAAATAGGAGCACACTCATGGCCATTACTTCTCAACTACATAACAGGCAAATAGCTATCAAAAAGTGCTAAGAAAACTTTAGAAATGAAAAATTGAGGAAATTTAGGTCATTCTTTTTAATTTTAGGCCTAGATGGCTCATTACAAAAGAGCGGTGTCTTCGAGAAGCCTAAAATGAGCAAATTTGTGCAATCATAGAAAAATGTTACCAAATCGACACTATAAGAAACCTGCGTTTTTGGCGACAACGCAGGAAAACGTGCCACTGCGTTGAAATTGATGTCACCACCCATCACCGTTGATGTCGTCCAAAATGCATTCTTTTTTTAACGTCGAAAAACGTGACAAATTTCAACAAACGTCACAAGAAACGTCCCGATTTTCGGTGACGTCACTGCGAATCCGGCGAAACCAAACGGCTCTGAGTGTGGCACGTGGACGAGTCATAAGCGCCACCTCACCTTTTCCCGGGCAGCTTCTGCCATGCGGAATTATTTTCCAAAAATTCAAGGTCTGCCCGGGGCAGTGACGTGGACCCACTGAAATTCTGACGTGGCTCGAAAAAAATCTAACGTGGCTCTGCCACGTCAAGTGCCACGTGTCCATTTCGATGAGGATTTGGGGTTCCTAGGCTTGTTCTCCGCGACGTCACATCCAACGTCATGGTGTTTTTGCAGACATCAACACGAACATCATCCCGTCATGCAAGATGTCGTATACAACGTCACAGTGTTACTTGGAACATCAATACAGACGTCATCTTGTCATGCGAGATGTGGTGGTTCATTTGCAAAAAGATTGATTGGTTGTTTTCCACGACATTATACACCATTTAAAATCATCATACATTGTACACCATACATTATATACAATACACCATTCAAAATACATCATACACTGTACACCATACATTATATACAATACATCATATAAAATATATTATATATGATAATTGGCATATAAGCTCATTTAATTGTCAATATATTTATATGAGAAACCATCTGATATTTATACAAATAGAATGGTAGGAGGAAAGACAAACCATATGGGATATACTTGATGCATTAGGATTTAGATCCTGCCTTTCTGGATGTCTTGGTAGACGTTGCAAAAAACATGTGCATGTTTGAGTTGACATTTCAATTCATGTCTAGTTTGATGTCTTAATTAACATCTACGAAACAATGCTAAAATTCATAAACAATGTTTGACAGTTCTAGCATGGCATACCATCACTTTAAAATGTTACATCAACTACAATTTCTTTTTAATTTGAAGATGAGGAAAAAAATCAAGAATTTCACATCCACTTGTGTTTTCTCCCAAAATAGTGGATGTGAAAAAGAAGAAAAAATGTTGCATGTGTGTAAAGCAATTTAATTGACTAAATTTTAGGAAAACAAAACAAAATTTGATATACATGTGCAACACAACCTTAGAAGAATGAATTGTTTCCAATTTTTTCAAGAAAGTTCACAAATTCCAATAAATTGTATTAACCCTTCAAGGACTAAGAGGACACAATGTATACTCTTCAAAGTTTTCAATGGCAATTTCTTGGGAGGGTGAAACAAATCTCAATATTTTATAAACTAAGATCTTGTAGATAAAGAAGTTTTCATACTTCTTGCATATTCCGATTTTCTAATTTTGAGTGTAAAAAGTAGTTAAAAAATTATTTAGGTTATGTAGTCAAGAATGTAGTCTAGTATAAAAAGGAAGTGAAAATAATGTTTTTCATGAAAAGAGAAGTAGAAATGGAAAAAAAACATGTTTGTACATGTTTTCATTTTTTAATGCACATAAACAAACAATTTTTGAAAAAATAAGTTCAAATTTTAATTTTCAACAATTTTTAAAGTAAAAGACTTAATCTAGTGTAATTAACATAAAGAAATGATTAGAATGATTTCAAAATTTTATGAGATGTTCCAAATAATATGATAGTAATATCAGTTTTGAATTTCAAAAATTTATGCATATATAAATTTTTATGAAATTTGTAGAATCCAATATGGTTGGTTTTGACGTTCTACTCTTTATGTTTGAAAATGTCTACAAATTTGAGAGAGTTTCTTGTTTTTCAAATTTTCAAATAAAAAAATACAAAATTTTCTTTGGATTCCAAATAAACTTTTTTTACGAGTAAAAATCCTTCATTCATCTTTTTATAAATTATATTCTCCAAAAACTGCCTTTCTTGCCTATGAAGTTGATCATCCTAAATTGTTATAATCTAAAAATCTAACGGTCTAAATTTTCTACAATTAATTATATGCATATTATATAAAGTAGTCTTTACTTTTGTAAGGTTAAAACTAAAAAATTTAAGCACATCTATGTGCAAGAAAATATCAAAGTGGTACAATTCATTGAAATCCTCCATTGTCAAAACCGTGTTGGTCCTTGAGAGGTTAAAAAACATAAGATGAGAAAACAAATCCACAGTTTGACATCCAATTAGCAGTATTTTCTAAAGAAAATGGGTGTCTAAATGAATCATGAATGTCCACACTCCTAAATCCTTTTTTCCAAACATAAATTGCTTCACAATAATAAACTCACTCATTCATATGAGAAATGCTTGAAGGTCTTCCAAAATATGAGTAAAAATAATAAAATTTTGTTAATAGGCAAATTGTTAATTCTGTGCAGAAGGCGTCTAATCCCCCACTTCTTTTTTTGCTCCCCATTTTTGGTTTACACCTCCCATTTTTTCACCCCCTCAACCCTTTCTCATCCCCATTGCCTTGCTTGACGCATCTAGCGCCACATCACTTTTTTCACATTCCCATTTAGTGCCCCACTCTAAACCAATTATTTACCCACATCCCATCTTTTTTCCATTCCCCATTTTTTTCCCCCAATCCCCATTTTTGTTTTGCATTCCCCATTTTTTGCTCCTCACTCCCCGTTTTTGGTTGACACTTCACAGTCATTTTTTTCATTCCCCATATATTTCCCCATGAGCAATTTCTTGCCCCATAGTCCCCAATTTTTTTCTCGACTCTCCATTTCCCCCCCTCTCCCCATTTTCTTTTTGGGCTCCCCATTTTCATTTCCTCACCCCAATTTGTTTTCCAATTCCCCAATACATGTTTGCACTCCCTAGATTTTTTTGGGCATTCCCTAAATCCATTCTCCACTCCCCATTTGTCCGCCCCTAAATCCCAATTTTCTCCCTCGCTACCCACTATTTTTCCAACTCCCCATTTCTTTTTTGCACTCCCCATTTTGTTTCCACTCCCCAATGTCTTCCTCCAACCCACCCATTTTTCAACATCACTCTCCATTTTGTTTTGCTCATCCCCCATTTTGCCCCCCCCTCCAATTTTTTTCCTCCACTCTTTCATTTTTTCCACCGACCCCCATTTTTTTCCCTCTTAACACCTGATTTTGTCCTTGGTGAAATTTGTTTTTCACCAAGGAACTTCCCTTTCTCAGTGAATGCCCTTTCTTTTCCCTAAACTCCCGTTCTTTTGAATATGCCCATTTGTTTTTTGGACTCCCCATTTCTATTTTCCAGTTCCCCCTTTTCTTAATCCTGAACGCAATCCATATTTGCACTCTTCAGTGTTTTCCGGGCATTCATGGTTCCACTGGACTATTGTCCATTTCTCCACGATTCCAAATTTTCTCCCCCACTACCCATTATGTTGCCCATTGTCCATTTCTTTATTGCATTCCCCATTTTGCTGTCCATGCCAACCTTTGTTCTGCACTACCCAATGTTTATCCTAAACCCAACCATTTACACTATCCCACTCTCCCTTTTGTTTTGCCTACTACCAAATCCCCCCCCCCCTAAATTATTTTTCATCCAATTTTGCATTTTTTCCAGCACCACTCATTTTCCCTCCATGAACCTGATTTAATTTTGGCAAAATAATGGTTTTCTCCCTTGCCTTCTCCTTTTTTCCCAATTTTTGAGCATGCGTGAGCCCGTTCCGTGTTCAAGTACTTTCCATTTGAAGTATCCTAGTTGGGTTCAAGTCATAATTTATTAATTGGTGCATAATGTTTTTGGGCAATATCGGTCCTTGACTACAATATTTTAAAAAGCACACAAACCACATGCAAAATTTATGCGCACCAACTCCCATTCCACATCCCTTCAAAGGAAATTTATGATGCTTGTGGGAGCAGCTGCCCCTTTTTGCAGCAATTTCCTTCTGGGCAGCGCCTTCCCTGAATCCAGTCACGCTGCCCACAGTTGCTAAGCAGAAGTCCGCTGACGTGGCCATCCCGCGTTTTTTTTAACGTCACCAAAAATTCCATGTAATGTTGTGTCTGACGTCACTGACGACACGTGACATTGCTAGTGACAACAACACTTTTGCACCCTTTTCTTGACTTATTAGCTTGGACATCATTCGAGATCGTAAAATCCGGCACACGTTTTTCAGAAAATGCAGGATGTCATTTAAAACAGGCACGCATTTTTTTGAACGTCATGTGTTTTTGCAAAAATGTAGTAAAAAACGCAGGTTTCTTCTAGTGCGACACTTTGGGAAAGATAGGTGGTCATAGAGGGTGCTAAGACAACAATTTAATACGGTGCTATAACTTCCCACCTACACAAAATTGCAAATGTACCATTAACAATGAGATTTTGGATTTGAATGTAGAAAAGTTATGGACGCATGTAGCTAAGGTGTTTGCTAAGAGCCCTCCACCATGAATGTTCTAAGTTGTCATACAAATCCCACCTTACAAAATAACTCCASCCCATTTCATTCTAGTGTGAAAACAACTTTGTAACATTTAGGGTAGGTGCTCAAAGAACATTGGTTGTTGCTATGTAGGACCATGTGAAAGAAGGCTTTAAGCCTTTTCAAGTCTCYTTTTATACCCATCTTTCAATCTTTCAAACATGACAAATTATATATAGCATTGATGTTTAATATCATACAAGCCACCAATTTTTTTAATATTAAAAAAAAAATTATTTGGCATACAAAAATACCAAATTATTAACCAAAAAATATTGAAATATATTGAAATAAAAGTAAAAAGTTAGCCTAATGACATGGCAATTGATATGTCTTTAATATAACCTAATGACTTTTTGAAACCWAATTTCTAATTTATGTCGTCTTTAAAATCCCATTGCAACTACAATTTGGAAGATGAATTTCTTTTATCCAATTGAGCGACACCTAAAACATTGTTTTTTTTAGCCCCCCCCTCATTAGAGGCTTTTTGACAAGACCAAGTGAGCACAAATTGGCCTTATAATTACTTGGATTCCATCAAACATCACAAACAATTAAAGCAAACATTTGTTTTAATAATATGCATTAGGAAAAAATGAGGTCTTTAAAGGTCTGGGAGTTCAAAAAGGCCGCGGTGCTATTATGGAAAAAAAAAAATTGAAATCTGATGTGGCACTACTAGTTGTTGTACTGTTAATATCATGTGTAATATCAATTTTTACCTTATTAACTCATGATTTAAAAACAAATAAAAACTTATTTGAAATACAAAATATACCAAGCAAATTTTAAGACTAAAATTAAAAGTGAAAAGACAAAGAGGTGAAAGTAAGTAAGAAAATAAAGTGATTATAAAAACAAAATAAGTTTTTTTTAAAATCTTTAGAACAGATTGACTAATTTGATTTTGTCTATTCATATAGAGTTTAAACTTTAGATAATAATAACTAATGAGAAATTTGATTGAAAACAAGAAATACGTAAGCTATTGTCAATACACAAGCTTTGGTTTATCACAAATACTTCAAAAGGTAGTTGATCTCACATAGGTGCATGCTTGGCATTGTGATGTGGTTGCCATATTGATTTTGTTCCTAGTTACCACTATATGTGGGAGCTTAACTATCACAATAAGAAAACTGCGTTTTTTGCTATGTTTTTTACAAAAACACGTGACATCAAAAAAAACGTGTTCCTGTTTGAAAAGACATCCTGCGTTTTTCAAAAAATGCAGGCCAGATTTTACGATCTCGGATGATGTCGACGAAGACGGGTCAAGAAAAGCATGGAAACATGTCCTTGTTACCAACAATGTCACATGTCATCAGTGACATCAACCACAACATGACGCATGCTTTTTGGTGACATCGCAGAAAACGCACTTCTGCCACGTTAGTCGGCTTCTTCACAACGACTCCGGGCAGCGCCTGTGCGTTTTGGGAGGACGCTGCCGAGAGGGAAAAAACTGCAGAAAGGGTCAGCTGCCTACATAGGAGTCTAAAATACAAAAAGTAGAAGTGGAATGGGAGTCGCGGGCCAAAATTTTGAATAGTCAAGAATATGTGTTTTAGAATATTGTAGTGGAGKACCTTTATTGCCAAAAAACAATATGCGTGAATAATACATGACAACTTTAAAAATAGCCCTTAAAATGGACATTACTTGACCGTTGGAAGGGTTCAAGCATTCTCAAAATCATAAAAACGGAGAAGGTGAGGGGGAAAAAAAAATTTCACCAAGGGGTGATTGCAAGAAACACTTGTCCTTTTTTTGTCCCCTTGACCTTTACCAAGTAGTTTTTTGCTCATAATTTTTTCATATTTTGTTAGTTTGACTTGAAATTTGGATTGAAGGTGCACACAAATGATTTACATGTTGCTTAATTTTTTCAATTTTCTTAACATCATTTTACTATTTTTAAACTGCCCCCGATTGGGTGTCTATCTTGGCCATTTTGGGGGGGTTTCGTCCTATTTTTGACCTAAAAAAGCAAATTTTGAGCTGAAAATTGGCATGCATGGTCCTCCAGTACATTTTCACAAGTCCAGGAGAGATTTTTTGAAAATACTAAACTGTCCAACTTCCACATGTGCTCAAAGTGCACTACCAATGTACACTTGTGGGTCCAAACAAGGTAATAGGAGCCAGTTGCGCCACCTCCTTCACTGCTTTACTGGGGTGTTTTGGTTTAAAGTTGGATGAGCCAAGATGACTGTGTGCGCGTCGTATGAGTCAAAGAATTTTGAATTTGAAGAGTAGAAGTTGTCAGACATTGATTGCAATGGTTTATGAGAGCGAGGCGTCTGTTTTTGTCTACTCCAACGTGCGATTAGGGTTCCTGCTTGATCAGTCTTGCTTTGCAGGCATTTGACTGGTTTGGAAATTTGTGTCCATTGTCGCTGCGCTGAGTTGTAGTTGCTGCAACTTCAGCTCTGATCTTGGGTCAATCTTTGAGTGTCGCAAGAATGTTGTCGAGCTCGCCCATAGTGTCATTYTTCAAGCTCTAAGTTTACGGTAGTCTGTTTTCTTTGTGCGCACCCTTATTGGTATTGGGCGCTAAAGGTTTTTAGGTCGTTAGTGTATACAATGCCGGATTTACTTTAGTGTTTTGTTGTTTTTTGCATCACATTGAATCAGTAATGGAGGGTACCGTGACAAAACTAATGAGTGTGAGGAGTGCCGAGAGAAAGCGCATTGGTAGAGTTAAAGTGAAGTTGGAGCCAAGGTCCATCCAAGAATTAGCCCAAGATTTAGCCTTGTTAAGGGAGCAGACGATGAGTTTTTTAGTGAACGCCAAGGTTTTAGGGTGCACTAGCTTGAACCTTAACACTACAAGAAAAAAGGGCTTTTCACAACCAACTAAACAATGACTTACTGTCCTAAATGACTGCGTAGCGACTGGACCTCTGTACTTGCACAAGTAGCCTGACGTGTACCTTTCAAATAAAAAATTAGAGTGGACTTAGTTATGAAGTAGTGAAGCACAACTCTGTATCAACTCTGTGAAACTTTGTGAATGACTGAGGTATGACAAGAAAATGATTGCTTGAGTAATTCTAAACAATTGCCAAAAAAGAGTGTGACTTCAGGATGAATAGTTTACAAGGTGCAAGCTTCATCCACTACTTTTCATTTAGGGTGTTGACGACTTCTCGACATGGATATAGTAACTTGTCACTAGTCGTGCCCCAGTAAAAAATAAGTAGATTGTTGTCGTATATTGTGACTCTGCTTGACTCTACAATGACTAAATAATGACTTTAGAGACCTCCATAGACATCTTCAAAGGAGTTTTCACTTACTAACTAATAGAAAAAGAAAAAGAAAAAGGCCACAACAAAAGACGTGGTTGAAAGCAACTTTCTAAACTACCTAAGTTTCACTATAGGGTCACTACAGAATGACATTAGGAAAATTTTCAGCCCTCCAAGAGGCCGCAAGTTTTGCACCCCGGCGGTGCAATTACAGAAAAAAATAAAAATAAAAAATTATTTTTTATTTTTCAGAAATTGGAATCTGACGTGGCACTACTGGTGCCACATCACCGCCACATCAGATTGACTATTTTTTTTTTAATTTAATTTTTAAAATATTTTTTTCAAAAAAAAATATTTTTATTTTTATTTTTCTGTATTAGCACTGCGGGGGTGCCGAAAATGAAGTCTTAACAGCCCTTTGCAGGGCTGAAAATTTTCCTAATGGTGACTTGCCACTGCACTTTACTTTGTACTTTGGCACAAAGTATTTAAATTCTCTAGGATATTTGCTACATGCCACATTAATGGATGAAACTTTGAAAAAATATTTGTATGATTGAATAATAAACAAAATTAATATTAGATAATTAATTAATGTATCTAAGGCCCTAATTTCAATCAATAAATATTCACTAAATTAATAGAAACATAGAAGATATGTGCATCACAAATGATGATGTTATTGAAGTTTAAGGTAATAGTTCCATTAATTAATTAAAGCACCAACAATTGATGAATTCATGTTGGTTTTTTTTTACCAAGGGTACAACTTGCTTCTTTCAGGGTTTTTTTTTGTATGATTTATTTAATCTCCTACAAATATGGGAGCAATTATTTTTGACAAATTTTCTACTATTATTAAATTCAAATTTTCAATATTGCTGTGATTCAATTTCAAGTTTGTAGGGGGCACAAGAAGCACATAGTGACGGATTTTTCATATCAACTCTTTTAGGCATTACAGAATTTCTATGAAATGTCAAACAATGAAATTGAATAGGAGATAGGATTTAGGGTTGGCCACCCTAGGCATGCATTCTATGTTGAAAACTTGAAATTAGAAGTCATTCAATGATGCATAAATTATGGCCATGCCTTGCAATAACTCTGTTTTTCAAAATTAATGAAAAAACAATGGGGATCATTTGATTTGTCAACGCCTATTGAGCTACATCTTTGACATCCTTTGCAATTCAATTCATTATATGGTTTTTTATACATCCTAACAAATTTTTGTTCTTTTTTCTGTACATCAATGGATAAGAACAAGTATGATTTTGATTTTGATCTAAATCCATTCAACTAGACAATGTTGGAGTCGATGAATTCATGTGTTTCTTAAACGTTTACTTCTTGTACACATGTAATTTGATTAATTTGATTATAAAGCTTCCCTCCAAGAACTCGATTGCTAGAAATAATTACAACAACATTCTCAATTGTAACATTCTACTATACCAATACAATTGGGGCCAACTATGACTTCCACCTAACTAGATCCAGTTAGGCGGAAGTCGCATTGTAGTATTCTACTAAGGAAATGACACAAAATGACTGCATCACGTCTTCTGAACTACTAGATTCAGAAAATGTCAAAAACTATTATTTTCAATCTTTTTCTCAATTGTTGTTGCAACTTTTAATTGGATGCTTGAAATCCAAAACCACTAGTAGAAAATCAAGCCCAATCTGTTGTTTTGGTCACGTTGATCATCAACAAATTTTCTCTGCATTTGACTAGAAGCCAATCTGGAACTAGCTGCCCCCATCAGGAATCTCCAATCCGATTCAAAAAAATTGTTTTTCTGCACTTAGTACACTCCGCAGAAAAAAACGACCTTATTTCACGGATTTCTTTCAAATGTAAGTTGTAAACATAAAGTTGAGTCTAGAATCCAAGAAACATTCCCTCCTCCTCTTCTTTGTGCAAAAAAAAAGGATTTGAACATCCTATGACCAAGATATTTGTACTTTTGTACAAAATTACACTTTGTGACATTTTACTAATAATCCCCAAAGTACAAAATTCTCTCACTTTGACTTTGTTACTCAAGGCACCAATACAATACAAATGATCTACACATGTCTATTATCTGTTTTTCCAAAAATAATGAAGAGAAAATAGCCTCTAAAGCCAAGTAAAAGCAAGCGCAAAGTTGTGTTCTCCTGCAAAATGGCATTGTGACATGAAAAAGTACATGGTCTAGCAAACTTACACCCTAGGGTCCTATATGGAATTTCAAAAACAACCACTTTAATGAGCACTTGAAGTCCACCCCCCAACTACATCAGTTGGTAGACTACAAGTTCTTTGTCTGCAATGGAAATCACAGACGAATTGTTTGGATGAACTACATTCAACGTTGTCACTTGACTGACAATGACTGGCACATTTGCGTTGACTCTATTGTTTTAGACACTTAGAACTGCATTGGCGTGGCCATGCAAGCCATGCACGACATCAACAAGTAAGACACTATTTTTTTTTTCAATTTCATACAACCTTTATATCCTTTTTGCATAATCAATTGTTAGTCTAGTATATTGTTTAGACATAAGCAAACTGAACCTGAATGTGGCATTAAATGGCAGGCAGACAAAGAACTCACACATCAAAACAAACCTTGTGCACACGCTCTATAGAGTGCAAAAGTATGGACTTATGGAGGTTGAGAAGTTCAATGAGCTTCTTAGTCCTGAGGAAGTGAAGACTTGTCAACAAAGTACGCGCAAGACATGGTACAAGATGCCTCTCAAGGTTTTTACCTCTTTCATTTTTAAGGTGAGCTCTTAATGTATGGTACCCAAGTTTTAATGTTCTGAAACAATACTTCTTATTGTTTGTCGTTGTAAATCAATGTCTACAATTTTGATCTCAATAGTACTTTGTGTATTTCCCTGCAGCAAGATATTGCTGCAGCTTTGGATGCTGCAGTCAGAAAACACTATGAGGAGACACCGAAGAGTAAGCGGACAAAAGAAGGTGTTGCAACAGCAATGCGAGTGTCAATTAAGGACTGCACCGAAAAACTATACAAGAAGTTGTCCAAGATAACCGCGGTTGCTTCACCAAATCTTGGTCCAGACTTCCTGAAAGAGGTTCGTTGCCCACACTCAACACCCACATCAAATCCATGTTCATGTCTTTCTTTCCTTTGTTATGATTTATTTTGCTGATTTGGTATTGTAAAACGCAGATTGAACGATATTGGAGCCTTTTTATGGTGCCGGAGTTCACCCTAGAGAAGTTGCAGATGATAGCCACTACGAATGTCCCGTCTGCTTACAAGGTGAGGTGGCTCAAATGGATGAACTCGTCGGCTCCATCTCATGAGGCACGACGACTGCCACCTCGTCCTGCGAACGAGGAAAAATTACAGTCATTTCTCGCGAAGGAAATCCATGTTCATTTCGGTTTTTCTTCTCGCGAGGAAATCCATGTTCATTTCGGTTTCGTATTCTGTTCATCAATTCTGAATATTATACATGATTGGACTTCTTAGAGTTTCATGAGTATTGATAATTGACCCGTGCATTTGTAGCTTGAAGAAGGAGCAGTGGAGATGTTTGAGTCAATTGTGCGTGGAGATAATATCTTTGTAGACATGTCCGTTGCTGGGGAGCCCGAGAAGTTGGTTGATTATTTAGAAGGCTGGAGAATAAAGCTATGGGAGCATGCATATACGGCCGTATTTAAAGGCATGGATGCCTACAAAAAGTCCGACTCCTTCAACGACTACAAAGGATCCATTTTTGCCATCAAGCGAGTCATTTTCAGGTACAGTCGTCCCACCTTCAAGTGGATGCCGAAAAGTGCATCATCAATAATCAATTTTCATTTGAGTCATGGTTGCGTTCGATATATATGGGAGTCATCTCTTACTATGTCTTTGTAATCAATCGGTCTTCACCCTGTCCATACTCATGTTGTACTTTAATAAAAAAGTTACTAGCAATCATAATCAATGACATGTACTGCCCAGATGAGTGAGTAGAGCACCTGCTGTCTACTGAGGGACCCATAGTGAAATGTCTTGGTGTGCACAGTTCCAAAAGTTTCTTGATTCATGTCCTTGTTTGCCATGCGGGGACCTAAATCTTTGGAGACTAAAACCCAAAACCGCAGGTATTTCAAGTTCAAACTTTACGCCAAGAAGGCCATTTCGAAGACGGATTTGCCTATATTTTTTACCACGTGGCTAGACCACAATTCCGCCGATAGCATGTTTTCACCAACGCAAACAAAGAATTGGATGAGCCCTCATCTCCAAACATGTCCATGGTACCTTCAGTGCAACTTCGGAATCACGCCACCTGAAGAGCAGGCTCTTTTCCAGACTCTCAAAGACTCCAGAGTTGTAGACATGGAGTTTGATGAATTCTCCAAATTGGAGCCTGAGGCCAAAAGACGCGCTATCAAGGAAGAGGAGGCTTTCGATAAGAGGAAGGTGGAGCGATGGGAAGAGGCCAAAAAAAAGACGGAGGAAAACAAGAAGAAAAGGCTCCTTGCACAGGTAGAGAAGGAGAAAGCAAAGAAGAAGGGGAAGAAGAGGAAGGCGGAGACCCTAGTGCAAGAGCCTGCTACCAACACTGCCGATATGTCGGTTGGGTCTTCCAGCTTTTCCCTTACACAGGAGCGACTGGTGCACAGACTGACACCAATCACTAGTAGAAAACAGGCTATAAATGATTGTCTTCAATGACTAAAAATTGTCCACACTGACTACAAATGAGTCATTGTGGACACTTTTTTGTCAGTGAGGACAGTCATTTAGGACATGTTTTTCTACTAGTGAGTAGTTCAAAATCTGGATCCAGTTCCCGACATTGACGAGTGCATTTTGAACTTGTCCGTAGCTATTTTACCGAGAAACACCAAGGCCTTCGATGACGTCCGCGCCTTCCTTGCCATGGTAAATCTTCCTTTTATGTTTTCATTTGTCTGTTGTCCATTCATACTTTCATTTGACCAACTACAATCGACGTCTGTTTTGGTAATAGCTTCACACCGACTTCTCATAAAATACCTTGGGCCGTTAATTTGCTTTATGTTATGTACGTCTATCTCTTGAACTATGTGAATCGTTCTTCTATATGCAGCATTCGACGGACAAGGATTGCTACTTCGGCGGTGTCTAAAATACTGAGTCCGCTGACAATTTGATGTTTGTGGATATATTGGAGGGTTTGCATGTTCCAACCATCTCCACACCACCTGCAGCCATTTCCAAGTGGAATGAGTTCCACATGGAATGGTTGGTCCCGGTCTTTGATTTTGCAGAGCAATACCTCCATGACAATGGCGCTCTTTTGGTCATGTATCCAGCCTTTTCTCGACCACACAGGAGCCACCTTCTTGGCTGTTGCCAAGAATACAAATTCAAAATCCTTTATACTTGGTTCGGCATGAATCACCTTCATTTGACATCGCCTTCGGATCCAACCAAGACGGTAATGGATGCTTTGGCTTACTTTAATCTAAACCGCTTCCTTCAAGTTCTTATACATATATAGTTCATTTTTGACATGGTTTTTTTTTGTAGACAATGCGGTTTGCTATATCTCTGGTGGTTCGACAATGTGGATCCAAGACAGAGGCGGAGTTTCCATTTCCATTTGTTCCCTCCCATGACGTGGTTGGAGTCAATGTCGCTCGTGACGACATCTTGCAGGACTTCTGTAACAAAGAGGACGTCACGATGAATGGAGATACACCATGGAAGGGACCTTGGAAGAAGGCAAGACAGTTTATGCAAATGCTGGTGGAGGCATGTTCTTAGCCAGGGGATGTTGTAGTGGACTGCACAGCTGGCACATATAATCTATGCTTTTAGTTTCTAATTCTGTGAATGACGTTGCATGAATACTTGGCTCTCTTTTGCTTTGACAGGGCCTAATTGGAGGTACTTGGTGCTTGTAGGTGCAAGCATTCAAGCTTGTCGTGCAACACGTTGTCATATTCTTGCATTTGAAGATGACAAGGCCATCTTTGACACCCTTATTGCTCCGTTCATGCGTTTAGTTGTTGTTCAACCACCCCAACCACCGCGCCCTACTTCTAATGCTGATATGGATGAGGATGAAGTCCCTGTCCAACGCATTGTGAGGACCTCACAATTCAGTAAGTAAGATTCCCTTTGATCTCCTTGAATTGAAAACTGTCAAACAACATCGCTTCCCTCGTCTAATGTATGCTTCACTTGACTGTGCAGGCAAGCCCAAGAAGTGAGAAGCATTCTGTTCTTCGTAGATCCGAAATTTTTCCCCGGCCCCCTAAAACGTTTCAGTTGCCTGTTTATGTTGAAGCGATGTCTAGGGATTTTATTGCCCTAAACCCTAAACTGACTTATAGGTCACTTTTTGTAGATCCACGAGTTCTACAATTTGTAGATGATCGTGCCGTACAGGCAGATTCACATACATCAAATAGTAAGGACAATTCTAGTTCAGCATTATCTACTTGAATTGTTCTTAGGTACGACTGTGGTTAAGTGGATGTTCTTTTCTTATATTAACACGTTCATATTGTCTTGTCAAATTTTCTTATTACCCTCCATATGTTGCATTCAAGATATTGGATATTTGTTCAATTTGTGATGTTAGGTACATATTTAATTTAATCTGGGTACATTTTTTAAATATCCTAAGACCCCTAATTCGTATGCTTAGTGTAAGTCCATAGTTGCCTACACCGGAAAATATGACACTGGATATAACCTTGCTCACGCAGCATAGAACGTTTTAGTGGATGTCATCCAATTTATAGCATGTTCACGAAGTATGTGTCTTCTAATCCCAAACCATGAAGACCCTCAAGGAACGGTGAGTCATTCTCACATTTCAAATATGGTGGATAGATTTTACAACGTGGTCTTAGATTTCAAGAAGATGCCTATGCACATATGTGCCTTGGTCACCAAGGTCCATTAACCAAACCCATCCACGTCAAGGGGATGTTGTCTGGCCACTAATAGGTTAGTGAAGATTTCCAGCGTATAAATATTATTTTAATTACTTTTCTATTTTTCTCAGTGTTTGCTGTTAAACAGAGGCCACACACTTTGTCATACAAACTAGATCGGGCTTTCGAGTCGTTTTGGTCCACAGATTACTTGCATAGCATATGTAGTATGCAAAACTTATCTTTAATAAGGTATAGTCTTTTATCTTTATCCTCCAATGAAGAATGTGATCCAAGCACTATATTTTGCAAGAGGGAACGTCCCATGCTTCATCTTAGAGTACAGAGAGGTTGTGCACAGGTTCAGTTATACACACTTCCATTGGGATGTGCTTGTCAAACGACCCTTCTCTATTTGCCCAACGGGAAGAGCTTCTCAGGGACTCGTCATTTTCCATACTAAGCACCTACTTCTACACATGTTTCTCCAGTTCAATGATTTGATTTCGAAGACCCTTTTAGCTTCTTATTGGTTTTTTTGATTGAATATAGTTAACTCACTCGAATTCCTCTTCATTGTAGGCAAGGGAGTGCACAACGGAAATGCAAATGTTTTCTCACTGAAAGCCATAGTTCTTGTGGAACTTCCTTGAGCCATTCAACAAACCCGTTTGTATCGAAGGTCTTCTTGTGATTCACATGAAAGTCTGTCCAGGGCCTCCACCTACGAGCTATCCTAAATCCCATCTTCTTGTCAATTGCCATGCATTTTCTCCATGCACAGAACGTTATGATTTTATTCCAATTCTCCACTCTCTTGGATTGCACGATTGTTTAATCACAATATTTACAATAGTAACGCTATGTTTTAATAATATAGAAGAAAGCACAGGCAATCTCTCTTGTAATATTGTGATTAAGCGGTCCAATTGTTTATTTTGAAAGTAGTGCCACTAGACAAATTTATAATGCGTGGAGAAGATTCACGGCAACTAAGAAGAAGGTGTTCAGCTGAAGTGCACTTCGTCAGATGTATTATTTGCCTCACTTTTTTCCACAATATTCTTCATTGTTCCAATAGTCTCAAAACAAAGCAAACGCAAAAGCCACCTGTTGTAATTTAGGTATGTGAATTCCCCATAGGAATTGAATTTGGTACTAATGCTTTTGAACTCAGGTACTTTGACCTTGGATGTCCTCTTGTTGTCAATATGGATGGACAACGCCTACAGGCTTTGTGCTTGGTCACACTTTTCCAGCTCAAGTTTGGCCGTCTCGATCGTCGACGGGGGAAAGTGCTCTAAGCTTAAGCCCTTCGGTCATGCCAACACCATCCATTCTACAATGTAGATGGTCCGCCCCGTGGTCACTTGGCCTTGCCTCAAGCTGCATTGATGCCCAACCAAACCTTGCACAGTACGGATAGTCTAGTCCGTGTTTAATGGGATTTTTCGAGGTTAGATATGAAGTCTTTGACTTTCAAGTCGAGCATAAGGTCCCCATTGAAAGCAACTTCAGAAGAAGTGTGGGTAAATGCTGTTAGAAAAATCTTCCATAATTGTCTGGAAATTGAAATCTTTGGGTCCGTTTTCCGCGGATTGAGATGGTTTTCCAATACTGACTTCAGATCTTATTTTTCCTTACATATAAATTATCTTTTTCATGCAATTTATTTCACCATCTGAATTTCTATCCATTGTTTAATCGATTTTGTCTTCCAATTTTGCATCCAATTTTGCATCAATCATTTCATCCATTTTGCATCGATTGTTTCATCCATTTCATCCTACCGCTTTCATCCACTTCATCCAACTATTTTCATCCATTTCATCATACCGCTTTCATCCATTGCATCCAACTAATTTCATCCATTCCATCCAACTATTTTCATCCATTTTCACCCAACTAATTTCATCCACTCCATCCAACTATTTTCATCCATTTCATTCAACTAATTTCATCCAATTCATCCAACTACTATCATCCAGTTCATTTTCACCTCCACTAATTATTAAACAAATGTTCATGACTTCATCCATTTTTTCCTAAAATTTTACAACAATTTCTTCTACTTTTTCCTAAATTTTGGTTGCCTTTTTCATACTTTTTCTTCTAATTTTTCCCCATTTTCTAATTTCCCTACTCCCTGCTCATCAATCCCTGCTCCCCGCTTGCCGCTCCCCGCTCGTATACCAGCATTCTCCTTTGTTTCGTGACATTTGGATATTCAATGCGAAAGTTTGAATTTTTCAAAATAAAAAGTTATTCAATTCTATTTTTCAATTCATAAAAATCTTTGATAATTCAATAACTTTCATATCAAAGGGCCAAATGTCACAAAACAAAGTTTGTGCACCTCTCCTTGCAAAGAGTATTTGAGTTGTATTAATAAGAGTTCCGCCAGATGCCCCATGGTTTGTTAGATCTCAGCATATCAAACAAACAAACAAAAAGAAAATAAAGCAACCAAACATCCTATCTTAAAGGTATAGACTAGTATGCCCTTTAGAGTTTCCACAATCAATATATTAAGATATGTTGATTGTTTTGTTTGYTTGATACCCTGAGATGTAACAAACTATAAGGTGTCTTGTGGTGCTCCCGGTACCGCTCAAAAGCTCTTGGCAAAGAAGAGTGAAAGACTTTGTTTTGTGGCTTTCAAACCATTGGTGTGAAAGTTATTGAACTCCAAAGTTTTTAATGGATTGGAAACAATTAGATTACCTTTAATTTTTGAAAATTCATCACTTTTTCAACATGAGTCCAAATGGCCTGAAACAAAACCCTTGCACTATTTTGTGGATAGAGATTTTTTTTTGTGCCAATTTTGTGAATCAAAACACTAAATTTGTTAAGAATTTAGTATGAAATTGAAAAATACAAATCCCAACGGTTGTAATGTTGTAATAAACACTCTACATCCACTATTTTCATTTTTGTTCAAAAATATTGAAAATTGAATTAAATAGAAGACTTCACAGTTTATTTTAGTGTAGAGATTCCATAACTACCCGCAAACTATAACTCCTTATAGCTTTCATCTCATCAATCAAAAAGGAATGATTAAAAGATTTTCAAATATATATAAATCTAAAAAATCAATTTCAGTTTTTATTTTCTTAAAAAAGTGATTTATAAAAAAAATTAATCTACTAAGCTACCCAAAGATCAAAGAAAATCTTTGGTACATTAATTTTAGTACATCTCTGCATATCATGCAATAACTTTTTAACCATATAGTCGAAGATTATTAGAAAACTTTGGGCCTTAAAGCTACACTTGGGCACATGGTTTGTGAAAATTTCAAAGAAAAAAAATAATACTCCATTCGTACTGGGCTACCGAAAAAACCCTTAACTGCCAAAAAATGTAGTTTGGTCCTTTGGGGGTTACAATTATCATTCTATTTTGACCAATGAGATGAAAGTTATGAGGAGTTTTATTTTGTGGGAAATTATGGGATGTTTACTCTAAAATGAACTTTGAAGTCTTTTATTTACCTCAATTTTTTTTTTAAATTGAAAAAACTAAAATCAGAGGATCTAGATTGTTTATCATAACATTGCAACCATTGGGATTGGCATTTTTCAATTTCATAAGAAAATTCTTAACAATTTTGTATTTTGATTCATTATCTACTTTACACTATTATGTTTTCCTAAATGTTGTACAATTCCAAATGATTTGAAAATTTTTGAGCGTGTAGCCAACTTGCCTTGAAGAATGAATCCAAAGAAACACCACCATTTTAGACATTTTTACATGCAAATATGACCTTGTGAAGTGAAATTGCCCGGTTTTTTGAAGGGCCAAAAAATGAATTTTTGTCCATTCAAATGCTAATATCTTGAAATTTTTGAAATTTTTTCCACATCTTCTCAAACCAATGTACAACAATGTCCTATGGTTACATGTCCAAAAATGTTTTTATCTAAATTTTTTTACTTGTACAAGATGTGGCAGTTTTGTAGCGTTTTTAGTGAATACATAGTCAAAGAACTCAGCCACTCAGGGGTTAAAAAGTAACTTGTAGGATTCATTTTTGAATGTGATTTTTATAATTTATCACAAAAAATAGTGTAATGGAGTTAAGTACATAACATTCTTCACTAAAAATCCTCCCCCCATGTGGAGATATAATCCTCCGCTATATACTTGGGGGAGGATTTTAGTTATAATAGAAGCAATTTCATCGATTGGTCTGGTTGTGAAGGTTAAAAATGTTATGTATGCTTGCTAGAACAATCTCATTGTTGGGATTATTATGTTTTACTTCCATCTTAGAGCTATTAACAATTTAGTTTTTTGTTCAATCTTGGACCTACTTTTACTTTGCATTTTTTTAAAGAATGAAAATCATGTTGTTTTTTTGATTTTTTTTTCCTAGACTTTAATCTGAATTCTTCAACATAAAATTTTTTAAATTCAAAGTCAATAGTGCAAAAATTCCACAAATGGCAGTCAGTCATCTGAAATTGCAAAACAATGTTCTAAAAACCTCTTTTCCAACTTCCAATTTGAGAGGTCAAACTTCATGAACTTTTTACTACATGATCTTAGACAAGTGAAGTACAAGATCTTAGGTTTGATTCTAAAAAAATGATTTTTCTATTGCTTTGGATGAATGTAACATAAATGGTAATTTTGAGTGTTTTTTGACAAAAAAATGGCTTTGGGACTTTAGGAGTTAAAAATATTGATTGATGATTGTTAGGAAGAATTTTGCACAAGCTGCCCAATCTGCCCAATAAGTTAAGGGCAATATAAATGTTGATGTAGGCATATGATTGTAAAAGAAATTAGATTTTCAAGAAGGAAGTACAAAGTTACACATTGCATCCATATTTCATGAACATACGACCAAAAATGACTACATAGGAACCTCCCAAAGAGTTTTTGCATATGTTGAATGGACACTTGGTCTTCAAACCAATATGCCTTGTGCCATTGCCATAGCCAAAATAGATGCAAGTATTTTAAATTTCTTAAAACCAAAAAAATTTAAAAAATCCATAACTTGCTCACCATGAGTTGGAATGCCACAAAACAAAGCCCGTGCACCTGTCCTTGTCTAGAGCTTTCTAATTATAACAAGAACATGGCCAGAAGATACGCGGTCCGAGAAATCTCAATGTATGAAACCAAGATACCAACAACCTATCTTAACCCTTTAGTGACCAGGTTTGATTTGGGAGGCGGGCGTAGTTTTTCAAGAAAATGAATTTTGTGGCCACTCTAAAGATGTAGTCTTAGATTGAACCGTACAAGGTGTTTCCATAAGGGAGATTCTTCAACCTAACAAAAAATCAAACTCATCCAACGGTACAAATTGCTATAATTAAGGTAGGAGGTCCATAAATCAACCTTTTTAAGGGCTAAAATTGAATTTTGGAGAGGTGAAACATCTTCAAATATTTTTTTAGTAAATTTTCCTCAAAAGACAAGTAAAATAGGCATCTAACCCAAGTCATTTCATATTTTTTCAAGCTTTGTGAAATCAGTTACAAATTTTTGAAGTTCACAAAAAATGGTCATCTATGATCATCAAAACGAATACCCTTCTAAAATGTGCAGATTTGGTACATTGAAGAAAGTGAAATGTACCTCTAAATCATGTTTGCTTCTAGAGCCTTCTTGGGGTTTGAGTTGCTTTCCTTAATTCTAAAAAATCAATGACTTGAATGACCCTTTAGAATTTGCGCTAYATAAATACCAATGCACAAGTTTRCTTTGGGCATTCATGAGATTACAAAGCAACACTTATGCCTTGTCAAGACATCAAGTTACAAAAAAATCTCACAATTTGGTTGATATTTTTTTGTRTTTTTGTTGAACACATTCCATTTGAAGGTCCAGGCCATTTGAGTTTGCAACCTCATAGCTAATTCATCAATGCTCCAATTCTCTTGAAATTGGTTTTGTTTGAAGCGCACAAAGACATTCTAAGTGCATTCCACTTTGAGATTTTTGTGATCAAATGAATTTTGAACAATATTAGATTGAGAGTCCAAAAATCAACCAAAAAGTGGTCGACCGGTCACAAAAGGGTTAAAGATATGGATGGAAATTTTATCCAACCGGAAGATCATTTTGGGATGGAGGAAGTATTATTTACCACGTATGATCAAAATGAAAAATATAAATTTATATTTAAAATTATACAGGAGATGACACAAAAATATAGAATTGACCACCATMAAAATACAAACAAATTTTTACATGCAAATTTTTAAATTACTCCTCGGGTGGGATGAAGAGGTCAGCTCTTTACATTTTACCCTTGCTTTTGCATTTCCTTTTGTTGACGGATGAAGTTTTGCCGCGCCACAGTACATGCTCCAGTTTCTGGTGAAGGGAAGAGACGGAATCGTTGCAGTGATTGCTGCGCAGAAAGCTCGACCCAGCTCCGATCGCCGAATCATTTTTCTTCAATTTCATCAGCGGTCCCGAATGATTTTCGATTACCAATTTCTTCGCTGTCTCCAATGACCCAGCTCTCGCATGTATTGTATCATTCCGTGGTTGATGAGAGTATTTCGGGATAATTGTAAGGCAGAGGAAGGATGGTGGACGCTATTAACCAAGCTGCGGTGCTGCGAGCAGCCGAGAAAGCTTTGGAGCAGAAGAATTATCCCGAGGTCGTGAAGTGTTGTAAGCAGGTCTTGAAACAGGACCGATCGAGCTATGGCGCCTACGTGCTCTTGGCCAGAGCGCTCCAGGGTACCAATCACTACCCCCAAGCCCAGGCGGCTCTTCGCAAAGCTGTGGAGACGGATAGGTCGGCTCTTCCGGCTTGGCTGGTAAGCGGAATCAGCCTCGTAAAATTTCTTGTAAATTTTCGCTCTTTTTGTCGCCAGTGGCTTCCCTCGATTTGTCACTACGCGAACTTTGTTCCCAGGGACTAGCAAAATCAAAATAGCGAAATTCTTGAGTCATGAGGAAGTGATTTGGCTAGAGGAGCGAACAAAGTATGGATTACCTTTTACAGCATCTTCGCAATCGAAAGGAAAAGCCTTGGGCATTGCCGAATCCTTTGCTGAGTATATTGCTCATTAAATAATTTTGCAATTCAATTTTTGTATATTCATGAATTAAACTCAAGCTCTTGGTTTAACCAGAAAATTACTGGAGAACACACAATGCACCAGTGGAAATGTGCCGCTCATAGTTTTAGGGTTTAGTTAGACCCCTCCAGCACGGCTGAAAGCAGCTGCATGGCTATATGATTTCATACTCGGGATTTAATGTCAGACTCTAACCTTCAGAGGTCGCATTCTAGGGTTTCTGTTCGAAAGAGTTGCACAGGTTGCGAAGAGATGGAAATCTGAATTTAAGGTTGAAGATTTTAGAAAGCCTGATTGTTTAAGCTCCAATATGGCAACCAAGAGGCACGTCGTGATTTACTTCTTTTTGTTCATCATTGATATGGATGCAAATTTTAATAACACAGCAGTACTACCCGTTCGTAAATTCGGAAGTTCAGTAACTCTGTTTGTGATCGATGTAGTGTTGATAATGCCTGCATAGGCTTTGGGGCATGAATTWACAGTTTATAGGGCTAGTCGTGGAAACATTGTCTCTCATGGATCTGGCATCTTCACTACTACAGGTACTCATGGATCTTCATGAAGCTTCTGGAGAGTTTGAGAAGTTTGTAGAAGCTTGTAAGAATGYGAGGCAGATCACTCAGGCCTCTGGTGAYATGAAGAGTTATGCATCCTGCACAGAGAGGTTGGCGTCTGCATTTGCTAAAGCTGAGCGCCATGAAGAAGCACTAGGTGCTTGGCAGGAGTTGTCGAAAAATGTCAACACCGTGACATCAGACGTACAATTGAGGGCTCTTTGTGGTGTAGTTGATGCCCAGGCTGCATTGCTCGATTTGGCGATGCAGCAGGAGAGAGGAAGGCCCTCTGATGTTCCTAGAGGCGTGTGCAGTGTGAAGTCCTTACGGAAGGACTTGGAGGCAAACCTACAGATTGCACTCCAACAGCCTGGTTTTCATGTTGAGCGCCATAATGCACTGCTACTGGACCTCCTCCTTCAAACAGCGGGAGAATCTAGAGGTTTGTAATCTTTCTTAAAGGCCACTGTGTGTCTGGGTGGTGTTGCATGAAGTTTCAAGAAATCAATCTTTGGGCATTCAATGTTGAACAATATAACCATGTAAAGAAATTTATTTTCTGGTTTATTTGCAGGAGAGGAGTCTCGGATTCGACTATTGCAGCAGGCTATTTCAACAACTTTATCATCCAATGTTGCAATTGCTTTCGAAGTGGTTCTTATGTTCTGTGAGGAAGACAATTCGGATTTTTTATTCCAGTGCGTGGATAATGCTAAAGATATGAACAAGGGGCCCTCTTACTACAGATTCAGACTTGGTTTGCGGCTTGCACACCTATATCCATCTCATAGTCTTGCCCTTGCTACGATTGCATTTTTATCACAGAGCAGGTCTGCTTTTATTCCATATCATTCCACTTTTCGAATCAAACTGATTGGCAATATTTTCCAAGAATCTCCAGTTGTTTGCATCTGATGAGCAATGTGCTCAACGGATCCAGGRCTAAGTTTTGGGTGCTAGTCATGTGCTTGACGTCGGAATTATCTCTTAGTTTGTGGATGTGTAATGAAGCACAACGTTGATATGTTTCATGGAGTCGACAGCAAGTATGAACTCTTTTTCCAATACTGTGTGGGGTTTGTTAGACACTGGCAAGGGCTAAGTGGGACCAGATAATATATCTGAGGATTTTTCTGGTTTCATCTTACAGTGCTGGTCGCAAGAAGATCTTGTGCGAGAAAGCTCTTSGAGTTGATAACACATGTGTGRTCGGGTGAGTGCCTTAGCCTTACATATACTTCATCTACTGTAGGTAACAATTGTATTAAAAGAATGCGTTCCGTAACCGTGAGATTGTTGCAGGTGGCAGTTATTGGCCGATCTGCAAATTGCAGAAGGTGCATATAGTGGTGCCGCTGAAAGTGTGAAGCGGGGACTTCATGCACTGGAGGTATGGAGATCAAATTATGGTCTACAGCTTTTTGCTAAAGAGCTACGTCTACACCTTATACAGGGACATATTCACCTTGCCACGAAAAACTATGAAGGTGCGGAAAGACTTTATCAGTCTGTATTGGAGGTGAGCTTCTTCTAGCCAATCCTCTCCAATAGTCTACGGATGATGTGATAGGTGCAACGGATTCTCATTATACGTTTTGCATTCTTATCAGGGTGCACACAAGGTGACTGGCAGAGAAGCTCAAGATTTGACATCTGCTGCACTTGAGGTATAACATCTTTGGTGTATCRTCGTCTACTGGGTTTAACTGCTGATTCAATGTTGATTTGATCTTTTGGGGAAAACTTTGGACATATAAGGAACTAGTACCGGGTGTTCTTAATCAAAATTAGTAAAATTTTGAAAGTAAATTGGCATCTAATAATTCATTTCAAGGACATCTGAGAATGTTTTAAGAATATTAATATATTCCGCGAATATTCTATAATATTTCTATGAACATGTCTATCGCTTTAACGTTTATCCTTTATATGAACAGACATATACCATTTGTTTGCACGTGGTACCAAACTTCATAAGGGCGTCTCCCCTTGGATTCGATCTGCACTATTGGGGCAGTATAGGTGCTTTTGGTGAATGTTGTTCATTTCTGCATTACAACGTGCTGTGCTGTTGATTCGTATTATATTCAGGGAAGGGTGAAGGTAGCCATTGGACAAGACAACTTGAAAGAAACTGAAGCCAGACTAGGGGATCTTTTGTCGTTTGACGGTAATAACCATTGGGCTCTAGCAGAGCAAGGCTGGTTAGTCTTCAAGAATGGTGACATAGAAAATGCTGTGCGCCTATTGGAGCAAGCTGTGGAGATATGTGGAGACAAATCCACGTACCGCCGTCGTCTGGTATGTTTTGCAGATTATTTCCTAGAGTCACCTTTTGAAGATTTATAGAAGCTTTAGACGAGTGTCAAACGACAGCAGGCATATTTTAAGTGCAAGTTTCTCTGATCAGCTTATTCTACGGTTCTAAAATGCTTGTAAAATTGCAGGGCTTGGTGCACTGGGAGATTGGTGAGCGATCAGGTAAGGAACGAGCAGTGGCACAGTTGGTGGAAGCTGCAAGGCTGGATCCGAGAGAGGCAATTGTTTTTCGTTATCTAGGCCACTATTATAATCAGATAGCTGGTGATACTCGGCGAGCTGCTCGGTCCTACCAGAAAGCAATCTCTCTYGATCCTGAAGATGCGGAGGCTGGGGTAAGCTACACTTGCCTGGTACCTTACAAAAGTTATATTTTCACTATGACTGAGTTGTCTGGTCTTGCGTACGAATAATTATATTTTAGCTGTYGGACATTCTCTTTGATCTGGTCTACAGTGTTTTTTATTATATTTCATCAATACGTACTCAGTATAGAGGGGTTATATTGGCTCTAGGAAGCTCTTTGTAATCTGCTGGAACAAGGAGGACAGATTGTGTTGGAAGGTGCCATTTGTCGAGAAGCCTCTCAACATTCGCCTCGAGCTTATTGGGCATGGCGTCGACTTGGATTTATTCAGGTATACTGCGCTCTTAGTTTGACCTTGTGGATTCCTGTTACTCGTGTATCATGGTGCTCTAATAGGTGTTAGGGTTTGTGTACATATTGATGAGTCTGCGTTCATCCTGGAGACTTTTGATTTCTACAAGCATTAAATCGGCAATTGAGCGTCGGTAGATTTTTTCAAGAATGACTATTTGTCACATGTGCGGGAAGTTAGATAAGATGCGCAATTTTATTTGACATGAAATTTGGTCTCTCTGAAAGGTGCAAGCAAAGCAATGGTCAGAATCGGTGGCAAACTTGCAGCATGCACTTCGAGGCTATAGCTCAGATGGATCTCTGTGGGAGGTATCGCATCAGAGCCTATGATGAATCTCATTTTTGTTTAAACTCTGAGAATACATGTTGTAAGTTATCATGTTTTCTGATTTTCATCTCAAAAGAACCGTCTCACGGTGATAAGCTGTGTTTTCTGATTTTCATCTCTAAAGAACCGTCTCACGGGTGAATCGCTGTGTTTGCAGGCATTGGGGTTGGCTTATCAACACCTTGGTATGCTGACTGCCGCTTTAAAGGTGATTTACGCATCTCTTGTAACTACAGTGCAATAAAATATAATCAGATGGTCTAATTTTTGACCGTAATTGTAAACTTCTTTGGTCTCGTTGCAGGCATATGAACGGGTTGGAGCTCTGGGATATACATCTCCAACGTTTTCTTTACTCCAGAGTGGCATCATTCTCCTGTCACTTGCATCATATTCGCAGGTTTGAATTAAGTTCTTGTTGTGCTGGCTTATTTAGCAAAGCAATCTCCATTTTTTCTGAATATGCTTAAGCAGGCAATGCTGAGGCTTTGTGATGTGTCTTCCGTGCAGGCTATTGACATGTTCCGAAATGCTATTGAGAAGGTTCCCGGAAATGTGGTTGCACAGTGTGGTCTTGCATCTGCACTCTTAGGTCGTGCTCGTCAGTGCACAGGTGTTGGGGCCTTAGCATGGGCTGCGACCCTTTTACAGGTATTGTCATGTACAGCCTTCGTGTGTTAATTTGAATGTAAGTTTSTTTTAATTTTTTCTCGTTATTGATGAAGTTAAGAGGTACTTCAAGACTATCCTATTTAGTGATACATGCCTGTATACTCCAGGAAGCTGCGGATGTTGCGCACCAATGTACAGTAAGTGATGGCACAGTTGCAGCTGGTTGGAAGTTGTTGGGGGACATCGAGGTACATATTACATTCKCTGGAATCTAATACTGCCGGCATTATCGTATTTTGAGTTCTGGTGCTACCGTGCCACTATTACTTCAACGGAGTCTTGTACAAGGGTGATGATAGAGCCAGTACTCTATTTTCTGTGCCTTTCTTTTGTCATGCATTCAAGAGATTTGATGCTCATTTTGCTTCCTTTAATTTTTAGAGGTTCTCTTACACAATTCTTTTGAGGCAGGTTGCATATGCTCAAATACTGCCTTGTGATGTCATGGAGTCTACATTGGATGGAAGTGAAAATTTCAACCCACAAGTAGCAGCGTCCTTTCAGCGCAAAGTTGTTCAGTGGTATCAGCAGCGTTACGCTGCTAGCAAACGAGCAGAGCGTGCATACCTTCACTTGCTTCACATATATCCTCAAGAAGGCAGTGTGTACGGCGATSTTGCTATGGCCAGGAAGCTTGACCTCTCGTTGGACCAGAATGCCCCAGAGACCACATCAGTAAGGTATATGGTCAACCACCACYACCACCACCACCACCACCATTGAACTCTGCGTGCCGGGGTAGACCATGGATTGATTTTCTAACCTTCCCTTTTTCGCTCTCATCAGCAGGTTGGACCCAGAAATAGCTGTCCTATCAGGATTGCGCTTGGATGCTACAGATGCAGACCTCTGGTTCATATTTGGCGTCTTGGCACGGCATAAAGCTCTTAAACAACATGCTTTCATTCAGGCCCTGCGGTTGGATGCTTATCATTCCAATACTTGGGCTCACCTAGGGCAGGTTTGCACTTTCGTCTTCATGTTAATTCCATTTTCGAATATGATCTAGAAGCCCATGAGGTGAACCAGAAGCTTTCTTGGTSTTTCTGTGGACTGATCGATATGGATATTTTTGTGTATGGAAACAGCTTTACCTGTTGGAGAGGGAACTTGAGCTAGCAAGGCAGGCCTTTGACAGATCTCGAAGTGCTGATCCGACGCTGAGCCTTCCTTGGGCAGGAATGGCCTTTCTTCACAGCCTTGGTGACGGGTAATTCTTTGCTTTTAGACTTTGCTTTCTAAATTTAGGAAGAGTTTTTAGGCCATTTRTGCCAAACTGATATGTAGTATGTTAAACTCCGTAGGAACTTCCTGTCCGGAGTGGACATCTAATATATACTAGTTTCTTATCAATTTTGTTGATTGCTTCTCTGCAGAAAGGAGATGGACGAAGCCTTTGCTAGTTGTTTGTATTCTGTGCATTTATCACCAGTAAGTGGCAACTATTTATTCAGATTCAAGACTGCAATTGAATACTGCTTTATAACTATCTAYGCGTCATTAACCACTGAAGTGTGACTTGTAAATGTAGCATTTTACCTTGTAACTGACTACTAAATTTTTTTAATGCTTGAGCAGGTCACGCAGGTTCAGCTTGGCCTTGCAAGACTGGCTGAGCGAACTCATCACCTACATTCAGCACAGGTGCTGGATAATAGATAATCCAGAACCCTTCATTTTTGCTGTGTGATTAATAGCTAATATTGTTATATCGATATGACGTGTGTTGCATAGAGTTTTTTGTAGGTTGTAATTACTGGCACATTTTTACGTACACTTGAGTCTGATCTTCATGCTTTGAAACAGGTATATGCTGCTACAGCGCAGTGTGTGCAAAGAGCTCCTTTATGTGTGGAAGCGCTCAATCTTAAGGGACTTATTTGCGAGACTCGTGGGAGTYTTTCAACTGCAATTATTGCTTTTCAGCTGGCAGATCACTTTGTGAAGCAAGGATCTAAGGAGATAAATTCATCAGCTGCCAAGCGAAGGAATTTCATATTGTTGAACCTTGCAAGAGTCTTATGCAAAGTGAGTCATTTTTTGGACACTTCTTATGCCTGAAGATACTGTGTGCCTGGATTTTGGGCCTTAACAGTCAAATTTCTGTCTGTCGTGGTCTCTGACTTACGAATGTAAACATCCTCCATTCGCAGGCTGGCAGAGCAGACGATGCAATTCAAGTGTATGAGATGCTTGCAGATTCAGGTACAAGAAATTCTCCTGAGGGGATTGTGAGGTCCTTCGCTTTATCTTTTGTTAATTCCACAGCATTCTATTGTTGCGGAATTGGGTTTTCTGGTAAATAATTGTTGGATTCGATTCATTTTACTTGAGTGTTCTATGGGAACGAGGGAGCTTTTCGATTTTATCAGTTCAGAAGTGTTGACATGTATTTATCTCTATGCTGTCCCTTCGAGTGCTGTTAAACCTTTGTAATGAAATTGAACACGTTGTAGTTTTCTGTTTTTTTTTTTCTGTAACCAAAAAAATGTGCTAATTCAAACACTTAAGTACGCAAGCTCACGATTTTATGTTACTCTTTTAAATAGGCGCATTACTAGAGGAGCCAGAGGCACTGCGAAGCTATGCTGCGGCAGCATGGTTGGCAAATCAGAGAGAGTTGGCAGCTGCAATCGCAAAGCAAGCTGTAGAATTGAATGGAGACCCGACTGCTTTTATTCTCTATTTCAGAATGATGTACTGGCTTTCAGGGCCTATGATGGTTTTAGAGGAGATACGAAGGGCCAGTAAGGACCTATTTCATAATATGATATATAGTTGTACTGCTCTGGCTATGGGTGTAACAGCGGACCACCAGCAGTCTGTATCTGGTGTCTTAAGCAGGTGTGATATTTTTTTTGACCATGAAAGAGGCCCTCAGGCGCATCAATTAGTAGCTGCATGGAAACAGGTATCAAATTTTATTATTTAACCTATAAATGTGAAATCGTTTATGAGAGGTCATCCCTGGACTTTGAGATAGCACGGCAGAGTACATGAATTTAGTTTGCAGTAATGGTGGAGGGTCCATCAGTTGGTAGGCTGTATATTTGTCTCTATTGACCTGCGTTATTGTAATTGGCAGGGCAAGCACGAGGAAGGGCATTTATACTCTAGTACAGCTGATGGCTTGCTGAAGGCTCTACATTCATTTCCGGACARCCTCTCAATACGGTATATATTTTGCATAGAGATGTTTTTTCTTCGAAACTATTTTCTTGTATTTTTGAATAATTAGTCTTTAAGGAAGCAGARCGGTCCAAACTCCTTTAATTCACTGTTAACTGTCTGTTGATTGCATTCTGATTTAGGGATTTCTTGGGTATGATACACATCTTACRTTACTTCGTCTTGCTCTGCGGTTTATTTATGGACTTGGTTTACTGGTGACAGGTTCAAACTCGGTGAGGAGCTTACGGGAAGTACCTATGGTAATTGTGCAAATCTGGCTCTGAGATGTTGCAATGTACCTGTTCCRATAGCAAGTTCTCAAGAAGAATTATGCATGAGTTTGGTGTCTGCTTTAATGGCTGATTCAGTGGATGCCACATCTGCACTTCCAAAACTAGTTCGGTAAGTCGTTGTTGCGACTCTTAGTTGCTTCTCTTCTCATTATGTAGGAACTGTGACCATCTGCAACTGATAATCAYGCATGTCCCTTTCTTCCCAGATTTCCGTAATTTTCCCCCAGACTCGTTATTATTTGAGTTCCAATTTTCGCTCCATTTCACTGCATAGTGGTCCCTCTCAATATAAATGTTCGGTCAGTGTGGTGTATTCCCTCTTCCCTCTTGCCTCTTTCATTGCATTGATTCAAGTACTAACTCACACTTTTGAATTTGTCTTTCACAGGTGGGTGCACACGGAGCCTTGGAACGAAACGGCAAGAGCCAGTTTGGTGCTCGCATTACAACAGGCGCAGAAGCCAAATGCACACCTTGCGATTGGTCATCTTGTGCCTACAAAGCCAATGTCAAACCCTGACTTACATAATTTACTTTCAGTATGTGCCTCTAATTCAGCTGTAGAGACTGGTGATACTGCATCTGCTTTACAATACGCGAAGGCTGCATGTTTCTTAAATGGGTCACCGGAGTGTAGATTTGTCGTCAGCTTTCAGCTGGCACGTTGCTACCTCGTAACCCAGAATTTTCCACTTCTTCGAGTAGAACTAAAAAAGTCTCGACAAATTCTGAAGCCTGATGATGTTTTGGGCCACTTAAAGATGTCCGAAATGGAGGAGAAGTTGGGAGGGCCGAAAGAGCTGCAGAATTCCAGTTTTGAGCGTGCTATTGGGCTGAAAGGTTCAACGAATTTGAAGGTGTGGAACTCTTTATTGCATCTTACTAAAGCGCAGGGACTTCTGCAAATGGGAGACTACATATCTGCTGAGAAATCTGCTTGTCAAGCTTGTGCTGTTCATCCGGAATCTGCTCCTCTTCATCTTTTCCACGGTATGAAGAAAGCATTGCACCGAAAGTGCTATTTGGTTTAATTGATGCACATTCTATTAACGAATGTCAAATGCACCAGTGATCTTCATAGAATCTCATGTGGTGCTCTCTATGCGTATGATGCAGGTGCAATTTGCCTCGCGCTTTCTAACTTAGGAGGCTACACAGAGCACCTAGCTTCAGCTGTTCGTAGTCTGAGCAAGGCTATATCACAAGGAGGCCCTTCAGAGATTTCGGTTGCGGGTGTGTTGCTGGCACAGGCTGAATCTAAGAAAGCGAATAGTCGCAGCAAGCATGCTCTTAAGTGGGTTCAAATGTCTTGGAAAAACTGGCCTGCAGGTATTCCCTCGATGTAAATTCACTCCAACACGGTCTTGGATGCTGATTAGAGCTAGTCGGATGCTCCTAGAATGGCAGTAAGAGTTATGGCCTCGATCTAAGAATATTGTCCAAAATCGACGTGATTTCTGACTTCAGTTTCTTGAATTTTTGTTGCAGAAGATAGACMTGGAGAGTTGTATTATCAGATGGGATTGCTTGCTGAACAGTTCGAGGATGCAATCACTCATGCTCCAGGGTCGTTGCAAAGCAAGCAATCATGGATGCAAAGAGCTGTGCACGAGAACCCAGCTTGTTCTCGCTATTGGGCTGCGATACATTAGYGGTCTCGTCTGCAGCTTTTTTCTGTACATTTTTTTGTTGTATTCATGTAATTGAAATTGTTTTGAATGCAATTGTTATGCAATTGTTTGGAATATAATACCCGTGTTGACTTTGTCTACTAACTGTAGATGTCTCTCAAAATCTTATGGGTCAAGTGTAGTCTTGTAGGAGCATGTMCGATAACTATGCTGCTAATGACCAAATACAGCACATGACAGTCTCATTCGATGAGGAGGGTCTGGCTGTATTATTACCTGTCGCATGTGTCGTAGAGGCATCTCATMAAAATCTCGTCACTTAGATTAAGACGTAAGATAGAATCATTTTGATCTTGGTGCATTTTCAGTGTCAAGAATTAAAGAAACCTTAAAGTGYCATATAGGTGTAACTTTTAATTGTCTTCAAATGGACAAAATATCATTTACTGAAGTATGGACAACCATAATCACAAGTTATTGCAATTAAGCAAGAACTGATTGAAATTTGGATGAAGTAATAGCAAATAAGGTAGACATATCCTAAGCCGATCCCTTCCCAAAGTTGACTTCTAGAAAAGATCCTAAAACCATTTGCAGGTTGCCTATGCCTGGGTTGTTCTTGTTGAATTGCTTGGTGTAGTTTTGTGATGGAAATGCTGTGTCATAGTAGTATGAAAATTGGGAAAAGATAGGGTGGATATAGGGTTATTAGTGTAGAATTAAGGCCCAGGGATTTCCAAATTGGAAATGGGCTAATATTGAAATCACAAAATGATGTCACCTCGGATGTGCACATCGTCAAAATGCAGGCGGTGACATAGGTTTTTGAAGGTGTTGCCAATGGTTGCCCACCAATGGCAACAAATCATTAAAAAACAAAATAGAATGATGGCATCATTTCTTGTCCTTTGGGTCTTATAAAATAAATATTGTTGCCAATGGTTGTATTGCTTGACAAGATTTTCCATATGGCAATAGTTACCATGGTAGTCAAAATATACTATTCAATTTGACTTCTTTATTGTTCTAAGTAGCAAAGATACCCAAATGGACCTTGTTTGTACATGATAGGGATACATGGCCATTTCCACATAGATTAGGCACRAGTGCATTGTTGCCAACTTGGCTTGTACAACCAACATATGAGGCCGCAACTTTGATGGAAACAAGTGATAATGATTCCTAAAATGGAATTTTCCCTTTCATACAAACCAAACATTTTATTTCCAAGCCAAAATAACCAAGCATGCTAAGACCCTAGTTCTCGTCTAATGCTTAGTCAATTTCTAAGTAAGCATTTAGACACACATGTCTACCACAATAATGAGTGCAATGTTTGCAATGCATTCTATGAGGGTCCATCTTAGATGGAAACTTAAGCTTCCAATTTTAGTCTTTATAACAACCAAAATTGAAGTTATTCACAGGTCAAAAATGGACATCTTGCAACTAGCTTGAGGTCACAAAATATCTGTGGGTGATGCTGTTTCATGTGGGCAAAATTCTCAGATTCTAGAACAAAGCCTTGGCTATAGTTGGATGCACATTTGGTACAACATTGGCACCTCACTATCGCCTCCAATTGATTTGTCAATGTCACTACTACCAATTATGGCGAATTTCATTAAATTGGTGATATTTCATGTGCCATTTGCAGACCGCACAGTTTGAACTGTGATAGTGACATCTAGGATAGGTATAGACTTTCATACATCTATGACGTATGTAGATGTCAATAATCTATGCTATACTTAGATTTTAGACCGTGCGGTTTGAAAAATCTAGGACAGTTGAAGATTTCAAAGATCTAAGGTAAGTATGGATTCTAGAAATCTATGACAGACTTAGATTTTAGATTGCACGGACTGAACTATAAAAAGTGCTAAAATATCGGAATATGGCCATTTTAATGAAGTTCGCCATAATTGCACTCCTCCATGTATAGTTACTTCAAAAACTCATTTTCAACATATGGCGGATGGACAAAAATTGAACAAAATAAAGACTCAATTTTTGAAGTGACTCTATTGCCCAAGAATCTCAAAAGAGTGCCAATATTGACCAGAAAGATAACAACATTGTCCCAGAGATTCAATAGASCGAATTGTAGAAGATCATGAGCATTGTTGTAACCACCCATGTTGTGATCTTCTCTTTGACCCCATCACAAACGCCTATTAATGCAAGCAGGTGCAKGACAGTTTGAAATCTATCCCTAGGTGCTTTGATATTTATCCTACTATTTTTTTGAGTGATGCTTGTATAAGCAAACAATTAGGAGAAAATGGGGTATTAAGGCACGGGGGCCTCAATAAATCAGAAGAGCATGAATTGAAGGAAAAGAATAGGGATAGTCACACCTTCTTCACCCCATTCTCAATCTTAAGAGAATGGGGACATGTCATTATCTCATTGGCTCTCCATGACTTGTAGAGGGTGCATTCTTTGAAAATTGAAAATCGGCACTTTTTTTCAGACCAAGGTGAAGAATAGGCAGGAAGAAGATTTCTAAGAAGAAATTTTTCACTTTTTTGTAGCTCACTTTCACCTTGCTTGCCGCATTTTTGTTCTGTTGCATCCGGATTTCTACTCTAGCATGTACGTTCTCATTTTAGTCATGTGTATTCATCATGCATTCCAAAAAAGCTTGCATGTTATGTACCTTCATCAAACATTCTTGGAAGCTTGCACGTACTATGATCTACTCAATCAAAAGCTTCCTACTTTGCATTGGTAAATTTTGGTTGTGCATTCTCCACTCTCATTCTCTAAACAACAGAAAGAAAGTCACACCTTCACTATTTCTAGCTCCTAATTGGCTCCTCTTTTCTCTCCTCAATTTATCTAGAAATTTCGTTTTCAAAGAAGGTATGACTAYCCTATTGTGAAAATKTAGGATTTGGGATGGCCTTTCATCACGGAATAAGTGAGATTGAAGGTTGTAACCATAGTCCATCACCATCCAATCTATTCACTCACTCTTGGTATCAAAGTGCAGGTTAACTATGTAAGTTGGATTTGTTGTTGAAGGCCCTCCAACTTGTCTTTGAGAGGTCCACTCAATGCTTAGAGTTGAATAGGATCCAAAATTTGTATCTAAAGAATGTGGCCACATTTAAGGCCATATTCGTTATATTNTGACTTGTAGAGGGTGCATTCTTTGAAAATTGAAAATCGGCACTTTTTTTCAGACCAAGGTGAAGAATAGGCAGGAAGAAGATTTCTAAGAAGAAATTTTTCACTTTTTTGTAGCTCACTTTCACCTTGCTTGCCGCATTTTTGTTCTGTTGCATCCGGATTTCTACTCTAGCATGTACGTTCTCATTTTAGTCATGTGTATTCATCATGCATTCCAAAAAAGCTTGCATGTTATGTACCTTCATCAAACATTCTTGGAAGCTTGCACGTACTATGATCTACTCAATCAAAAGCTTCCTACTTTGCATTGGTAAATTTTGGTTGTGCATTCTCCACTCTCATTCTCTAAACAACAGAAAGAAAGTCACACCTTCACTATTTCTAGCTCCTAATTGGCTCCTCTTTTCTCTCCTCAATTTATCTAGAAATTTCGTTTTCAAAGAAGGTATGACTATCCTATTGTGAAAATTTAGGATTTGGGATGGCCTTTCATCACGGAATAAGTGAGATTGAAGGTTGTAACCATAGTCCATCACCATCCAATCTATTCACTCACTCTTGGTATCAAAGTGCAGGTTAACTATGTAAGTTGGATTTGTTGTTGAAGGCCCTCCAACTTGTCTTTGAGAGGTCCACTCAATGCTTAGAGTTGAATAGGATCCAAAATTTGTATCTAAAGAATGTGGCCACATTTAAGGCCATATTCGTTATATTAAGACTTTTCGTAGTCTCAATATTTTTATCTTTGACTTGAAGATAAACCGCTTTATCTCTTTACTAGTATTTTTTTATAGATAGGTAATGACACCAACTTTTAGAATGTCATTATAGGATCATTGTTTGAGCATTATTTATTTTTGGTTTCAATTACTATAATTTTAAATGAATTTTCCAGTAATTAGCGTTTTGTTTCAAATACTGCAAAAAGTCTCAATATGACAAATATGGCCTTATTTCACTAAAATGTCAAAACTCAACATGGTCAACATATTAACCTCTCGTTGCCGAAGGTCCAACCATGCTTAAAAACATCCTCCCTTTGCAAATGGTAAAAGTCTAAACTTCAGTTAGTTATGAAGATCTTAACCGTACAATATTATAGTGTGCATGTTGTAAATGGTGTAGAACAAATTTAGGGTAATTTGACTGTATAGATTGAAAGATTATAATGTTTTAGTGTTGAAAAAAGGTGATGAACTTTCTTAAAAACACATTTGGAGGTGAAATTGGATTTCTAAACCAACTCAAATGAAAAAACTTTAAACTACAAAGTGATTCCAAACCAGAATACTAACACTTTGGTCAAAAAAAATATCATAAAAATGACTCATTGTGCATGAAAAATGGATTTGAAACGTCAAAAAACAATGGAAAAAGTAGTAAAATTTCTCATATGTGGCTAAACCTCCTTGTACTAAAATGCTTCTCAATCATTCATAACTTCTTGGATGGATATGAAATTTTAATCACAAAAACTAGATTAGTAAGCGCATTTTTTCCAACAAAAATATTGAAAAACGATTATATATGAAGAAGTTATGAGCCGCCGAAGTTCACTGAAATGCAAACAATCCTGGATTTTGAACTTTGAATTTCTCCCATACATTTAAAACATCTTGTATTGGCATGAAACTTTTACCACAATAACTAGACCTTCATGGGAACGAATCCCAACACATTTGATGGAACAAGAACATTTGATGGAAAAGATACAATCCCCCAAAACTGCAACCATCACAATGTAGTGTGCTGAACCCAAATTGAACCTCAGAACTTCATACAACTTTCACCAACTCAATACATCTTGGATTGATCTGAAAATTTTACCATAGATTCTAGACTAGTATGCACAACTTTTCCAACAAAATTGATTGAATTCCAACAATGGTTGCAAAAGTTAGAGTGCTTCAAAGTGGATTGCAGACTGTATGAGGACACTTTTAATCCCCTTAGACGGGGGTGARGGGATAATGTCAACATGTGAAATGCTTGCCATCATACTTAACCCCTAAAGGACGGACCTATAACCACTGATTCAGAGCCTTGGTGCCCATCACTCAATTTGTTACCATTTTGGAAATAGACGTGTGAAAAATTTTATGTTTATTTTTCAGAGATGATATTACATGTCTTCTCTACTTCACAAAAAATTTAGATTATTTTGAGGAAAATTGATTTTTATGAGAATTTTTGAAAAAAAGTGAAGAAAAATTCACATTAAATAGAAAATTATTTCAAAAAATCTGAAAATTTCACCATGTGTGTACATTACAGTGAAAAACATCATGGTGTAAACTCAATTTCCATGTCATTCTATAATTAGAATAAAATGAACATTGAAATTACATCCAAAGTTCAAACTGCAATAAAATATTCAATATTATGAATTTTTCCAAAATTCCAATTGGAGTAGAAACTAGAGTAGATGGCCTTCATTTTGTTAGTTAGTCTCAAACTCAAAAATTATCATTTATTTGGAGAAATTTCAAATTCAAAACACTGAGAAGCAACTTCTCAAAATACACTAAAATAGCAAATTTGGCCATCCATTTTTTTTAGTTACTTCTCAACTACAGTACATGAAAGCAAACACTAGTTAAACTAAAAATTCAATTCAATAGTCTTTGTAACTCAACATGAAAAGTCAACAGAAAAAAAACGGATGAAAAATCTACTTCCAATGTCTTCTATGGACCCTGGCCTGTCATCCAAACGCCACTGAATGACGCTGGCGGCAGTCCAGGGTTAAGCAACATTGAAGGGCCATGGATGCAAGTGTCAAAAGGTAAGAGAGAATATTAGGAGTATTAGAAAACCATCATAAAAAAACATAAGGTGCGGAAATAAATATGATAAAGTTGAAAGAAGACAACATTAATCATAGGGTGTTAATAAATATGGATAAAATTGAATAAAGACAACATTAAGAAACTCAGTGTACGAATATGGAACCATTTACATCGGATGATTAATAACTTATGGGAGCTAGAGACAGTCTATGCCCAAAGACAAGAATTCAAGAAAGTCATTTACATACCCAAAATTTTGTGATAGAAATCTCTAGCCTAAAAAGCTTATCATAAAAACAAATGTAATTAGACTRAGGAAATTTGGTGGKAAGTCCAAATACTTACGTGAGATGGAATTTAGAATAATTAAGATGCCGACTACATAAGTATTTATTGAGTGAGCACTGGGTCAAAGCCTTGGCCAGGATGAGCAATAC
>VACF01001058.1:0-28409 GCA_006891605.1 Pleurozium schreberi | reverse complement strand
AAAATAACAAACTTATGAAGCACTAATTTTAGTTTTTTGAAATTAGTACAATAGAATAAATGTTTGAGCTCAAATCCATAATTTGTAGTACAAAAATTTTAAGTTGAGAGGATTCAAAGCCAATATATCTACCATAGTTAAACTAAAAGCAAGTAAACTTATTTTCTTCAATTTAAATGCTTTTAATTTGTAATCAATATGATAAAAGTTTTTGAATTCTTTTACAATGATTCTTATACTAATCAAGTGAAAGATACTACTATTGGATGTGCCAAAAAAATTAAACTTTTTGTTGTTTGCATTGAAAATGGTAGTTTTCAATAATTTTTGACAAGAAAATGGCCTTTAGACATTGGGAGGAGGGTAAACATTGAAATGAAGTTGCAAGTTTTCTTCCTTTGGAGAGCTTCTAGAATGTTTTTTTAGCACTTTGGAAGTATTTAATGTAAGGACCTAGAAGGCATCGCCATTGCGGAGCGGCCAAATTCCTAYGGTAGCCTAACATTGGTGTGGCCAATTGACCTCCCCAAGTAGAGTGACTCCATTCTCCCCACTGTGACACGCCATTTTGACTCAGAAAACGGACAAAAAAACATCGACGCACTACTGAAACACGGGAAGCTGAAGAAAATCAAGGAACATTGCTAGTGCATCAAAGGTGCTCCATCTAAAAACAAGGAAAAGATGAAAATAAACAAGAAACAATAAGAAGATCARTGAACTTTGGGCCTAGCCCAAAACTCCTATGCTCACACTGAATTGCAATGTTTGAGCAAAACTAAATTGTGTCTAGTGCCTTGGAAAGAGCGCCCCTGACCATGGTAGGGAGGGGCGATTGGGCTCCCGCGGCAAAGCCTATGGCGTCCCAGCCACCTTTGCCAAGCAACATTGCTTCAATGCTCTAAGCTTATCTTATCCCAATTTCCTAATCTGTTAGCAAAAGCCCCAAATTCCAAAGCCCTCTTGGCTAGTCACCTAGTAACTTAACCTTGTAAGGACACAATCTCCATGATTAAGGTAGTCACCAAAATTCTTTGATTATTGAACCAACAAGTGCATTTTTTTTTATAGTTTACCCTTAAAGGTTGGACTGTTGACCRTGCAAACCGTCTATTTTGATACCATGGAAATCACTAGTTTAAAAAAATCCAAAAGTTCTTACTGGAAGTTAAAGTACTATAGAAGATCTTCCCTTTCCACCCTAATTCTATGGATGAAGAGTTGTAGTTTTGTGCTATATAGTTTGATTCTTTGTCATTCATCGAACACAAAAACGTCCGCCTTGTTGTTCAAGGATTAATACCTTGAGGATGTTCTGGAATGGCATACGGAATCAAATTTCACCGTATTTTGAGGAAATTTATGTACAACCACTCTTTAGTAACTCTAGATCAAGTCTTTTTTAGGTTGGATTTTTACACAACAACTGCTTGCAAGTTTGCTTCATCATTCTAAAATCAATAGTGATTTTGAGGAAAAAAATGTGTAGCAAGAAATTTGTGACTGCAAATGGTTTTTGGATGCTCTACATATAAATAGTATACTGAACGATACCAAAGAAAAAAGAAAAGTGAACGTCAAATCGATTGTTCAATTATCTCACACACTTGGACTCACGCAGTTGCACTAGTTGCAAGTAACATATGTACCAGTGGCCAAGCAAAATATGGCTCAAATGACTCTAACAAAAGCCCACACAAACTATACATTTCCAATCAAAATTTGAAAATCAACATGAAATTTTTTATGCTAATTCATTTCAAAATTGATATGTCGTTTCCAGGTTAGGGTATGGATGCTCATTTTTACGAATGTGAGTTCTGCATTTTAGGCACGAAATGCGCAGATAGTTTCAATTCTTAGAATTCTGATGTTCTCAATGCCAAAAAATTTATGGGTTAATACTTCACACCACTTTTTGCAATTCAGCAAATTGCAAAAGTACACGCGAAGGGAGTGGCAGATCCAGCGACTCCCTCCAGTTTCCGAACTTGAGTTTCCATTCTCGTCACAGGGCTTGTAACTAGTTTCAATACTTCGAGTTCGGAAGTCCTCAGTGCAAAAGTTTTATGGGTTACAACCGCACACCAATTTCGCACACAAAATGCTCTGTCCGATCCCCAAGCTCACACAAGTTCCTCGCATAAAACATCAACAACTACATACTTAGGATGTGGTCTACAACGCGCAACTGCCATACACTCCTCGTGCAATTTTGAAGGTGCACTAGAACAGAGTGAGCTTTGATTATGAACTGAGAGAGAATGTGCGTGTCTGGTATGGTGGCGCAGGTGGGCCAAGGCGTGACGAAGGTGAAGGTGGGCCAAAGGGTGGTGCCATTTCTGTACGGGGCACATGAGCAAGGTCAAGGCTCCTGGCAGGAGTACGTGGCGGTAGCAGAAGATTTGGCGTTACCGGTGKCGGACGCCATCTCCAACGAAGCGGCTGCGCAGTTCGTGGTGAACCCCTGGACCAGCTTCGGCCTCGTGCAGCGCCTCGGTGTTCCGCCAGGGGACTATCTGCTCCAAACCGCTGCTGGGTCTGTTGTGGGCCGMCAGGTAATTCTTGAAATCACCAATTAATTTTCGTTCTGTGCTCAGTTTTTGCCCAAGTTTTTAAATTTATCAAGTTTTTTTAAAAAAATTTAAAACTTTATGTTTAATACTCCGTAACATTTTTCAGCGATGGAGCTTGGGTTTCATTTGCGTCCTTGCAATCAATCTACTATTAGAGGATCAGTTCTGTGGGACAGCATGGCTCAACTCTTTTTTCATGCTTGTTAGGAGTTTTGTCTTTTAATTTTTTGTCAACCGCAAAGTGGGCTCCTTTGCTGCTCAAAATTTCAACATTTTTTGACGATGGGAACGTATTCTCTCTCTTGGTAGTGACTGGAAAATTGTCTTAATTTTCTGTGTTGATTACTTCATTTTTTCATTTTTGGGGGCACATATACATTGGTCCCTGTTGCCACCAAGCTGCAGCAATAATAAGTAAGGAACTGGGTGGACTCATCCTACTCTGGCATTTCGTTTTGGTGATTCAGGTGATTCAACTAGCCAAGCATCTGGGACTCAAGACCATCAACATTGTGCGCCGGTCTGCACAAAAGGAGGAGCTCAAGGCACTTGGAGCGGATGAGGTGGGCAAAGAACGTAACATTTTGTATAGTAATCAACATAATAACTAATTAATGGTTAAATTAGAGTATAACTTTCGTTGAATGTCTGTTGTATTTGGAATTGGATTTCTTCACTCCCATCGTCAATTTCATCAAGGTGGCACAATTCTAGTCGCCAAGGATTGTTACATTCATCTACACCACAAAGCTCTAAAAACCAAGTGTAAGGTAGACTGCTCTTAAAGCGCCTGTGCCCTAAAGCAATCATGATGCAGAGGTACATTTTGCTTTCTTCAATGTACCAGAAGTGTACATTTCAGTAGGTGGTCGCTTTTAGTGACTACTGCATGACAACTTCAAAAATTTGTAACTAATTCTTGAAAGGTCTGAAAAATATGAAACAACTTGGGTTAGATGCCAATTCCTTTTTCCTTCCTATGAAAATTTACTGAAAATTGTTTCAAGGAGTTAAGCTTCCTTGAAAACGTAATCAACCCTTAAATTGTCGCTTTAAGAGCAGTCTACCCTAGTCTAGGTTTATGTTTCAAACTGAATGCTCTCACAAATGCCACAGTTGTAGAATTATGCCAATTTTGCAAAAACATTGACGTTTCTCTTTGTGAGAGCTCTAGATTTCCAAAATTGATGGTCTTAATCTAGTTTGGACGTGAAGATTATGTCCTACAACTCACTTGAATCAATGGATCCTCGTCTAGTTATCGAATCCTTCCTTAGTTTGCACACAGATTAGCCTTAGTTTGCACACTAATTGGCATATGATTCTTTGGGCCCGGGGGTGGTGGTGGTGTCCGAATTAAAAACCCAGGTGATATCCTCGACGGACGAAGACGTGGTGGCTCGAGTGAAGGAGATCACCCACGGCACCCTCGCCTACGGAAGGTGGAGGACCAAACTGCTCCAGCTGGGTCTGCCAGCATTGCAAATGTAATATCACAAGCTGCAGTTGTCTGCTCAGGTGTTTCTCCCAGTCTGTCCATCCAGGTTTTCACACTTCATTTTCACTTTCTTCACTATACTCAGAAATTGTTTCTAGAAGACAAGCTTGTTACGGCTAAAGCCAATTTCAGGCAATATGTTTGTGTTAATCCATCGAGAGGGCAGGCATGATTTGATGAAATTATGAAAACTAGACTCCGCGTGGAATGATCTAACAAGGTTTGATTAAAATAATCAAAGTGAACGAGAAGGCCGTTCTGCAAWCTATGTGCTTTTCGGAAACTTACTTGGCCCCTTCACTGACAAGAGCGTCACATTTGCTGATAGATCTGTTCCACACAGTRACGTCGTACCTGGCAGCAGCACGATCCCGATAATTATGAGCCCAGATGTTGCAGTCCCATCAGATCATATGAAAATGCAAACGGGAACTGCTTCAAAGGGCATCCATTCGATATGTAGGCCCCCAACAGAGGAATGCATTATTTACAAGAAGTATAACATAATCGATCTGCGTCGAATCAGTAAAATGTCGAAAATTTAACCTGGAGAGCCAGAATATGAAAGTTTCTAAATTTTCATGAAATTATTAAGCTAGAAATTTTACTAATAGTAGAATCTGCAATGAAGAACACATCAACTCAAAATGTCAGCCTCCCAGCAGCTATAATAATCAGCTACTTACTGTTGTCTACGGCATTCGTTGCCACGATCCCCGCAACCCTAAAGCATGCTGCTATCGATGAATGTACCCTAAACGAGTTACAATACACTCAGCAGCGCCTTTTCCCACCACAACTCTACTTATTGGAGGCGCTTGGTTGACAGTGTGACTTTTATTACCAAGAGTTAAAAAAAGAAGGTATAATCCAGTTCTCCACTTTCTAGTTCAGCAATAATCGATCGTCGTTTTACGTTTTTCAATTTTGAACGTGTACTTACAGCTTAAGAACAAAATCTTAAAAACGAGAATCGAAGTTTAAGGCAATAAACGCAATTGCTTCTGACAAAAATCGCAGTGTAAGGCACTAAAAATGTAATTGAAAAGTGTGACAACAAAGTACAATTCCGATTCCCCGTCACACTGGGCTCGAATTGCACTACAATTTCCACTGAAGAACGGAATCGGACCTCAAACCACAGAAGAAGCAAACTAAAAGCAAYACTATGACGATAAAAACTCATTCMAGAAGCAACAGCGTACCCTGCCTTTACAAGATTACGAGCCATGGCGGTTCCCATAATTCCCAGTCCTAGAAATCCAATGCTCGGCTGCTCCTCTCCACCTAGCTCGTCCCAATCCACAAGCACCACATCACAAAATTCAACAACTAAAATTCAACACACTACCATTCCCTGCAAAACGCAATATAATTGAAAAAAAGAAGAAGCACAGCAAGGAAGATCGACCTGTGSTGGACGAAGACGCATGGACGACGAATCTCCTGCAAGACCATGGCGAGGTGGAGTGCGAAGAAGAAGAGATTCGTCCTCGACGTTGTAATGTGGTGAAGGGTGAAGCGGCAACGAGAGTTCGGCCTTGGAAGAAGATGGAATTCTTGGAGGAGGACGAGGAGAAGAGGCAATTGAGGAGGCGTGGCTTGTGTTGAATCGCCGTGAGCATCCCTTTCGCCATAGCCATGGCTTCCATTGTTACAATGACTGGGAGCTTTGAAAGCTGATGCAGGAAGCACTGGAATGGCGATGGCGCAGAATGAGAAAGGAGGTGGTCACTGGAAGTCGGGAATTCGGCTTCCCTTAGCCATTCAAGAGCTGGTAGCCGAGCATTGGATTTCTAGGACTGGCAATACCGGTACAGTAGTATTCATTTGATGCAATTGTTAACCCTTATTAGCCGGGCGGGTCACCGTGAAAATCATGAATTTATTTTTTATTTTTTTATAAGATAAATGGAGAACCATCGCATTCAAAAAAAAGGGTCACAAAATACCCAAGCCACAAAGATGCACAAATGAAGAGAGAAATCATGAATTTTGATACCGAGAGAATCATTGGTTTGAAAAATTCAAAAGGAAGCATTGGAAGTCAAACTACTGTAGAAGATCTTCCCACTCCACTCCTAATTCCAAGAATGAATAGTTGCACTTCTGTCCTACACAAAAAGATGCTCTCTCATTCATCGACCAAAAAGTGGCCTCAATGTCGTTTATGGGTGAAACAAAATTAAACAAAATAAAAAAGTTTAACCCATGAGGGATAGTGCAAGCCCAACGGGCATTTTGAAAGTCAAAACTTGAATTTTCACATAGTTCTTGATTTTAAATGTTCCCAAGCTTAAGTTAGAAAATGTAGCTCCAATAATCAATGTTTTACTTAGTCTTAAATTTTTATTTTTGTTGTAATACTTTACACTTTGAAAATTGCATCTTGAAAGCTCAAAGTACACCATGTTAGAAGTTTTTCTATCACAATTTTCTAAGGGTGAATTCAAAGAGTACATCAATTACACCATGATGCTTTTCACTACTTTTTCTATTTTAAAAAAATTCACATAATTTTAATCATTTTTGTAATTACTATGATTCTTACAAAGTATTTTGTTGTAAAAATTCATATTAGATTCAATTTAATGTTTTTGATTGTAAAAGAATTAAAATAAATTTTAGACTTACATTAATACAAGTGAAAAACATTAAACTTTTGAAATATGTATTTTCATGTAAAAACCTAATAAAAATTGATGCCCGAAAACAAAAGTTATGAGACAAAAAGACCAATTTTAGTTTGGTAGGCAAAAAAATACCCCTCAAAAAACCTCAAAATCAGTTTATTTGTTTCATACTCACCCAAAGATTTTATTTACATGTCTGAATCTATTATTATTCTATTTGGATTTTTTATATGAAGATTATGGACAATCTTGTTTTTCAGGCAATTAGAGCATCTTCTTGAAAAAATAACTTCCAAGATTCATTTTGAATTCAATTTTCACAATTTAAAAAAATATATATTTTACAAGGTCATCAAGATCTCTTGCTAAAATAATCTCACCATTGAGCCAAATAAGTGTGTTTCAATTCCATCTTCGACTTATTTACGGTTTTGTTTTCTCTCCAATCTTGAAGCTAGGTCTTTTTAACAATTTTTAATGAGTGAAAACTAAGTGTGTGTTTTTGTAATTTTTTTGTTTAGACCCTCAACTCATTTTTTCATCATCAAAAATCAGAAATTCAAAATCAATGGAGAAAAAAATTTAAGTCAAAAAGATTCAAAACCAAAAAATGTAATGGAGCAAGGTGCAAAAAACTTGTTTCTTCATTTTAAGTGCAAATATTTTGCAATCTACATGGTCAAAGAATGTGAAATTTCCTCTATACAATCTTCCACTAGTCTACATTAAGATTCTTTGTTAGATAGGCAAAAAAAACATTGAATTTTTTTTCTTTTGCTCTTTGCTATAGAAATGGCAATCTTGAGTGTTTTTTGATGAAAATAAGGCCTTGGGACTTTAGAGGTTAAATGTGAGGACTATTGCCTATTTTTGAAAAAAAATATAACCATTCTAGATGAGCATTTTTATCTATATTATTTTACATGCACTTTTTTGTGTTAGTTTGGAAGCATTTTGTAATAGTGATCATTAACCCCTAAAAGATCATTTGTCCCTTTGTGGAACAAAAGAGATTTAGGGCAGGTACCTACGGTCTCAATTTTGTCCTAATTATTTAAAACTTTTTGAAACTTTATAACATACATACTTAAAATATAAGTATCCTATAACCATGGAAGGTGTTTGTAACATAGTTATCTAAAACATAAACATTCATAATATACTTAAGCACTTATTATATAAACATCCTATAACCATAGAAGGTGCTTACAACATAGGTACCAATAACATAGAAGCCCAGGCTTCTAAGCTCATGGGCTCAAGATCCTAAACTCACATGCTAGCACCCGTGGTCAAAAAAACATCTRACATACCATTTTCTAATCAGATTTGCTAGCAACAATGCAAACGGAACAAGAGACCTAARCATTATTGACAGGGATGTCAATGGACTAAATAGAAGTTGTGTAGTTAGTACCGGAGTCTTGAGTGGTTTTTGATGAAAAAACGGCTTTGGAACTTTAGAGGTTAAGTGTGAGGACTCTTGTCTATTTTTGAAAAATAATATAACCATTCTAGATGAGCTTACGGTTGTTTGAATTAGAAGTTGTAAAGATCATTTTGCTTATATAGAGACAAAATATCCACACATTGACTGCTCATCTATACATGAGCACTACCATAGTCCATTGCCTCATTAGAAAGGTTAAGTTCATCAAACGGCATTTGATTGCCATCAAGCCCTACTTGATAGATGAGAAAAAAATTGCATATAGATGATTACTTGATAGATGAGAACAAATGCAACATCTAGTATTGCATATCAATTGCACTTGGACTAGGTGGAGCAATTCAAGTTTATAATGAACAAACTCCAATGGGACAAGAAGTGATTTAGTTTTATTAAGAACGTGAGATAGTTTACCTTGCAAGTAGTGAGGAGGAACCTCATCACACCGCCAAAAGCAAGAGATTCATGATTCTCGTTGTTGTTGCTTGGCCAAGACTAATACRCATCTYAATTGTATTTTCAACGGCAAGATYGGCATGTGGACATTTGTCTTCCWAGGACCRACACAACATAGCATTAGAAATCATCCAAGAGGCTTAATAAAGATGGAGTRCATGTAATTGGCATGGCARAGATTAAGAAAATGTTACATGGAAAGGTGTTGCTAGCCATTCATGAGAAATGGCCAATTTAAGTTATTTAAYTGGGCGTGCAAGACAAGCAACTCCATACACATGCAATTTGACATGCGACTGACGCAAGGCCACATCCAAGAGAGGACAACTTGATTGATGATTTGTGAATAGACAAGTTCRACATCTAGATCAAGTTCCATCATGCAAACAACCCAAACATGAATGTCCTTGACTTGGATTTCTTCAAGTCTCCAATTCTTGCAACATCAAATCAAGAAAGAGATGATAGATGATCTCATCACTTCAACAATGAAGACATTTGAGGACCTTGATGTGGAGAAGTTAAAAAACTTTTTCACCTTCCTGCATGATTGAGACAATCGTTAATGATGGAAACAACAAGTACAAGGTGCCTCATATGGGCAAGGTCAAACTTCGGTTTCAATCGTTCATCGTCCAAAAAACGGATGTCGGAGCAGGGTTAACAAAGTTTTTTAGTGGAATAGAGGGAGCATCCACCATCTCTTCATCATGCTTGAATGCTTGATGTGAATCMAATTCAGTGACCCTACAACAGCAAATTGCAAAACGTGTAGTACTGTTGTTTCACAAAATTCTAGAAGTAATTGATGTGAAATTGCAATGTGGGTGTCRAAGGAGCAAAAGTCCATGGAGGACATTAAATCCTCCATTTGAAGTGGGCCCAGAAGGGTAATTCTTGGATTCATAGGAGATAAAAGTAAAAAAAAAAAAACTATTTTGAGCCGTGTTTATACTAAATAGTGAAATTCAGTTGCCTTAACAATTAGGTTGCCTTATCGTGTGAAGTTACCTTATGACTCATTGGAGGTGCATGCAATGTCCATGTGGAGACACTACGACTCTTCAAGCTTAGTTAGGATTTCAATGGTTTAGGAGTGCACGTCGCTAATTTCTTTTAGTCACTCGCAGTGTTGGCTTGGCCTTACAAGAGCTTTGTCCTTTCCCTGGTGAGAAAACAGATTCTAAGAACAGGTCTTCCCTTGGAGTTAGATCTCTCTCCAACCTTAGCCTTTGGTCGCTTCCTTTTAGCTTTGGCCCAGTCCTCGGTCTTATCTCGTGTTTGCCCTTTGGATCGGCCCTGGGTGTTTTACTCGCTTATGACTCAGTTTCAGTCCAACCTAATCTCGCTTGATCTTGTTTTGTTATTATTATTTTCAACTCCGTTGCAGCGCCTCTCTTTTTTCTTTCTTCTCTCCTGCCATGGGGCATCTACTAGCCTTTGAGCATTTTTGACTAAAGGTGTATCTTGTAGTCATTCCACTATGAAATTTTCAATTTGACTGTTTGAGGATTTGTAAGAGAACTAATTGAGCTTCAAAAGTATTGATTGAGTTGTTGACGGGACTATCAATTGATCCATAAGCTGCATTTGAGAGATCTTGTAATCGATGAAGTTGTAGCTACAATCTATTTTGTTTTGAGATTTTCAGTCTAAACAATTCAGAAGCTATCAATGTCAAGTATTGACTATTGGGGTATTGGGGAGGTCAATTTCTGGTGCTCGAAAAGAAGATTAGCTTTGAAGCTTGATGTTGAAGGGTGATTCATTTGCAAGAAACGCTTAAAGCCATTTGTCACACTGTAGTCTAGATTTTTGTCTAACCCACAAAACCCAGGACTATAGTATAGGGGTTCTAAATCTCAGGGAATGGTCAAATAGTCTAACGTTAAGGTGACTAAAGTCACTTGTATTCTAAAAGTGAATAGAATATACAAAGGTTTGACACTCCATTACACAAACACAAGGCAATTTGTATACACTCTTATTCCCAATTGTACAATTTATTGGCCAGTCCTTAATAATGCTATGGACACATGAGTGCAGTCCCGATTCTATATAGTGTGCTAGGGGAAATATTAGCAATTCGTCAGGGTAGACCAGCAATTCGTCTTATGCATGCACTATCCGACTTAATCATTGCAACAAGATAGTATTTATATAGTATATATATATATTTTGGTTCACCTTAATTTCTTCAACACTTTGTTTTAGTTATAACCCAACTATAAAAATCAATTTGACTGAGTGTCAAGTTTTAACTTCCGTAACAATTCGCTCACTTAACTATTCGCCCACACAAGACCACTCAGCAACTAGCCTTTGTTTTATATCAAGCATCCATAGCCACACACACCGACAGGCTAGAGAACAAATCGACTGGTTTCCCTCTTCCACTTGTCTGATTGCTCAATTTCCAATTTCCACTCACAAATTGCCCAATCCTCAATTTCTACTCATCACATTGTTTAATGAATTCGTACTAAAACAATTTGATTAAATTACAAGTCCCTTCTTCTATTAGCCTAATTCCCGTGCACAACGAATAGTTTGACAATTAACTAATTGACAGAATCTCACCGAAACTTCAGATTGTGGATAAAACAGATTTATAAAATTCTAGCAATTTGACAATGCTAACTCCCAGTGAATTCCAAGCATAAAGCCACCAGCTATAGAATTCTAATTACTTCACTCAACCCCATTAGGTTGTCATACTTAATTATTTCATATTCTATAAAATTCCAATATAATTAATCAATAGGTTGGAATAGCAAACTTCCCTTGTTTGATTGACCGTTGATTCAGCAATTTGTCCTCGCGTTCCTGCTACATTCCAATTTGCTCAGCACTCCACAGCAATTTGCCAGTCCTTCACTCCAGCGCAGCAAATTGTTTCCCACTCCCAACACATCAATTCGCTTGTTGATCCGCCAACTCCAGCTCCGATCACCACTCCAACACCGCAGACAGACAATTTGCTAATAGAACTAATCACCGATTAATTTCAGCAACTCGATCTGAACTACAATTGCAATTTGATGATACACAATTTCTTCACAGACTCTCAAATTCTCAATCACCAGCGGCTAAAAGCTCACAAGCATCTTGTCCATTTAATTAAACAAGCTATTACAATCAATTCGTTAGTTACTCTCTCAACTAGTCGACAAACAATTCGCTTAACTCCCAGCCATACTCAGACGAATGGCCGACACCCAYTTACAAGATAGCTGGAATTTACAATTTGACACCAACTTCACACACTCAATCACACTCGCTATTGAAACAAAATCACAACACAATTAATTTGCTTGACACACTTACACACACAACAAATCTCAGTCACAACGAATACACACTGCATAGACAATTCGTCGATGAAATGCAAGTTCCGGTCCACTCACTGAACCAATACACAATCAATTAGCTTCCAACTTAATTAATTTCCACCCAAATAATCACACACAAACAAATCAATTACACAACACACTCCACAAAAATCCAATTAGTGGACTTCAATTGCTCACTGCAATCACTGCAGCTTACAAGCAAATTGATTGAAATGATGAATTGTATTTATAAAAGTATTCACAAAGAAAGACGACTTGATAATTCTACAACCAAGAGAAAAAACGAGTGAGCTATGTATTCTAAAACAAATTGCCTTGGCTATATCTAAATGGTGAAGAGATGACTATTCAATTGAAAGGTTCCAAAACAAATTGCCTCGCTTCACATCTAGCTAAGTATGTCTTTTTGAATCTATTAAGCAATTAACCTTAAGCACTACACCAATGGGAAAAGGATTGAACAGTTAGCCTTCTATTCACATTGCAAAAGACAAATAGCCAAAACTAAAAAAATTCTAAGCGTTCACACACACCCTAGTTTTTTATTGTGTTTTTGGCCATAACTTTTGTATCTTAGCTCCAAATGAATCAAAATTTACATAAAAGCTACTCATAACCATTTTATAGCTTTTCTCATTTTTAAGGATTTTTCAAAAATAATTTACTATTTTTAAACAGCCCCAAAATTTTCTCACAATGGACAATTTAGGGTTTTTTGCACCATTTATCCCTCTAAAAAACGAATTTTGAGCTAAAATTTGGAGAGAATGGTCTTTTAGTAGCCTTATAGCTACTGTCCAAAGGAATTTAAAAAATTCAAATTTTAATGTGGTGTAGAAGTCCACAAAAGAGCTTCTTTCTACATTTTTTTCCAAAAGTATGAAACATGATTTTTGTGATTTTTTTTGTCAAATCCCATCAGCAAAAAGTCTTTTTTAATGGAGAATTTTTAGTTTTAAAAAAAAAAAAATCCTATTTTTTGCAAATTAAAATCTCCAAGTGGTATTTTCTTCACCGGAGTCTTAGACATAGAATTCACATAGAAATCTGGTGAAGAAAATACCACTTGGAGATTTTAATTTGCAGAAAATAGAATTTTTTTTCTTTTTAAACTAAAAATTCTCCATTCAAAAAGACTTTTTGCTGATGGGATTTGACAAAAAAAATCACAAAAATCATGTTTCATACTTTTGGAAAAAAAATGTAGAAAGAAGCTCTTTTGTGGACTTCTACACCACATTAAAATTTGAATTTTTTAAATTTCTTTAGACAGTAGCTATAAGGCTACTAAGAGACCATTCTCTCCAAATTTCAGCTCAAAATTCGTTTTTCAAGGGGATAAATGGTGCAAAAAAAACCTAAATTGTCCATTGTAAGAAATTTTTGGGGCTGTTTAAAAATAGTAAATTATTTTTGAAAAATCCTCAAAAATGAAGAAAGGTATAAAATAGTTATGAGTAGCTTCTACGTAAATTTTGATTCATTTGGAGCTAAGATACAAAAGTTATGGCCAAAACAAAAATAAAAAATTAGGGTGTGACAAAACGCAACAAATAGTACAAGTGTTTCTTGCAATCACCCTGAAGTGAAGCATTAAAGTGGAGCATTCAACCTGAAGTTCTCAACAATAATTCATAGTGCACCACCTCACGCTTGTCACACAAACTTGTTATCAAGTGAGTGCACATTGTCCAAAGTTTTATACTTAGTTGTTGTCACAATGTTGTCAAGGCTTCAACTCTCTTACATAATAAGATAGTATGCTCTAATAGCGACCATTTAAAAGGTGATTGCATTTTAAGAAAATATGAGTTTCTTAAAACAATTTTCAATAAATCGTTTGTAGCCAAGAAGAAAAATGGAATTGGCATGGAACCCAAGTCGTTTCATATTTTTCAATCCTTTGTAGAATTAGTTATGAATTTTTGAAGTTGAAGGTCTCTTTTGGAACATACTATCTTAGTAAGCCTTACATCAATAATGCTACTTTAGGTCTCACATGAAGAATAAAGGTATGTCGCAAATAATACTTCATACTATATTATGATCAACTTTAAAATGGTCATATGATCATATTCAAATTTGAAATATCAACATTCTTGACAAATTGGAGTGCACACAAGTTTGTGGAGCACAAAATGAACCAAACCTAATAAACACTACAGTAGAAACTTAGACAAGAGCCATGATATCCGAGTAGGTTAAGACCTAATTATGTAAAGTTATACACTTGAATCAAAAACATCCAACAATGTATCTTTTAAAATAATCAAAATGCTCTCATGGAATGCAGCATTACAGATAATARCTTTTCCTATGAAGCAAAACAAACTGAACACATTTGCATTATGAATGGTGAACATGGCATTATGGAGTGTGTTGTAATGATTGTAKCCACATCRTTTTTCATTTTGTAGTAGTCTAATGCATATTTTTGTAGTTTAACGTGCTTCAAATTAACATGACTATAGTGATGTCACACATTATAGTAGAACCTCTCAAAAGCAATAGGATTGAGACCAGTTTGACACATAGCTTTAAAGAGGTTATTACATTAGGGATGGGCATGATGTTTGTATGTGGTTCATATTGTTTAAGGTGGGCTATCAATCAATATTTCTTGATAGAGATTTATTGGTTTAGAAGACATTGCTATAGACTACTACAAAAATATGCATTAGACTACAAAAATAACTAGGGAGGTTCTATTGTAACACACTTTAGCCATGGTCAATTTAGTTGAAATCAAACATGGAGATTAGCATTGGGAGAAAACGAAAGAGAAAATAAACAATTTGGTCCTCATAGTACCTTCTGAAATCCAATTATCCTCATTTTCCTCAAATTTAGAACATCCTTGTTGATTAGCTTAGGTTGAATATTATAACCTTGCCTGTGTAATGTCAATTTGCAAGATTTATCATTAAAAAAAAATTCTAAAGCCATGCAATGACCAACAATTTTGTCTTATTTGTCTATTTCACCTAGCCAAATGGGGAGTCAACTCAACATGTTTCAACAACAGCAACCAATAAACGCATAATTAAATGGATGATAAGCACATCAACAAGAGATGGTATGGTGGGTCTTATGAGAAAATGTTTGAAGGAGTTTCCTTAGCATTTTCAACATAAAAACTACCATGCTAACATTGCAAAGGCTAGCAAATGGTGGAAATTAAGGGCGAGTTGATTTTTTCCAACAGCTAGAGGAAGAAAGAAATCACCCTTCAATGGTACATTGTAGTACTACAATTCGACGGAGGATGGATGTCAAAGCCCTATCCGGTCCTAGAAGAAAACGAGTACCTTGGGTCTTATGGTTGCATGAAAAAATCAAAGGTGAATTTTCAAGACTCAGGGTTGTTGGCGTCAAGCTCTCTACAAAACTATTGCTCTCTTTAGCAAAAGAGATTTTCTCAACATCTCATCACCTTCTATTCTCACCACATCATAGAGAACCAAGATCAAGAAAATGTTTATTAGATTTGGTGAATATTTCTTGGATTTAAGCATTCATGGTGCGTTTTAATATTGTTGGAAGGACTCAAATAGGGAAGCTGTTAGTTAGTCCTATCAAACAAGCATATATAGAACAAACAGTGGCATACCATATGGGTGAATTGAGCAAGGGTTTTGAGAGTGGTGAATTAAATGAGGATCTCATAGAAAATATTGATGGGACTCATTTCATCATCAATGTGGATAATGGCAGAACCTTGGGATTTAGAAGAGATGATTGTGTGAAGTATGCAGATGTGGTGTCAGGTGGAGTTGGGATTACCATGGTGGTACGAATATCAAGGGGGGAAATGGTATGATACATGATCCCTTCTTGATATTTCAAAATCAAGGATGTACATATCCTATTCGAGGTTGCCCGGACAATGTGATAGGTGTGAGCTATAGGACTGCTGCAAAAGGTTTCATGACAGGATTAGTGTGGAATGAATACCTGAATAAACAAAGAGCCATTCAACACGATTCTTTAGGGCGAAGGAAATTGAGGTATGTAGACAATTGTGCATCACACAATGATACTACACAAGCACTTTTGACAACCGATAGATTAAATATAGAAATCAGAAAACTTCCTGCAAGTGCAACAGATTTGTGCCAGCCAACAGATTCATTTGTCATTTCAAAAATCAAGGATGCATGGTCATTGAGTTGGGAAGCCTACAAATTACATTGTGTTCAAACTAGAAATTGGCAAGATGAAGTGGGTGTAGATGGTAGGGCATCAAGAATGTTGAAAAATCCTGGCAAACACTTTTTTTATGGAACTAGCATTGGCTGCTGTGAAGGACGCGAATGAGCAAAGAGAGCATAGAGGAATTAACTTTGCTCAATAGGCCATGATTCGTACAGGTCTAGCATGTAATATTCTTGGTGGATGGCATGTCAAACAATTGACTATGGAGCTTGAAAGTATCATTGCAAAGTATCCCGATCATTTTAGAGGAGCACATGTTCCTATCCTTTTTTGATGGTCTTAACCCCTAAGCGTCCAGCCCATGTTCACAAAAATCCAAACCTTTCCATACTCTTTCCAATTAAACTATCACTAAAGGAAAGATCCACATTAATTGACCGTACCGATTGGTAGTAGAGACATGTCCGGAGATACAAGAAAAAGGACGCAACCTTTGACCGTACCATTGGAAAGATCATAAGAGTCAAACAAGGACATCTCTCAAGAATGGAGAGGCCATATTTTGGCCACTGGGGCGCTCAGGGGTTAACTTCTATGAAGTGTCTTTTTCCTATTTCCGTTGATGGTTACATCTTTAAGAAATATACTATATTGAGTTTTGCAAGTGCCTCCTAGTTTGCAACTTCATAAATGTTTCAATTCCATCTATTTGATTGCTAAATGTTTCGTCGTGATTTGCTAGTGGAGTTTTAATAAATTAGAATGTTTCACCTAAAATAGAGAAATTTGTGTTGTCTCATACTATTGTTATTTGATAAAGACATTCTTTATTAATTATGGTTGTGGTATCTTAGTTTTTATTACTTGAGATGCATACTCAAACATGTGTGTTGTTATTAGATAAGGCTTTTTATGCATTAGTAGACATTATTGTTACTTATGATGGTATTTTATTTTTTATCACTTTGAGGTGCATACAAACATGTGATGTGTTTGCAAAGACATTATTTTGTGAAGAATAACAATTTCATTATTGTTGTGTGGCAGAGCATCAACTCAGAAAATCAAATTGTGTTGTTTTACATCTTATGCTAACCACTAGCTTCATTCATGTATTGTTTTTGCAATCTGATTGGATTTTCAACTAAACTTGGATTTTAATTCATTTTAATTCCAATTCAGTTTGCATTTGGATGTCAATTCAGTTCAGATTTCAAGCTAGGGAATGACCAGAACGTGAATTGCTAGGAACCAAGCATGACCTGTTGGGAATAGTAAGTGCCCCTCACTTGCAAACGACAAATTTTCTAGCTTTTGAAAATCATCAAGAACTCATTCAAATTAGTGTTTGGTAATTTTATTATTAAAAATATTTATTTCTTTAATTATTGATAAAAATTACCGCAATAATAGTAAATATTCATATAGTGTGGAATTTGAGAAATTAGTGAGGGGCAACCTAATTTCAGTATTTAGTGTAGGATATAGTCTTGACCTCTCCTACACTAAATAGTGAAATTAGGTTGCCCTGCAATTAGGTTGCCTTACCCCAAGAAAGTTAGTCTACAAGCCATCAAAGTCAACAAATATTTCTACAAATACCTCCATTTGTTCACAAAGAGGTTTATGAGTTCCATATACACCAATAACTATTTCAAAAGTAGTGCATTTTAGTACAGTGACAATAAATATTTATATAGAGTGGAATGTCGAGAAATTAGTGAGGGGCAACCTAATTTTACTATTTAGTGTAGCTAATTTGGGGTCTCTGATTTGAAAATATGAATTCAGAATTTGCAAAAAAAATTTATGTGAAAAATAAAAAATTCGAGCGTTTTTACCCAGGATTCCCACTTGGAATGGAGGATTAAACCCTTAAACGACGCGGAAGACGTTTTGCAACTATTCATCATCGGTATTAGGAGTGGAAAGGGAAAATCCTTTCTAGTACTTTGACTTCCAATTAGTATATTTGGCTTTTCGAAGGAGATGATGTCACACGGTATCAAAATCGGTATCAAAATGCATGATTTCCACGGCCACCGGTCCGTCCTTCAAGGGTTAAGGTCCTGCAAAGTCCATGCGCTGCAAAGCAAGCTCGTTTGCCGGAGCGCCGTAGTTGCAGTTTTGATTTGTGGCTTTAGTCTGTCGGTTTCTTGGGCGTTCGTGGTGGCTGTGGCGATCGGCGATGGTGTCTGGCTGATTTTCCCGCTCCAATTTCGCTGCATTTCGGCTTCTCCATCGGTGGGTAATTTTGGAGGGTATTTTCCCATTTTAAAGGAGGTTTCTGGTGTGGTAGGGAGCATGGTGTGTAGACCTAATAGTACCTTAGGCTGTGAGAATGTATTGGATGTGCGAATGGGCGTCATGGGGTGAACTTCTCGACTTTAGGGTTTTAAATATCCATTTGCGTGTCTTTCTCTTTGTAAGGGGGATCGAGGATTGCCTATCTTCGCAGGGAGGAAAGAAGTGAGGTTTTCTTGTTTTTCTTGATTAGTTTTGCGAGTGATACTGGGGCCTGCGCTGGTGAGTCATGTTCTTAGTTTTCCAAGATTTTGACAATTAGTGTTGATTCGTTCATGTCAGACTCATTTTTGAGGTAGACTTGTTTGTACTTGTGAGTCCTGCTTACGTTTCATCCCAATTGTGACGTTGGTGAGGTGTTTCATCCTTTGTCATGTTGAGTTGCGGGATGGTTGAGTTCCATCTGCCTGTTGAAGCCATCAAACCCTAAATTTCAGTACTTGGAACTTGGAGCTTTGGAACTTATGGAATGTGTTTTTGACCGAATTATGTTATGTTGCAGTGTGATCTTCGCATGCGACCTTGTTGGAATTCTCCGTCGCCATGAAGCAGGTGTGGAAGATCGGTAGCATCTTCGTCGCTGTGGTGGTGCTCTGGATTTCGCTTCTCCTCACCAAAGATCTCCCTCCCTCGTTGCAACTCATTGTTCCCTACGTAAGCTTCTTGTCAACCCCCATTCTTTCCGTTGGATGCACTTGGTGTGACTGCTGTGTGCGAGAGGGGATCTCATTTGCAAAAAATAAACATTCCTGCGTTTTCCCCAGAGGTAAATCTAGCCTGTGGGGCCCAGTTCGTTGGCACGATTTAACGCTGTCCGAGTTGAACAACACAAAATTGCCATTGAGAATCTATTAAAGAGCATAATGTGCAGTCACGTGCATATGCGTAACCTCAAGCGAAGTACTCAAGCCAGCTTCACAGAGAGATTCTCACTCAAATCACAGGAAGATGCAAACAAAAAAATTCCGAATCCAACAATGTCTGTTACAAGGATGCCAATCTCCCTTCTTCACTGTGCATGATATGATTCCACACAAACCATCTTGGCACTAACTATGCATGTCGTTCTAGTTCAGCGTATCCATTCCAAGTGGAGAGTTCGATCATTCGTGCTTAAAGAGCTGGAAAGAAAGGTAGGCTCCTCCAAACGTGTGCTTTCTACAAGCTCAAGAGAAGAAATTATGTCCTCTGCTGGGAGTGCACTTCCTAAATGTGCAACCAGAAAACAGGGGATTGCGGAGCCATGCACATTTAGGAAGTGGACTCGCAGACTTCTTCTCCCCTAGAGAATATGATTAAGATGTAGAAAATGACTGCCAACCTCAATGACAGTAGCAGACAATGCAGGGCACTGGCAGGAATCCAACCGCCCATAAAATAATTAGTCCTCCAAAAATTAAGCTGATATTCAACCTGAGCTTCCGAACAAATAATTTAAGCTTTTTCCCAGTCAGCCTCGTTGTAAACTTGCCAACTCACAGCTCCAGCAGCAGCCGAAGTCGTCTCAGGAAAAGTCAGTCTTCGCATGTTGACTGGCGATGAGAGAACGAAGTCACTGATTTTCTTGGTTGATCCCGTAGTGAGGCCCCTGTAGTCACATTCAATAGTTAGCGGGTGGCTGAAAATAGGTATGATAAGGACATATACTTTCTTGAGCATGAAACACCCATTCCTAAGTAGGGAATCAGTCGTCGATCTTCTTTCAGCCAAACCCTTTCAAGAAGTGAAAATGATCCAGTCCAGGTTGAGGCAAATTACAGGATGCAAATCACGCAAACGAAGGTCATAACTGCACCAATCAAGTACTGTAGCTAATTCGGTGCCCGCACTGTCRAAGTACTGAAGTTGGAACTAATGAACGAGCGCTGGATTTACATTCATTTCCATCAGTTAGCATCCAATTTTGGAAAATTTAACAATTTGTGACTATGCCAATGGTTTTGAAGTGTAAGGGCCGCTTGCACCAACCAAGTAGCAGCAACAAGCAATATTAAAACTGTAAATCCCCATTAGTTACATAGTAAGTGCGGGCACAGAGGAATTTCATTCGCTTCCAGGTGGGCAACAGGCCTCAAGGCACCAACTAGCTAATTCGTGCTACTGGCTTGCAGCAAGCGGGGCCTAAGGATGCAGAAACCAATGAAATGGTAAACTCTGGACAGTAAAATATTCCTGTCCGATTGAATGCATCCAGGAATAAGTAACACTGAAAAGAACATAACCTCAAAACGTAAAAGCAAATCACAATGAATATGCACTYTGCTGAATTATTACCTGGACGAGGAAGCCTTGCCAGCAGATTTCGAGGGTGCTCTCAGACCACTGGCTCGAGTTCCTTGCTTTGAAGGAGCCGGTAATCCACTAGCACCAGGGSCACGCTGTGTGGATCGAAACGGAGCGAGGGTTGACACGAAGTCATCCATGGATCGTTGAGCAAGGCCTCCATATTCACCCACATGTGATACAGACGAGAAATTTCTGCTTTTCGTCGGTCTCTCTCCTAGCAGATCACTTCTGAAATGCGGGACATGCTTCCCTGACGGACAAAGACCATATCTATAGTCAGAAAAAGGTACATTCAAAGTCTAGATCCCAAACACAAACAACTGGTGATCACTATCATTCWAAAATAGAATACTCGGGTTTCCAATTAAAATGGTTGAAAAACTACCGAGTATATGCTTAACCAATTGACATGGGAACCACTGACACTTACTCTTTCCAGCAGTAATTGCATGCGTTTTTCCTTTGTTGGTAATATCCTTCAGGATCTCCTACATGTGGGAGGTGATTTGGCAGTCAGAGTCCAAACTATCATGCCTAACCCACAGCAAATATGAATGCACCAACTCCTCGGGACTGATTATCTACTTGCAACAAGAAAATCCCACTCGGGCGGTGTAAGGTCCAACAAATTTGAACCACGCATAGATATTCGCAAATACCTTATTCACATCTGGACAATCTTGAACACCATTGAAGCGCTGAGTGTCATATTCGATTTCAACCTCTTTAGAAACCTGGGCCTCTGGGTGAACACTAGGTAAGGAACCTTCAGATACGTCCAGCACACCGACGTTCCTCTCGTGATCGACTTCTAGGCTCACCCCAGGACTGCTTGGGTGGTGCGATGGCGATGGTGAAGTTTGAGAGAAATATGCACTCCTTTTTCCCGGAACACCGAGGCAGGTGGCTCCAGCACGCAACTGCAAAGCACTGGTAAGTTGAGCAGCTGCCTTGTGCACTCGAGAAGAGACAGATGTCTTCGAAGCCTTCGAATCGACAGGGTTTGGCGTTTTCTGGGAATAGAAGGGACTCTCATTCTTCTGCTTCTCCTCTGCACACGCAAAAGACCCGAGTGAGAAACCCGAGCACAAGAACATGTAAGCGAACTCCTGGACCAACACCATTCCTTCAAAGAGGAACACCAAAGTCGAATACCGGAACTTAGAGAGACATGAAGATGCAACAGAAAAACAAAAGTTAACGGTTTAGCAAAGACAAGAGTATTCCACCTGAAAAGCTGTGTGTTCTCTTGAGGGGCTGTTCAGGTGGAGGATAATCAGACGTAAGATTCTGTGAACACCAAATAATTATTAAACGCCTGCAAAACAAACGCTTCTTTTCCAACTGGTAGCAGAACACTCTGGCAGAACAACTGGTAGCAGAACATCTCAGTTGATGTACTTACAATGATCCTGGGCAACCCTTCATCCAAGTCCAGATCCTCACTCACAAAGGGAGATACTTGACTTGGAGGAGTCCCAAATACTGGTGAATGCTGAGAGGTAAAAGAAAATTTGCTGAATGGGCTCGAATAAGTTTGACTGGTAATGGTTGGCGAAGGGGTGAATTGGGATGCCGTCTCCTCTTGACTCCATTGGAAATGCAATGATACATTGTCGGGTGTATTCCTCGGCCGCCTAAACTGCTTCTTCGTAGATTCTTCTGGTCCCTCTGAAGAAAGTTAAGTATATATAAACACAAYTCCTTTTTACTGAACACGATAGACAGTATGTTGCTAAAAATTCCGATGGAGCATCTACGAAAATGTGTTGGTTTTTATATGTGGACTGAATATATGTAAGCCAAGCTTTGAAAACCAAGRGTCCTACACCTTCCACATCATTTCGAAAAGGTAAGCACTACGCAGCTCCACGCCCAAAATTTAGGTGAGAGATTGTATCACTCTCTCGCAAAAGCAAACAAAAGAGACCCGAAAATGCACAGGAGCAGTTTTTCGTGAGATATGTCTACGAAATTGCCTAGTATCTGAATATTTCTGGTGGATACGGAAGAAGTTAGTAATTAGCGAATTACTCGGAGGAGAAACCTCCGCTTCCATATTCGGAGAGCTTCCATGCACTTTTGCTTTCGAAGCTGTACCTAGCATCTCTGAGCTACTCATGTCCTGAAACACAAGCGCCATAAACATCAGGAACCAACGCTTCTCACACTGAAAATTTCAAAGATTAACGAGCGCGATRATAAGAAACTATACCTCAAAGGGCTCATAGGTGGTTGGGTCCACCTCACCTCTGGCAATAACAACGGAAACTGTCGGGGGTACATATGTAAGCAAGAGTTAAGAGCACAACGSTTGATATGAATGTAGAGAAGGGTGCGCTACTGGCGCTGGAGAATGGCGAAAGGTGCATAACGAGAGCTAGATCTATGCAGATACAATGTAAATTCATAGAGTTATTTAGAAATCYGAAGCAAYGACGTCCTTTTCCAAAGCAACTGTTACCAAATGGGTATACAAGGGAGGATATGGTCCCAAAAAATCTAGGTCAGTGTCAAGGTTGCTTGGTAAACTGGTAAGATGAATCATCTCCCCTTTYGCAGGATCGTAAACGCGATGATGCTGAAATGTCAAAATAGCTCTCTGAAAGCCTTGCTCATATTGTTTATCTATGAGAACGCCACTGAACTTTAAGTGCTTGATTACCTGCACCCACATTCAAGTCACAGCAAATTATCAACAGAAGTGTGACCGAACTAACCATGACGCAGTTCAAAATATCACTGAACAGACGGCTACTGCAGTTCTATACGTAAGGGGCTCCTCAACTCTAAATTCAATAATCCATTGCAAACAGACGAAGAATTTTTAGAATGGAGCATTAAATTAAAAAGTTAAGGAGTCCTTAATGTATAGAAGATGGTTCAATGACACTAGAGAACAAAATGGTGAGTCGGTAATGTGAAGTGATAATGTAGCGACCTTCTGATAGGTCTTGAAACGCTTAATCAAGCCATGAGCTTTTTTCACACCCATTCCTGGCAACGAAGACAARTAATCACAACCACTCATAATGCACATTTCTAGAATCATCTGTTTGGAGAAATTGTTGAAGTCGATATCTTTGTTGGCCGTAATGTCGGTGAACTGAAATCCGACACCTTGCCCATATTTATCCATCTTAAAAAGAATCTGCCACAAAGGTGATTCCATTCTAAATCAAGTTTTCAAGTATGACAGAAAGTTTAAGGCATAACCAAACATTGTGTCTAGACTAACATGAATAAATTTAATACTATATGGAAGGAAGTTGTTTATTAACCTCTAAAGTTCCTTGACTATGTTCTCACCAAAAATGCTTTAAAACTGCCATTTCTAGTACAAGTACCAAATTTTTGAAAAATATTAGTTTTTGAAACATATAACCGTAGGATCTTGTAGTACTCTAGTTTGAAAATATGTGGAAACAATTTCAGAAATTTCCACCATGTAGATTACAAGATAGTAGTATTTGAAGTGGCAAAAATCCTTTTGGGGGGCCTGCAAAAAATCGAGCAGTTGTACTTCACAAGGTCAGATCATTATGAAAAAATGTCCAAAATGGTTGTGCTTCTTTTGGATTCATTCTTCAGGGCAAGTTGGCTACATACATGAAAATTTTCAGATCATTTGGAGTTGTACAACATATAAGAAAAAATAGTAAGTAGAAAGAAATAGAGAATGATTCAGAATACTAATTTGTTAGTAAATTAGTTATAAAATTAAAAAACTCCAATCCAAATGGTTGAATTGTTGTAATAAACAATCTACATCGAGTAGCATTATTTTTTTTTTAATATTGAAATTTTAGTAAAATAAAGGACTTCAAAGTTTTTTTTGGTGTAGGGATTCCATAATTGCCCGCAAACTAAAAAGCCTCATAACTTTCATCTCAACTATTGAAATGCAATGATTCAAAGATTTCTTAGTACGTATAAATGTGAAGAACAAATTTCAAATTCTTATTTCTTAAAAAAGTGATTTTTTTCAGATCTGCCCGAACTGCCCGAGTTGAGAAACAAACAACATATTATGCAATAACTTTTTACTCATATTTTTGAATGTCATGAAGTTTATGCATATGAAAGATATTCTTTGTACTCACATTTTGTTAAAATTTCAGCCCAAAATATGCAAATCTCCAATCACACATACCTCCCCAAAATTTCTATGTTGCCATAAAACGCATGTTGGTCCTTTAGGGGTTGACTACCACAAATATTTATAATGTATGAGAATTTTTCCTTCATTTTTTTATAATATTAAATTATAAACTTCATTATTGCCTAGCACACTTCATCTCAATATTGCTTATTGTAACGATTTAAACCCTAAACTGAAAGTGTTGAATTTGGAGGGTTATACAACTACATTATTTTCACATATTCATATCAAGAACCATTTTGTACAAGGAATCATAAAGACCATAGAGACCCCATTTTTCAATTAATGTAACAAGTAACTATATTGGATGCTAACTAAATTATACAATCCAAATATTTGCTATTTTAGACAATGAAATATATATGATAAAATRTTTCAAAATACTTGCAATTTATAGTGAGTGGTATACAGTTGGTGCACAAGGCACTACTCATATTCCATCAATCAATGCACTATACAATATGTTTATATTCCTAAAATTGTTATCAAGTGAACACAGACTACAATTTAACAATATTAACAAAATTGCAATTCAACTCTCTATGTACATCATATTTACAATAAAAGACTAGGGAACAATTTATTATGCCGCCCACAACAAGATCCTCCTTAACGTAGCATATATAGCAATTCATACCATCTTTTCAAAAACATACCACAACTTCATCACACATCACTTCCTTTATTTTTATTTTTATTTTTATTTTATTATTATTATTATTATTATTATTAATACCAGTAGGTCCTCCGTCCTAATGGAAGCATGAAATTTTGGTTTCACTTCATTGATTTGTTGAGATTATTCACAAGGCAGACCCTATACAAACAAGTCTTTAATTACACCAACCTAAGCAATTAAAGGGTTGGAGTTACTTCTCTTTACTGAAGTGTTTTCTAAATTTGACTACATAGTTGTAAATTATTTCATGGTTAATTGGGTTATAATGTTAAGATAAAAATTTGATATATTTGATATATTTGATATTTGATATATATATATATATATATATATATATAAAAGCATTTTAGCAAAGTATGATGTTGAGGATCTATAACCATATTATTAATAATATATGGAGTGACACAGAAATATCTTTTCATATTATAATGTTTTACGAAGACTATAATGTACCTTTATTGTGAAAATTTCAGCTTTTTTAACATTATTTGTCATTTGATATGAATTTKCTTCATTTTCTCTTCAAAAATTAATGGTAATTTAAAAAATTTACAAAAAAAATTTGAAAATTTCATGACAAACTTTGCACATGTGATTTCATCTCTAAAAAAATATAAATAAATAAATAAATAAATAAATAAAAATTCAGTGATAAATTGCAAAAAAATCAAGGATACAAAGTGAGGGACTTTGACAAGTTTGACTACATAGTGATAGGCTTGAAGTTGGTCTTTTAGGGATTAAAGGGGATTGACATAATCACATTGTATGACCAGGAAATGGTCGTAATTTTATCGCATGAATTGAAATTACTATGAATTTTGAAAGGCAAGAAGTGCTCTGGACCCATAGCCGATCTCTACACTTTTCCAATTCCAATCATTCAAAAAACTATTTTTCCACTCATCGCTTCCTACTTTTTTTTGCACTACACATGTTTCGTGAACTTTTAGTCCCAACTTTGAAAAGATGAAAAAAAACCATTTTAGCCTTGGTTGGGAATAAGTCACTCTATGGTTGGCTATGGGGCAGTGGTTGGTAATGGGTGGTTCTAACTTATGAAATTTGAAGTTGAAATGCCGCATAGGGCTCTAAAATGGAGCGCCGCCTAAAATATACAATAATTGTACTTTGCTTGGTGTGCAATAGTAAAAGGTGGATATGTACACTAAATAGTGAAATTAGGTTGCCCCTCACTAATTTATTGACATGCCACACTATTTAAATATTTATTGTTACTTTACAAGAATGCACTACTTTTGAATTGGTTATTGGTGTAATTGGGGCTCATGAACCTCCATGTGTACAAATGAAAGTATTTATAGAAGTATTTGTTGACTTTGGTGACTTATGGAGTAACTTTCTTGAGGTAAGGCAACCTAATTGTGAAGGCAACCTAATTTCACTATTTAGTGTAGTTGTTTCTTTTGTGAAATTGTCAAAATTTAGCTAGATCCATCAACATGTATACACGCATACAATAGAACGTATACTTGGGGAGGTTTACAGTAATGTGTTAGACTGATCCCGGCCCGGATCTTATTAGAAGTTCTATTGTACAATCCGTAAAGTGTTGACAACCTTGCCTGAAATATTGGATTGGATTGGTATTCAACGTTTTACAGACATAATTAGAATTATTTTTCTTAGTCAATGTGTAAGGAAAATCACTGGTAGTTTTTATTATTAGGCAATTGAATTGGGGAAAAAATCCGTTTGCAATTTGAGAACATTGGAAAAAACTTGGTGAAAAAAACTATAAATTTTATATTTAGGGTAAATAATAGAGAAAAAATAGATTTGGTACTTGAAAAAATGGGTTAATAGAAAGTAGATGGTAAATTTCAAAAAAATTCCAAAAGTTGTCTTCAACTTTTCCATTTCCATTTCCTTGCAAAGTTTCCTTTAGAACACTCTTAAATTAATTTTTTTATTCAACTTGTAAATATTTTGGATCTCACATAACATTGTTTACCAACAAAGCAAGGGTCCTTTTGCATTCTTGAAAAGAGGCCCCCTATGATTAACAAGATTGTTTATATTGTTCCTTAGTCATCTACAATCCTTGAATAAATTGAAAAGTTCTTCCCAAATATCTAGCAAGGCATAAACCTTCCTAGCATTGGAAAGACAATTGCTCGGTTATACAATGTAATSGAAGAAGGTACGATTGTGTGAAATCTAATCACATTTACTTATCTTCATGTTTAAGAAGGCATTTGTAGTCCAAAAAAGTTACAAGATTTGGAACTTCTACCATAGCATTATTCAACTTGGCAAAAAAAGTGAAATTTTATACAATGTTATTTAAAATTTWAAAGGCTAAATATTTCACAATTACTAGGTTCTAAAAATATCAACAAGCATTAATGTTTCAATGAAAGAGGAATTAGAGTTCACAAGTTCATAATACTACAAAAAAAGGAAAAAAGGAAAAATAGTTGCAATTTAAGGACAAAGACTTGTCTCAAGTAATCATGTAAAAGAGAATCAAACTATAATGCAATGCTTAACCCCTAAAGTGTAATTGTTCCCTCAAGGGCCATAATGAATTTTAGGCAGCTCCTATGGTCTGAATATTTGTCACGTTTTCTTGAATTTTTTGTGAAGCTAGAAAAACAATAGATTTTTGAAAATAATCTTTTTGTTTCAATCGATACTCGGGAGGAGAAGCTATGGAACAAAAAGCCCAAACTTTAGTTTGATGGACAAAAAATAATCTTCAAAACAACTTAAAATCAATTTTTTTTCTTCATATAGATTGTATTTTCATCAACCTGGAAAGCTTTTATCCATTTCATTTGGATTTGTTATGCAAAACTTATGGACAATTATATTGTTTTTTGGGCATTCATAG
>VACF01001057.1:0-44122 GCA_006891605.1 Pleurozium schreberi | reverse complement strand
CTATTTTTTTTTAAGGCTACTTCAAAATATTGTTTTTGCAATGTGTAAATAAATTTTGAAATTTATATGTCTACTTGGTAATGGACCCATTAACTTGCAAAAGACATTGATTTTTCAAAGTTTATTTCTGTGAAATTGCTTGATTGTAGTCTCAATTTAATGAAGTGTCTCTTTTTAATCAATTCATTTATTTCCTAAATTTAGGGTCATGATTAAAATGAGACTCCACATTCTCTCAATTTAATGAATATAGCCTTTGAATTGAATCAAAAGCCAACATTGTGACAAGTTGTATAAATTCTTTTGTAATTTTAATTGTACAAATTCAAGCTACTCATGCTAGTAATCACAAAAAAACCCACAAAAATACCACTTCAAATATTATTATGTTTGATCAAGATTGTTCACCCTAACAAACTGACAACTCAACAAACACAATGTCCTACATGTGAAGTAGACTCCCTTGTCCATCAGATAGAGTCAACTTACCTTTGAATTTAAAAAAAAAGAATTCACCCTTTCCATATGCCACATGGATGTAGATGTCACCTATATGGCAAAAAAGAGAAGCATGCATGTCTGGATGACCTTGGATTTAGGGTGATTGCAGATTCATGCTTGTTGTTTTTCCCCTTTTAAACTACTAGAAGTCCAAAGCAAGAGTCTTTTGCCTTGTAGTCGACAATCAATCATGGCCATCGGAGGCAAGAGTGTTGAGGCATTACCTATCTCAGACGGTGCAAAGACGGCTGGATAGAACAGAAGGCTATGAAAGACAAGCATTGAAAGCGCAAGGAAATCCTTCATCGGAAGCGATTGCATATGATAAACAGCAAAACCTACCTTGTTTTTAAAGGGAGGAATGAAGAATCAAAGCCTTGGAGACTACAAACCTATGAAAATTTCATCAAATGGTGCCACATCAACAAGTGCCTTTTGGCGTGGTGCCATCATCATAACCACTACACCAACAAGAAAACTTGAAATACTCCAAAAATCTGGATTTTCAACAAAAATGCATTGAATTATGGCAAGTCTTTTACAAAACCACCTTTGTAAAAAGGTATGAGGTCCAATTCTTCCTTGCTAAAGAAGCATATGCCAAAGTTGCACTTAACAAACAAGTCGTTTGGAGAATAGTCAAAGAAAACACATACTCAACATGTTCAGAGAGCGGTATCATCCGAAGAGGCGTTCTACAGCTTTCGCAAGGGGGACTTGGAGCTATTCAAAGTGCGTACTGAAATCAAGGTCCAACTAAGTTTGATACTAAAGAATTTGAAGAAAATGACGACTCTAATGGTAAGCAGGTTTAGAACGCAACACAACTTGCAGAGCCATCAGTTGTTCCTACAAAAACCCACTATTAGAATGCCGTCCCGAACTAAGAGAAAATGAAGACTAATATGTTGGTACCAACATATAAGCGACTTCAGGTAGTCAAAGCTAGTTTTCCACTTGTTGGAAGAGGTTTTGTTGGTTTCATGGTACAAGAATTTTCTTTGTGATGTCTTTTCAAAACTATGAAATTATTTCCTTACTCTGGAATGAGGCTTTCTTTCCCTTTGTCATATAATTAGTAAAGAATAGAATATGCTGCATTCACATATTCAACCGTAAATTTAAGGGAATTGTAGAACGCTTTCTCTAATGGGACAAAAATGGAAATTTCAAGACAAATTGCATTTCACTGAAGCATGTATTCTATTCCATTCCATTGAATAGTTACCTCACATATGCTCATGAGTCTTTCAAAGCCTGCACAATAACCACATGCAAAATTCCTAAACTATTGCTGGCCGTGCAACCACATATGTAATTCTCATACATTAGAGATTCATCAAAGCATTTACCATCTTCTAATTGAAAATTAGAACCTGTACAAGTTTATTAGTGCAATTCAATTGCACAACGTTTTTCCTTACGCTATGTGGCGAACAACTGGAGAATACCACATATAAGTTTACAAAAATTCATTGACAAAAAAATGGGTGCTTACATTTCATCCTAAATCAAGTCTTTCATATCCGTCTAATAAAGGAAAAGTGGAGATGTTGCACAAAAGTAAGAAAAAATTATATTATTGTAGTCATTAACAAACTAACAACATGGCATGATCTTCTTCAAGAAGAAACGTGTGAAACAGTTCACATGCTTCAAACAGTCTTCGCCAACTCTTTACAATTGCTTCAAAATTTTTGTATGTCTCCTAACTTGCTGTTTTACTCATTTATTGCATGACTTTTGCTGCGAACATGCATTGTTGTCCTGCTTTGCTCACCATCGAAACTTGTCATGGACATCACTATTTTGTCTCCTTCAATGTAGGATACTATTTTCAGTACTTTAAAATTTAGCCTACCACTATGAAAGCAAAACTTCTATCACACAAATGAAAACCACACAAAATAGACTTCAAGAAATGAATTGCAAGTCACACTAACGTTCCCAATAACCGAACATGTCATTATCCTAGAACTGATATGATAAAAACATTCAACTACAGAATGTTTCATACCAACATGTATAGTGACTTCGCCAAAGGTGGCTTCACGTTGTCCCTCTCTCTTGTGCACAAGGATAAACCTTCACCTACTTTGTTGACATGAATTCAAACATTGGAATCCAAGGATAATGCTTGTGCCCCCCTAACATTCCATCACAACAAATTTCCTATCATGAAACCCTTCCAACATTGATTGCATGTGTTTGAATCAAGGAAATTTCTTTGCATAACAGTTTCCACTTCCGCAAATTTTGGAAAATAAGTGCCATTACTATTCTTCTATTCCTTCATCACTATCTAATGTTGCACTTCTCCAATGAGGTTGTGTTCAATGACCACCTTTGTTAAATGTCTTCTACGGCGATGAAATCTATAATGCCAATTTCATTGTGCATTTTGAACTCCTTTGCTATGCTCTCCATCTTGAACCACTTTGTAAAGTGCTCATTTCTTCCAATCTCTGTTTCATTTCATGCGTTGTGACTTCCACTTGAAGCAGTGACTCAAAAACATAGTCACAAACCTAAGTCTAAGAAGACAAGTGTTATTGCACGTACAAATCTAACGCTATTGTGGGAGTACTGAAACCATGAATAGATAGAATTAGTAAAAAATATGATATAGAATAGGGTAAGATTAATCATGTTTTTGGTACAAAATTGGAAGTGGAGCCATGTACGTATGAATATAGGCTTAGCTACTTTCTAGTTGCGTAGGAAGTAATAACGGAATTTCCGTAACCGCATCCAAATTGGATCTTATAATCCGGATGATGCCAGATAGAAGAGGCTTACGACCTATGATTCCGACCTAGGAATCTAGGTTACCATTACAGGAAAACGGCTCCCCCCTGGAACTGTTGACGGAGCGATGGGTACTTATTCCGCCTGCTACTTCTTTCTTTTCTCTTTTTCTCTGTACATGGTATACCTGCGCACGTATAGTTAAGAGAAAGAGCGGTAAGATAGTGATCGTAACAGTAGAGTTGGTGAATTCGCACGGATCCAATTGTTTCTATTAGCATTCTATGGCGGAAGGATGTAGCCAGAAGAATACGGTTACGGCGTGGGTGGTCTGTCYGACTATCCCTAAGGAAGAAAGCATCCGAAAGCAACAAGACAAAGATTTAATGGGGATGGGTTGTTACGGATTGATCCGAAAACCCGTGGAGCCTAAAAAATGAGGACATGATTCAAGAGCTCATCACTAGAGCTCCAAATCAATATGAGAGGACAATAAAGGCTCGACACAAGACCTAGACTAAGGAAGCTTGGATGGAAGTTTACGGATCTGCAAAATCTAAAGCCRAACTTGCCTCCCAAGCGGATAAATTTTCAACTAGAAAATTTATGAATCCGGCTCATGCCAAGGAGGGATTTGCTATTGCCAACTATGCAAACAAGAGGCATAGACGAGTATTAGAGTTCTTGATTCTAGTTTTGTATCCAAACAAGACAATTGAGGTTACAGTCACGATAGCCAACACCATTTTTGGTGCGGTACAGGGCAGGTTGGTACATTGGGGAAAGGTCATTGTAAGAATAGTGTCCAAACTGGCGAATCACCTAGAGAAGGGCAAGCATAGCCCTATCAATCCCTACCTTTTCCACCTTTATCAGCATTATGTGGTTCTGCAGGAAAGGAAGTTGATAGAATATAGAACCGGATGTGAACTTCTAAAGTACCGCCTCACAAGTGAAGTGGAGGACAAGCAGCTAGGGTTGGAAAGAAAGGAGCTCAGAAAAGCAGAGCCTTTGATCAACCAATGGAAGAAGAAGAGGAGGAAATCCATTGATCCGGCTTCAAGGAAGCACTTACCTGAAAGTACTTCAGAAGAGATTCCAAAAAGACCAAGGCATACGTCAAGTATGGTTGAATTCTACAAACTGGAGTCTAGTGGGTGATGAAAGCAAAAGCGTATCATCAAACCTTTGCAAGGATGCTGGTCAACTTTTTCCAAAGAATTGGGCATTGACCCGAATAACATGATAGAAGAAATCCGGAAGAGGCCAGGTCCGAAAGTATTGAAAGAAAAGGAGGAGGAGATCTAGAGCCTGAGGAAAGAACATAATGATCTCCAAACCYGGGTGAAATGCGCAAAAGAAGAGCTATCAACATCGAGGCAGAAAAAGAAGGAGATGCTGCATCCCATCAAGGGTTTATCATGTTTGGTTGCGAAACCATTAGAAGTCATTGCCAGGGCTGCTCTCTTTGATGCCCAGTTGGCCAAAGAAGTTTTTGTGACAAGATCTAAGGTGGTTACTATCTTGGTTGATTTTACAGCTCGGATAGAAGCTGTATTGATCGAGATGCGCCATTTGTTGGAACGGCTTGACCCAAACCAACCAATGGACTTYTCWCACTATCCGGAAGTGCAAGATGTTGAGACGACTTCAAGTAAGCAGATTTCGCCAATACCAACGCAGTTGCAGCCAAAAGGACTGAAGGCCCTTTTATCTTAGGTAGTGGAATCTTCACGACAAGCACAATTAGAACGGGTAGGGAAGAAGATGGAAGCCGAGCATAAAAGGAGACCAAAGGGGGGTCATTTAATTTGCTACTCGGATTTCCGGGCCAACTTTTTTTTTTTTCTTTTGTGATTTAAAAGGTAGGCAAGTTGTTACCCTCCCATTCCATCCTAGCATTTTCAATCATTCATTTTGTACTTCCATCTTTTTAATCTGAAACCATCAGTAAGCATGCTGATTTTGACTTCAAGTGTGAGAGTTGAGAACTTGTGTGTTTGCCTCAGTATGGACGGATGAGGGGGAAGTGAGAAAAGGGGGAATCTAACCTTTAAATGACTTGAACAATAATGTGATGAAGAAAGTGGCGTGGATACGTGTTCGAAATCTAGCGTGATTCCGTGCGGAGATTAGCAATCGCCAGCCAAAAACCCCACTCACCGAAAGGTCTGCCAACGATTGAATCAGCCTAGCTGCTAGAGAACAATTTCAAGTCGGGTTTCGAGTGTCTTGGATTTGTTGTTGTAGTAGGAGAGTTCGGAACAAATGTGAGTGACCTGCTTTTTGGATATGCCATCCAGGAAGTTGTGAGGATGTTTCCTTATCAATCCTGCTAAAATCCTATGTCACCAATGTGTGTGTTTTTATTGAGAGAGGAGAGAAAGAGTGAGGAAGACAAGTGGTGAGTTCCTACTCCTTTACAAGATCAAAGGCGGACCCTCTGAGGGTGAAACATAGGTATTGAAAACCAGTTGAGTGAGAGAAAGCATAACCAAAAGCAGAAATAGGACGGATTTGGATAGACACAAATCTGGAAAAGAGTGAAAAGTTGGACAGATAAAGGAAAGAGAGTAAATTCGGATAATTTGAGCTTGCAACAACATACTAGGTTCTCTTGGGACAATATTCTGTATCATCTTGCGACCTCTGGGTGTTGTGAGGATACTTATGCCTAGATTGTGCGTACAACAGGTACAAATCCTTCATCCCATAAGGCTAAAACAATTAAGAACTCAAGGTCTATTGTATTGCTATATAGTATAACAATCAATGATTCACAGTTTCGGCAACATTCTTTTATCCCTGTTCTATCGAACATTCTGTCGACAGTGACTTTTTGACCTTACTACACTGCTATTTAAGAGGTAAGTCTTCATTTTGGTTTCATTACTACAACAACATTCATTATTATATTCCGCATTATTCCTCCCTAAGAAAGACAATAACACTAAAAAAAGTCAAGAAAACATAACATACAATCACTCACAATTTCTACTATTTCATATTGTTTAGATGCAAGTCTGTCTTGTGACGTTGCTTCCTCTCATCATGCCTTCTAGTATTTGCAATGAAAAATTGCAAAAACACTTATCTTTGAAGCACATACTAATTACTTACTCACACTATTCTTCATAGTATTCAGATGTGTCAATGACAAAATTGTGGAATAGCTCTCTCCTCTTTTCATTGAGTGTCCTTGAAATACCTTGGCCTTCCAGTATTTTTGGATCCTCTTGTKAGTTCCACATTAGATGGTTTTTGGACCGTCTAGAAGACTGCAGGTTCCCGGGCTGTGGAAACACATTGGGAACTCTGGAACTCTGCCACATAGACAGTCTGACGTGGCACAGAGACTGCCACGTCAGATAATACTAATTAATTATTTTAATTCTAAATTAATTATTTTAATTCTAAATTAATTATTTTAATTCTAAATTAATTATTTTAATTCTAAATTAATTATTTTAACTCATAGTCCCACAACGTACCTCACAAAATATTCCGAATTTCATTTCAAGGGCCTCCGCATCCATTTCTACTCACGTAAGACAGACTCTTCAATTCCAAGAGCCACCGGCTCCATTTCCCTTTTCTCATTGGCAATACACTACATTGTTCAGATTAACATCCTATTCACTAAAGGAAGCTAGTTTTACACTAACTTTAGTTCTAGACGCAACACACTTCAAGTCATATACAACACACCAGAATTCATTGTAGACTTCTAGAACTGCATTAGGTCTTGACAAACATACACTATTACTCCCCGTATACATGTACATGTAAAACAAACAAGTCTATGGCATCCCTTTTTTCCTCTCATCAACGCAAAATCAATTGAAGTATTCATGCACTCTCAAAATCCTCACATACAACTTAAAACCTACTTTTCAAACGCAATTTCTTTCAAACCCATTTGTTCAATATAAAAAAAACGTAATCCCCAACACATTGACAAAATTACTTTCACAATCCAATATCCGAGAGTTTTCTTGAAGCTTTTATATTTTTAAGACTCGTACGTACTAACATGGAATGYTGTACAACTATACTGAACTTTTTCAAAGACTTCAMGTACCACCAATTCATTCATCTTATGTTATCATTGTCYGTTYGATGGACATTGATTCAGTGGAACTRTTTCARTTACCGCCCAATAYGGTAWTCGATAGAAAATGYTGACCCACTTCACTCCGTATTTTTTCACARGATCTTTGTTGGAGTCYTCTATTCTGCCTTTCCAAAGATAATGTTCTCTCTCCAAACCGTTAGCATATATTTGTTCACCAGTTTGCCGCTTTGGAGTTGCAGCTCTCTCTGCTTGGCCATTAAAAATTCTTTTTACATTCCTGAATGCATGGTCCAAGTCTAAAAACCGGCAGGATCCAAGATAAATCATCTTCTGCAGAATGGAAGAATGCTCAGAACATGTATTTTCTCCGCATAGTGGACAACCTTTATATCCCTTTGTTTATTGACCAGAAAGAAGTCCGTAAGCAGGGAAGTAGTGAACTAACCAAATTAGTATTGCATGTAGAATGAAACATCTACATCCTCTCGGCTTTGACATGTCTATAGATAGAATACCCTTCCACAGTTTAAGCAAGTCTTCCGCTAAGGGCTCCAAGAAATCATCTACARCCTCTACTGCTGGTGTTTGTAGACCGTCTATTAGTAGCACTAGCTTCAAGAAKAATAATTTGCTTGGCATCCAAGRAGGTAAATTTCTACAAGGAATGGCCACACCGAGTCTTTAGTGGATTGGTTCCCATATGGATTAACGCCATCACCTACAAGTCCTRTTTTGAGGTTGGTAGGAACTGCCAAAAAATCAGGGTACGTCTCGCTTATGAACTTCCACTGTTCCCCATTGACCACGAATTTCATGATAGGCTCCTCAAATTTATTTATCTCATGATAAATCATCATTTCTACTCTCTTACGGCATTGAAACATTTGCCGTAGTTGGTCTTTAATAGAAAAATATCTTAACACTTTGCATGGAACAGTACTTGATCCTTCAACATACCTACCTTTCCTACAACCAGGATGTGGACATAATRCACAATTTTTGTTCACACCTTGGAACGATACATGATGTTTGTGGTAGTTTGTTTGATTTTAAGAGCAAGTCTTGCACCAAAAATTTCAAAAGCTTGTCGAGAAACGCATATGAAATTGAAAATAAACTACACATACTTATAAAGATGATCGCAACTTCCAGSCAATGTAGTTTGCATCCTTTGAAAATTAGTTYGTTTGAATCTCAAACCTTCTCATACTCAGGTCCATCCAAATCCAACTCTTTTTCTSCTTACACTTTAGTCTTGTACTTGCATTTTGTTGTGTAGGTTTTCCATAGGCGCATATGCATCTCRAACAACCAATGAAACATCTACACCAGACCTTGTTGGCCAAACAAATTCATCCCATCCTCTTTGCTTTCTTTCTAGTCCTCTGAAGTTATCTTCTCCTTCYTRGACAACATCATYTGTTGGATCTGTAATGCTRTCTCCATCTTCAGTCTRCTCCATACATTTCAGAAAACTATTAAAGTAAGCTCTACTAAAGCTTATTGTTGTTGCACTTAGGCTGTACAGCATATGAAGCCCTTCTACCTATATAGCTTAAGCTTAAAAGTCTACAGCGGTTCCACCTACAATGGTTAAAAAAGAGGATGACAGACCAAAGAACATTTCCAAAATAGGCACTCCCTCAAAGTTCAAGATCATGGTAGCCAGTCATTGTCTACAAAGTCCCTTGTCAACRCATTACTGAAGGAATTGAAGGAAAGGAAACCACAGGGCATTGCACAATCATCAAATTTAATAAAGATGGTTTTGGGTTAATTCTGAATTYACCAAAACAGGGTACTGAAGATATGGATCTTGCCCATGCACCTTATGGTGTCGAGCCATTGTATCTACCTTTAAGACTCCTGCTCCTTGACATTTTTTACATGCACACAGATACTCTGGTAAGCCTACCCTGCGTAATATTGACCTTTCAATGTTATAGGCAGTGGACAGCTGACCCCTTGAACTCATCTTTTGTAAATTCATACAAGGTTCTTTGRTCAAAAGTGTATSTGCAARTAGTCCAAAACAAGACCTTCATGTCAAAACAAGTTCTCCACAAAATTTAGGACACTCAACCTAAGATTAACACARTGCTTCATGAGCTAAGACTTCCATGCATATGTTTCCCATGAATTAATGAAACAAGAAAATGTCTTAGTGCTTCACCGAGTCCACATATTCYGCGCACATGTACCTTTGCACATTGCTCACCCAATGATACAAGAATGGTACGCACAATGAAGCAGCATGCATCACACATTTGGCCTTAGAYTCGGCTTCCAATGTACATAATATTGTACATGGTAGCCTCCACACTMTTGTAAGCACTTCARATGATGTGTACAMTGATAAAACTTTGAACAAAATGAATATTAGCARGTTTTTTGAAYATAATTAAGTAAATCAAAGCTACGTGTAGATCCATGACTTCTAGTTGTGGTAGACAATAATTCTGTGCAAACACTAGTACCAAATGCATTTCYTCTAATCARCRACTAYCTCACTYAAAAAATTAAATATACCGTGGAACTTGTACTTTTCATAGAAACTCACCAACGAGATCCCTAGGACGTTTGCGAMGAAGAARCGGGAGYAGAAGTATGGAGTTCTCCTCAAAWGTTTCAATGCCGGCCTTTTTCTACAAGCCTCTTTAATCTCCAMTGCATGAAGAAAATAATAAGCATCATGTACATGCTCCAAGTTTGTGCCGTGAATTTTYGTTTTTTAATTGTACACATAGCTCCCAAATTGCATTGAAAATTTCACTTTGAAATCCCAAACTTCACTTCTTCGACAAAATGGGAAGTGTTACAAAGGCTTCACCCATTGTACACTACAAGGGGATYGRACTTARAACCTTACGTAGTAATAGCAATGCATGAYGTCRTGCATTACCTGGGCATTAACATTTGAAGAGTACAATGTTCAATAGGATAATGTACACATGGTCACAGCAATACGCGCATTCATATTCATTTCAAATGATATGAATGTAGTCATGACATGTTCTGAACACAGTGATCAGCACAAAAATTAAAGTGTGCAAAGCAATTTGAATTTTTAATTAGGAAAGGCAAGAAAACATAGTTCTTTCATAAAATTATGCACTGAAGAATGCAAGTACCACTCTCAATGCACAGTTAAACAAACTCTGCTAGACATGATAACAATTCATCATGTGGAACTTTAGTGTCTAGTGTGACAAAGAATGGAAGATCAACATTCATTTGATATGCACAAACCTCATGCTTGCAAAGCATGTACACTTGTTTTGCTCAAGTGAAATTTGTAAGAGAAATACAGGTTGTCCCTACGTAATTCAGTTAATACACATACACTTAGGAAATCCTATTTTTAAGTGCAATCTCTTATTTGCTACAATTCATTACAAGGACTACAACYTGTACTAGCCTTCTTCATGCATTAGTATAAATCTACATGATGAATAAGTCAATCAATTCATCATCCTCTTTCAGCACGCAGCTCCAATATATGGATCAAAAGATCTTAGTACCGGACCACAAAACACATTCCCTTGCTTTATGAGGTGTGGCGAGTGCAACCCTTCCAATAGTCCATGTCTTATAAGTGTACTTATTACAATTGTCAGTAGTATACTCTATTAACCAATCCAACATGAGTTGGAAGACTTCATGTCCRCAGTTGTTGTTTTTCATGCACATGTRTTTGCATTGAAATGCCAATGCATKGAAGCAAAACTTACGATAGCTTAGAGCAATCCTTGTYGTTCAACTTTTTCATTTGTATTACTTCTAATACCTCTAGACATATGAAGCTCTGTTAGTAAGGAGTCAATAGAAAGTGAGTGTGAATGTATCTGTTCAGTTAAATGTGATTTTCTTCTCTTCATAAAGCTTTGAAGGTGAACAAGTAACATCTTTCTTGTTTCAAATGGATAAGCAAAGAAAACGATCATTGATATGTAAAAAAATTTGTTGACATGTAGTGCCGCATGTGGCGCATCATGGCATGATGTCCTCATGGACGTCAAAATACCAAATGTGCTTGTATGGAGAAGCACTACTATGCCATGAATCATTGGTATTATGAAATGGCATCYTTTCTTTTTTCAGATGGTRCAAGTGGTCATTAGAAAACAAAACATTTTTTAGGGCACATTGAGGGGCACGTACTTTCATGACATGCATTCTTAAAACAGGTGAAAGTGGGTAGACAAGGGCACATCGGGCATTTTACACGCTCAGTGGCGGATTGAATTAGCAATTCCTAATACTATTTCTACCAAAAATAATACTTCATTTTTGTGAATAAAAAGAAGTTCAAGAAGGTACCATGGTACATATAGGATTYAGGGTATGATTCTTGCCATATCTTTCTCTGTACAATGAGGTTCAGTTGTGTCATACAACAAAGCAGTAAAGGAAGTTTGTCTGCGGAGGACGTACTATCACGGACATGACATACAGAAGATGAGACCAGCATAGGTAGGAAGGTCCCATAGAAGTTTTCTATCTAGAAACTTCCATTAGATTCTAATAGTTCTCAGGAACCTTCTTAAGAAGCAGCTTTTACTTTAGGAAGAGAAGTAGTTTTTACTTTAGGAAGGTCCATTCTTTTATTTTAGGAAGAGAAGTAGTTTTTATTTTAGGAAGGTCCATTCTTTTATTGATGGGATCTTAAGGACACATTTCACAGTGTCCTTTTTCACCCTAGACTTCCATACCGTCAAAAGCGAATTTGTGTTCTCCCAAACTGAAATTTGAAACTCATCCACTTTTCAGCGCAAGCCTTTGGCGGAGTCCCATCCATGATAGAACTCTTGGACGTTTTGCTCTCGTGACGTGGGTCGAAAGTATTGAATCAACACACAATTAGGATGATCCGGGTTAGAAAAAGCATCAGACAAGGCTCGAGCAATCCATATTGGCTTCTGATCCTCATCGTCCGGTCAAATGGCCACAAAATATCCTTTGTAAACATCACGCGCCACTTGAAAAGAGGGTGATGGGCGATTGCGAAGGTTTCCCACGAAGGCATCATCTTTAGCAAACTCTTCACAAACCTCCCCATTGTCATCAAGTTCGTCTTCCTCCGTTGTTTCGACGTGAGTAGAAGGCCAGAAGCCGTCCTTCAAAACCATAGACGATTCAATCGGTTCCTTCAAGGTTGCATTCACCGCTCGCCAATAGAACACCAAATGCTCAAAGCGTCTCCTGTACTCTCCACTTCTGTCTTCATCACATAATGTCTCCCAATACTTGATGAAGCCAGAAAACCCTTTGTAAATGTCGTCAACGCTCCTCATTGGAAGGTGCGCTACTAGCAACGGCTCTCCACAAGGTCATAGACTCCGTCGTTTTGAATCCTCTTTCCACAATTTGATCCCATCCTCAAGGAGCCAATCATTGTTAGTGCAGTAAATCTTGTACTTCATAATTGGAACACCCGCTGAATTTAGATAAAACTTGAATTGTTGTGCCTTTGTATGGCCAACAAGTGAATCTTCACCTTCACAAATTGAGCCTTCTATGAAGCCCTTGAAATCAGGCACCTCCTCAATTAAATGAAGAATCGTCGGGACCAAATCAACGTCCATGAAAGACTTTATGAGAGATGGGATGGTAGGGAAATTGTCTTTTTTAGTTGCATACTCCATCCTCCAAACAGAGCATCGATGTCGTCATGTGTGTATCCAACCAACATAAAACTGATGTACACTTCACGAAATATCTTCTTGGCAATGAGAAGGGACCAGAACGCAAACACAAATCTATTCTTGTTGTCTCCCCTGGCGTTGTCCATTTGAACATTGAGAACTAGAGGAAGTGGAGTCGCCGCAATAAGCACTTCGGGTGCAGGCGGAAGCGATGATTTGCACATTTCCGCTCCTTTGAGAACCGCACAGAATAGCGGAGCAGACCCTGGTCCAGCAAACAATTCTCGAGAAGAGTACTTCGGAGGTAGTTCAAAGTCACGCAAAAGCTTTGCAAACAACCCCACCGTGTAGTTCAAGTCATGCTGGAAAATATCAAGACCGTAATGCGCGTAACGAACATCACCATGTCCATGAGCAATCATACCCGTCACTGAGACAGGGAGCTTCATGAGCCCGTCAATTTGCTTGCTCTTGTGAGAAAACACCAGAGAGGCTGTCGTCGCATGATCCATTTTGTCATGCATAATCGTCAAGCACTCGTGAGGGTAAGCGCTGGACTTGTAAAGATTAGCACAATATTGGTCTCGATGAGCCTTTGCTGTAGCTAAATGCTTGTCTAAGAGATGCGTCCACTTGCGTTTCAAGCCAATACAAGCTGTCCTTCTTATGGTTTGCAATCTATCACATTTTGAGCAACGCGCAAAGTTATCTCTAGGTTTCTTAGCAGTATATTTGGGGAAGTTGGTTTTCCTAATTTTGCTGATATTAGAAGCAGACACTTCTTTCAACCCAAAGATAGTATTTGCTACATTCACTTCAAGAAGGGTGTCCTTCCATGTGAAGTGGCCGGCAGAACCATGGACACCACTTTCTCTCCGGAGGGAAGAGTGTGCATGCGATGTGGCATATGGTTAGCTTGCTTCTCGAGCACAGACTTCAATGTCGCCGTGGCTTGCAAGGTATGCTTCCAAGGTTTGAGCATGCCCAAATTACCATGCGATTGAGCTTGTTCTCCTTTTCTAGCGTACCCTTGGAAGCAGTGGAAGGTGGTCTCTGATACACCCGAAATATGCCGCCATGCCGCCATGCAAACATCAATGCCTTCAAGGGTGACCACCCTTTTTCTTTGGGCGTCTCGATGAACTTGTCGATGGACATCTAACTTCATGTGGTATCTGAATTTGAATGTTGTCTTCTGGTACATACGTTCTCAGAATGCCCGAATCTTCTCCCGTGGAAATGGTTGAACACAATTGTCAGAGCAACAAACTTTGCTCGATACAGAATTGATAGAATCTTGAGTGAGTAGATTCTTCGCCTTGACACATGTTTCTGGAGGTGGCTGTCGGACCGAATTAGTATAGGGCCTTTCACGTGAAGTAGATGGCCGTTTGACAGAGGCTATTCGCTTATTGTACTCAGGTCGCACCTCATGATCGCGTAGGCTTGCCCCATTCAAGTACACTTATTGAATGGGCTAGGCACGGAGAGAGTATCTCCAATCTTTTGAGACCTGTGACGAATCAAGGGATTTGGAGATGTGCTCTGCGATTAGAGAATCACCAAGCGGGCCATTGCAACCAAGGACAGTATCTGAACCTACGCTGTGACAAATCCCCTCTGTAACAGGCAGACCAGCAACACTATGAAGAGTAACAACTCTCGTGCACCAAAGTCCCCTAGGCACACCTTCAGAGTTTGGAATGTCCACAACCTCTTCAGGTACGTTCTTGATCTCTCTATCATCGAATGAGTACTCTACAACAGGTGTGTTTGTTGACTCCATGATGTCTGCACAAACAAGAAACAATCTCAACAGAGAGTTTGGAAAGTAAGGACTAAGTTATTATGAAATTAGGGATCAAACTTTGAATTGTCAATCAAGTCAATCCGACTTAAATGTCATATCCAAATGACGGACTACTGGTCATGGGAAGTCACAAGATCATGACAAGCCACATAGCAATTTCATTTAATCATTCTATAGTAGTTGGAAACCAAAACGATAATGCATCCTGCCAAAGCTGGATTTATGAAATGCTCTTAAATATTAAAATAACCAGAAGCACTAAACTGTCGATTGTTGCAAAACCAAGCACACAGAGGTAACGTTGATCAGTTTCGAACCCACAAAGACAATCACAGTTCAGAACAATGTAAAGGGTTGGTTCAAGCCGATTCGACTTGACTAGAAAATCTAACAATATTAAACTATGCCACTTTTGAATTCAACGCATAAATTGAAGGCAGTTCAGAAATTGCCAGCAGTACACACAATCCAGAAAATATTGAGAAAGACCATGCACACTAACAAACTCAGAGAGGCAAATACTTCGCAATGTCACAACACCAATGTTACTCTGAAAATGAAATCTCAAAAGAAATTGACAACAACCCCATCCTTTGTAGGTCTTCTTCTCATTCGGGGACCACATTCTCAAAAATTTCAAGTTGAGTCGACTTGAAGTTCCAGTGGCGATGAACGGCGGAAAACATAAACCGTATCCATCAACCTCAGTTCCATTGGGCCATAATAAGGTTTACGTTTCTAGACTAGATTGATCCATTTCACAGTTTCAGTCAAGTCGACTTGAAGTACAAACAAAGAAACTTCTCGGTCTTCTACTAATAGAAGATAGAACGTACAAGTTGTTACTAATCTTCTCAGGAAGACAAGATCCAACTAATAAATCTACTGATATATGCACTTGGAGCTGCTCTCCTTTCACTTCATATTAGTAAAATCGTATATCCTTGAAATTGTCAGCATGTCAACGTTTAGTAATTCAAATTAATTGTTTGATTTTCAAGTCCACCAACTACTATCAAGAGCTGTGCATGATAAAAAATGGCGCCAGAAAACAGTGATTGAAATTCCGATATTGCAAATTAATTTTGTGTTTCCAAGAGACGAAACATATTTGACATGGCAGTTCAAGTGGACACAACTTGAATGGGCAAAGTGAAAGTCATTAAGTATTCAATGTCAGGTATCCGTCTTTGACGATTATTTATTTGCAGATCAAGTCACATCGACTTGAAACAGTTCATAGCGTGCTCCCAGAGACTGTCAATGATGATAAAATATTTTGAGATCAAGTCGCATCGACTTGAATCGATTTCTTGTGTTTGTCTAGTTGTCTCAAGAACGGTTTTTCAGACATTGTTTTCCGGAATATTCGGCGCAATTTTCGGGAATTGTTTAACAGGCATAGCATTCGGGGAGGTCTCAACGACAGGCAACCTCAGGGCAACAACCACATCAACTCATTGTCAACCAAACAACAAGGACAGAAAAAAATCGTGGTCTGTAAGACAATGAATCAACAAACAAATTAGTAGTCACCGTAGCGTACATAAATTTCCCTGTGGATGCATTTACAAGGCATAGACGCCATGGACGAAACACATATACCGTAGAACATGATTTGAAATATACAACACAAATGTGACGGATCTCTAAAGGAACTATTATGCAAGAAACAATGACCATGAGAGTTTGAGCAAAGCAACCGCATATCCTGAATGCAAATCCTGAAGCTCTCTGAAATCGAACCTTGGGCAGCCGAGATATCCACTAAAGACAATGAGCTCCGCTCCAAAAACAAGATCACGGAAGAAAACAAGCTCGATACGCACTACCAAGCAAGAAAACGAATAGGCAGAATAGATCAAGCGCAAGTACGCATCAGAAACAACAGTCCACGAAAGAGAAACGACGATTGAGCACCGGCAGTAAGACAATGAGGTTTGAAATTGAAGCCGGAGAACTTTGGAGGGACAAAGTTGGCGGGATGATCAAACGGTCCGAATGAACGGCAAGCAAAATTCACGGCCCACCAGCTGTATCCCTTTTCTCTTCAATTAGAAAAAGCCTGACACTATACATACGTTCGTGCCTTCTTGGCGGGTGCAAGTGGGGTCGGGGTTAACTAGCCTTGGTGAGCAGACCCTCAAACCCATGCTCAGCCATTAGATTGAACCCTGAACTTTTTACTTTTCGACGCATGTTTGAATTTCAAGGTTCTAGATTTCTGTTGGCAATCCAAGGTCCCAAAAATAGTCAAGAGAGATGTTTAATCCTAGAGCGTCTGGATTCAATTCTGAAATCGACACTTTGAGAAAAATCTTTATGAAGTGTTGTTTGGAAGTATATTTGCAAATAGATATACGAAATAAAGTTGTAAGCAAAGAGTATTAGATTGCATCCGTACAATTAGATTCACTAATGCTATCACAAATATTTCTATATATGTTTTCAAAGGAAAACCTAAAAATTCCTCCAAAATTCAAGAAGAAGCAAAATTTTACCATTCTCGGAGTACAATATTTTAGAACGGACTTGAATTGAGATTGATTTCTCTTGACATTATTGCAATTTTCTGCATTTTTCACACTTTTAGAATCTTTGACTTCACTTTGGCAAATCCAATTTTGAACTAATGTCAATGCAATTTTGGCGTAGTCAAACAATATATATACATGCACAATAGTCATTTTAGAAAAATATGTACCAAATACCACCCAATGCAACCTTTACATAGAACAATAACTTCATCTAGTATCTCTTACAACAACTTAGAAGAGCTTTCATCGAAACGAAGTAGTTCCCAAGATGAAACTTAATAAAAAAAAATGACAATTAATATTCTAACCTCTGAAGTCCCATTGTCCTGTCGGGGGACAATTTGGATTTTGAGTAGGTTCGTGTGACCTTGACTTTTTATGAAACTTTTTGAACTTTCTCATAAGACAAAGAAACTAATTATCTTTGTGGGAATATAATTTTTATTCAATTGGTGCCCAGGAGCAAAAGTTATACAACAAAATCCCTTAAACTGAACTCCACAGTCAGTAAAAAAATTTTTGCACAAATTTGAAATTAAATTTTTAAATAGTATTTCCTGAAATGATATATTGTTGTCTACATGTGCAGCTCTGATTCATTCTATTTGGACTTGTAATGAGAAAGTTATGGACAATCTTGTTTTTAGAACAATCTCAACTTTCTAGAACAATTTCAACGATTGGATTATTCTCTTTCAATCTCATATTAGAGCTATTAATAACCATTTAGTATTTCTTTCAATCTTGGACCTACTTCTACTTAACAATTTCTAAAAGATTGAAAATCAAGTGTGTTGTTTTGGAATTTTTTTTTCTATAATTTCAATTCAATTTTTCAACATAAAAAATTTTAAATTCAAAGTTTGTAGTGCAAAACAATTTGACAAAAGACAATCATAGTCATCTGAAATTACAGTCCAGTGTTCAAAATAGCTCTCTATTTCCACTTTGAATGCTAATATCTTCCAATCTATAGGGTCAAACTTCAGGAAAGTGCAAGATCCTATGGTTGGATTGTGGGAATTTTTTTTTTTTTTTTTGGATGAATGCAACAAAAATGACAGTTTTCAGTGGTTTTTGACAAATCAATGGCCTTGGGACTTTAGGGGTTAAGCTTGACCCAAACATATTTAATTAGGAGCAACTTGCAGACAATTTCCCAATTATTCATTCTTTGGCCATCCATAATATCTTTTCCTCGGTCCACGAGAGTCAAATATGAAACGCTTGGAAAAATAAACTTGCATGCTATATTTTAACAATATTTTGCATGATTGATTCCCATTATGGTAGATAGACCAGTAATTGATGAAATAAGGAATTCCGGACATGATATAGAGTACAGTTAGTCTAAGCAAATATTTTCCAAGGTGCGTTCACATAAATGATGGAAACTGCAAGAAATTTCGTGATTTTATCTCTTGCAATGAAATTAGTATTATGAATTTTGAAAGGGCAAAGTTGGGCTTCATCCCATAATCAACATCTAGAGTCATCCAATTCCAATCATTCAAGAACTACTACCTTGCTCATTGCTTCCTACAATTTTGCTCACTTATGAACAATCACAAACTTATTGGTCAAAACCAATTAAAAATAACAAACTCACATTCTAAGGATAAAATGGAAATCTATTCCAACCTTGGTCAGAAATACAACACTCTATTGATTGGTTATGGGGCGTTACTTAGTAAGTAATAGGTCCTTCTACCATAGTCATGGAAAAAATTAATGAAGCGTGGACCGAAAAATAGGTGCAAGTTGCAAATTATGCCCAAATATGTATGCATTCCTTCAGTTGGCCCATGGATTGTAATTTTTTCTCCATTGATGACAGAAGGTCGAATATGAAACACTCGAAAGAATAAACTTACGCGCTGTATATTAACATTATTTTGCATGATAAATTCCCAATACTCATGGAAAACATTAATGAAAAGGTGGACCAAAAAAAAGGTGCAAGTTGCAAATAACCAATTTATAAATTATTATAATACATATTCAAATAGTTTTTTGAATTTTACAAGTGAAATTTGATTTAATGTCATGAACATCATATGGGGGGTCACTCCTTCTGTAGGATTTTACATCATGTGCGGGTGGCATTTTTATTTTGGGGGGTGATTAGCTCTCCATGTACAATTAAATGTTCCCTATAATTACGTAATTGCCTCATTTTTGGTATTTTAAGCCTCCCTATATTTACTTGGAATTCTAAAGGAGGGGCATTTTCCAACTCTTATATTTTCTTCCAAAAATAAAAATAAGAATGAAAATAAAACAAAACAAATATGAATGACTGAGGTATTGGATATGAACTTAATACAAAGCATTTGTTGCATATTATGAAATACTTCATATCATATCATGTTCCTTTAGTCAACATTAGAAGCAAACAATAACTAAGGAGCAAGTTTTGGAGAAAAACTTATTTAAACTTTTCTGAAAGCAAAGACAATCAACACATGAAGCTTAAACCCCAAACATGAGCATCCAAGGTAAGTTTAGCTTCTAGTACAATGACTGTAGAATCCAAGAATGGTGACATAGTCCAAGAGGTTTTGTAGGAAAATCTATGGATTTACATCATCTTTTCAGCAGCCTCAATTTTCTTAAAATGTGTCAAGAAGTGTAGTACAACTAGAAGTGGAAAAAAATTCTTGGTTAGTTCCTAAGTCTTTATTTATGTCCAAGTGGCATGTACATCTTGCGAACGTTTAGTCTCTAATTATCTCTTATTTATCTTATTTAACAAACAAGTAAACAAAATCTAACAAAGTTGCTTTTTGAAATAGTAATTCTTTAAAATATCCCAGTAAGTTCTACTTCTTGCATTGAAATTGCTCTTTCAAATAGTTATTTTCCAATTCTACTTCTCACATTAAAATTTCAATTATAAAAATGATTGGTTGTCATTTTCCTACATTTTACTCTGTGCAAGGATGTACAGTGTAATATTGACCTTCTATAGTAATGAGGACTCTTGAAAACGAGTATCTAATATACTAGATCTTAGAGGAAAAATCACAAGTGCATTTCATTCAAATAATTAAATTGTAGTATAGATTTTGAAAAGCCACAAATAGATTGGGGTTAATTACACATGGGGTTAGTTACACATATGTGCCAGGGTTGTTTTGTCGAATGCGTTTTCCAGGTTTCGGTGTCGAGTTGTCTGTCTGACGTCGCATGTCGAGTATGTCGAGTGTCGGACATGCTCGACAAATTCGAAGGCGCCTACACCCCCGGTCGCCCAATTTTCTGCCTGACGGGCAGATATTTTCATCCAACGTGGAAAGCCCAAAAAAGGCGACTGCAGGTAGGGTGACCGCGGGTCCAAAAAAGGCGACTACGGATAGGGGCGACTTCAAATGGCGAAAGGGTGAGTGCGGGTGGTGAAGGGACGACTACGCATGGCCAAAGGGCGAGTGCGGGTGGTGAAGGGTCGCCCCTATTGCACCCGCCCCTACCCGAGGTCGCCCCTACCCGCGGTCGCCATGTACCCGAGGTTGCCTACATACGAATGGGCCCTGGTTTTTGCCATGTGGTTGCCAAGTGGCAGACATGTGGCGAACGGGCAGGGTCAAAATTTTTACGGGGCAGTCAACTCGACATTGACTCTATTAGACGGACGAAGAGGTCTACTTGACATCAAACGTGTCGTGTTCGTCGAGTTGTTGAGTTGTCCGGGCGAACAACCATGATATGTGCTTATATATTTTTGGTTACCAATTTTTTAGATTTGACATTCAATTGAAAAGCATATAAAATGACTTCAAATCACTTTTGCAATTTCAACACCCTCAAACATTATATTATTTAAATCCACATTAAGTGATAAAGCTTCAAAGTAAGGGGCACCTTACACTTACTTCTGCTACAATCAATAAATAAAGTAGCTCACTCCTGAAAGCTAGTGTAGTACTCTGTAATAATTGAATTAATAAAGAGCAATTGGTGTATCCGTAGTAGAATACTATGCACACAGTAATAAGATTTTCAAGCCAGGAAGTATTTGCTTGAATGCGTGGTTGTTTGCCGAGATAAATGATTTGAATTTGTAATTYTCATARTACTTGTTTTTATGATGAATTGCCAAGAAGCCGACATTTAATTTTCCAAACCGGTCCACTTATGAAAWTYTTTTTTATTTCCTTTACAACCTCGTTCTAAATTTTTCTATCTCATTCGGAAATTCTCAAAGTGAACTGACTAGCTAGGTACAAGTAACTAAATGCCCAAGACACCTTTTTCAATTCAATGCTCTATTAGTAGAAGATGGAGAAACAAGTTAGAATGCGTTTAAAAAAAGTAGAGGGCTTGTCATTCGCATAAAATAGGTGATTGAAAACTTTGAACAAACATTGAACCGACTACACAGAAATTTTAGAGGTTAAATACTTTGTACCCTACTTAGGAAAAGAAATTAAAGCACATATATTACTTACTTATGTATCTTACTTGAAAACAACTTTACAACATTTTGTAATCTATATATTACCTTGCAGTTTTTTCTAGATATTTTAAATTGTGAATTACTATTTGCCTATATTATGTCGCACGTTGGTTTGTTATAAACCCTTAGTGACCTCCATGGGTGACCATTAGAATTTATAATATTTTGGAAGAAGCCTTGGAGAGTGTGCTACTTCAAATGTTAGATCTTCATGTATACTTTATTTTTACTTCAATTGGTGTTTGCAATTAGCATGATCATGCACAACAAAAAATTAAATGGAGATTCATTTGGAAGGAGCACATTTTATTGTATCTTAGAATTGCAAATTTAATGAACTTAGTTATTGCAGTGGTTTAATTCAAATTCTATTTACATCTAAAGCATTGATTTATTATGTGTTTATGACTCTTATTATGGCATAAATAATATGAAGTCATACAAGTCCTAGGCATTTTCAAAATATTCAAACAATTTCAAATACCACAACTCATTGGAAGTAACCAAATATTCAAAGGTTTTGGAATATGTCATTGGAAATTTAGATATTGACAGAATTAATAATGATTCTTGTTGGAAGTTTTCGAAATATATTGTGGGGCCGTTTCATATCGGTCTACTTGAATTTCTAGAAAGCATGCACTATTGCTTGAGACTCACGAAAACACAAAGTAATTATGAAATGAATTAAATTAATGTATAAAAAATATAAAATTAAACAACAAATTGAATTTTTTGTTTCTTATGTTTAATTTACAAAATAAAGTATTTTCATTATTATCTATCATGGCATTCGCTTTGAAACGTTCGGAAGCTATTGTGGCTTTGATCCTCGCTACGTGATTCTAGAAATTTGTAAAACTTACCCTCTACAAAAGCAGCCTCTCATTTAATGTTTTCATTTCAAATTTTTGTGTAATTTTATATTTTTGATTAATTGTAGATGGATTTAAATTTTATGTTTGATTTGGACATAAATAATTAATATTATTCTAGTGGTTGTAAGGAGCTTTTAATTATTTTATTTTTACGAGGAATCAGAAAGTTACGGAGAATCAAATCAAATTATTTGGGTATGTTATAGCATCTTTTGGAGAAATTCAATTTTTAAAAATATTCTAAGAATTTAAAAAAAAAATTATTCTGAACTTAGGAATATATAAGAAATTTAAGGCAAAGTTAGATTTGCTTGTAACTAATATGAAAAATTTAGTTCTAGGAATATTATGATTTCATTCCATCTAAAATGTTYTTRTGGTTTGGTWGTGACTGCAATTTTAAACTTCTYTATAYATATTAACCTTTTTTTTAATGATAACCAATTGAATSTTTTATTGCCAATCCCCACTTTYATCTTTTTTTTGGAAATCTATCATCAAAACTTTTTGTCCTTTAAAAAGTATAAAATTAAAATGAATAGTGCAAAAATTTTTTATGGATTATATTCAAACTTTAAAGCCAAAACAACTAATCAAACAAGGTGCAAAAAAGCTGACATTTTTCTCTCCCAATGCAATTATTTTGCATTCTATTGATTCAAAGTTTAGGAAACCTTACAAATTATTTCTACAGTGCTTCATGAAAAGAAATAAATGACAAAAAAAACATTTTGACTAGAGCAAACAAAACAATTTGATTGGCTCCTTCCAAATCTCCATGCATTGTTTACTATAATTATGGGTGAATGCATGAAAGACTAGTACTATTTTGTGTCACACTTTGATTGATGGAGTTATTATCTACTATAACTTTTAAAGTATGAATCCAATTAACTTGTAATTTTTATTGGAGATGTCTTTCTTGATAGCAATCAGATTCCTTATTTTTCAGAAATTTTCAAAAATCATTTTATATTTAAATTTCAATTTAGCCAATTTGTCACACTTTGCAGTTTAGGGGTTTTTAGTACTGGGGAGAACCCAAAATTAATGATATAGAGCTGAAATTTCTGTGGTCTATTCCCACACTAGGAATGCATGCATCTACTAGAGGGAATTTAAAAAAACATTGTTTTATTTCCTCTACATGCGTGCAAACAGGGCTCCCTTGCGCGCGTACTTCTGAACATTCAAGATGGTTTTAAGATCATTCTTTTGGTGAAATCTCTTCATCATATAGTTCTCCCAAATTGCCAATTTTTAGTTTCTTCAAAAAATCTTTACCCTATTTATTACAAATTAAAACACCAAAACACCTATTTTCATGAAATTTTGCACTTTTCTAGTTCTCCTACTTAGAGAATTTTCCTACACTTTTCCTTCATAGGGTACCTTCTTCTTATGGGTATATACATTAAATATATTTTTCACATTTTTTTAAAATTGTTTTTCTAATTTTACAGTACTCCCGAAAAAAACATGAGTACTATGCCAAATGCTACCAAAACCGCACGGTGTTTCATGCAATCACCCTTATAAATAATTTTAGTTTTCAAATAAGAATTCTATTCTTTTATTTACTTTTTTATATAATAAGGATATACCAAAATAAATCACATGTGCTCGCTACATTTTTAAGACATGTTTGTATGTATTTGGTTGTTTTTAATCCTTGGAAGTTGTTGCGGACGTTTTGCGTTTGAGGAATGGTAGAGAATGACACTGTATAGTACAGAAGTGCAACTATTCAATCCACGGAATGAGGGGTGCAAAACTAAAGTATTGTATGTTACTTTGACTTCCAATGAGTACTTTTGAAATTTTTTAAACTAAAAGTGTCCTACGGTATAAAAATTGATGATTTCCACGGTCACTAGTCCGTCCATTAAGGATTTAGGGAAAAGTCATGATGTAACGTATTTCATGAAAGCAAACCTTTTTTGAAAAATTCTGACTCTTTATTGCAGGAAATGAAACTTTTGTAGACAATTTCAGTCTTCAATTCCCATGTGTAGGATTAGAACCCCTTCCACGGCTTCGGGGTCCGTCCCACGGCCTTAGATTGATCCCTAATCCGCCCAAAAGCATGCTACCCTAGCCGCCCAAAAACCTGCAAACCCTAAGTTCCTCCTCCCCCTTCCTCGCTCTTGCGATCCGCCTACAAACGTTTTTTCTTGGCGTTTTCGATTTATGCGCGGGGAGTGAGCTTGGGCGTGGCGGATGCGACGGTTTCTGCAGGGTGGAGTTTGTATGGGGAGGTTTGTGCGCAGAGGTGGTGTGTGGAGGTTGCGCACGAAGGTGGTGCGCGGAGGAGCTGCACGCACGTTGCAAGCCCAGGGTGTGCGTGCGGGGAGGTTCATTAAAGCTTGTGGTGGTTGCGCATGGAGGTGGTGCGCGGAGGTGCTGCGCGCAGGTTCAACGAAGGTTTGCGGACGTTTTTCTTGTACGTTTTCCGCAAGGAGGTTGAGCGAAGGTGGTGCACTGGGAGGTTGCAACTTGCAAGAAGGGTTTGCGTTTACTGTTGCAAGCGTTTGCTAGCGTGCTGGGAGGTCAACCTCTGCGGACTCTCTTGCGGTGAGTGCCTTACGCTTTAGGGTTTTGCAAATAGGAGTTTTTTCATAATGTCGCATCAATTTTATTATGTTTTGACCACAAATGGTTACACAACAGATTGCATCCTCAATTTGTTTTGTTTTGTTCATACATGAAACTGATTAAGAGTTTAGGGTTCTATTTCGTATAAGGTCATTGCTGTTTGTTTGACTTCAATTGGCAGTAGGCAGTAGGCAGCATTTGCAGCATTTTTCTTTCTCTTTGTATTGTAGGTGAAGGTTTTATTCGTAGTCCAGAGTGTGCTAGAATCTGTGTAGTGAATAATCCTAAACTATTTTTGGGCCTTTTTATTTCATGTTGATGCAGCCTGAATCGTGAGGGAGAGTTACATTGACACGGCAAACCTTCTTAAATTGAATTCAAGTTGCCAGAGGCCCAATCCAGCATCTACTCACTACAGGTGTGTTTCTCATCTTTTTAAGTCTGTGCTGGTAAGGTCATCTGTATGCGTGGATGCTTGAAATGGATTCAAGCGTGCATGCATGCATAAGAACCAAGAATCGTAGACGAAACCCAGCAGAAAAATTTCAGAAAAGAGAAAACAACATGAACTCTGATGCTGGAATTTGACTTTAAGTTGCACCCAATTCAAGTTGATGTCAGTTCAAGTCGAAATCTGCAGTCTCGTCTAACTCTGCACTGCAATTCAAGTTTCATCGACTTGAATTGTGTCTGATTTCAAGGTAAATTTAACAAGAAAAAAATAATAACAAGGAAAACCGTTTGCAATTCAAGTTGGTGCAACTTAAATTGCTATCAACCATACCAGGACAAAATTAAATAACTAAAAATAAAATAAAACCCAATTCTATTCAACTCGAAACGACTTAAAATCTCAAATTCAGAAGAAAAAAAAAACAGTAACATAAAAATAATTCGACGACGCCCCACAAGTTTAAGTCGATGCGACTTAAAAAAACGTCATGAAGCCGGTCAATGAACAGAAAGCATAAGATAACAAGTCGAACCTGCCTTCACTTCAAGTCGAACCGACTTGAATTCACAGCCATGAGACTAGTACATGGACTAGACAGCTCTCCATAAAGACTTGTCAAGAGAGCATTTCTAAATACTATCAGTTAGAAAGAGAATAGATACATGGTAACAGCACAGAAGACTACCACGAAATGCTGCTTGATAATGGACAACAACACAATWAGGTCCRAATAGAAAGCATGAAAATTAAATTGGCGAAGACATAATCAAGTCAAACCGACTTGAATTCCACAACCTAACACCGACGGAGAATAAATAATCCATACAGAAATACRATGTGTAAAATCATATACTCACAACAAAATGAWGAAGCTCCTTGTCATAACGATTCCCCCCAAAAAAATACTAACAAAGTGATTCAAGTCGTTACGACTTAAATGGTGATGTATGTATTCTTCTACTGCAGACATGGAAAAACAGAAGCAGCGTCTGGAGCCTTATTTCAGAAGAATCCTTGCTTGAAGGTGACAAAGATCCAAAGGACTACGGGGACGAGCTAGTCCTTGGCGAGTGGTGGACGTGGAAAGAGCCAGTTCATGTCGAGTTCTGGAGCATTTTCTTGACGCCACCCTCATGTCATTTGAGCTTTGTCACAAAATGGAAGAATTCCCTAGTGAATCTTCCAGTTTTGCTCCACGAGACAGTAACTGAAGTCAAGACTGGTGCGAATGACGAGTTGGTGGTGTCTTACAAAACCAATTTCCCCGAGTAGAAAGAAGAGTACATCTTTTCATACATTGTGCCAACCAAGGGCACAACTTTCTCAATTGCCACAACGTGTAGAAGCTTTGATGACACAGAGTACCAAGGGGTCAAAGACAGCATAGTGGATCACATTGAGAAGAAGCGCTGGGTCAAGGAGGATGGAGGACCCTTGAAACCAAAGACCCTTGCCTCGCGACTGAGAGAGATCCTCAAAGGCTTCGACACATACAAGATCAAAAATAAGGCAAAGGCCGCGAGCCTGAGGCTACTGTCTATAACAAAGGAGTATACAGGTGCCACGGGAAGCGATGGATCCCTCGTCGTGGAGAACACATCTACATAACGGAGCAAAACAAAACAAAAACACTCCAAAAGACGGTAGAGGAACTCCAGGCGCTAATCCTCTGGGAGCACCAAAGACACGTGCAAAAGCGGCGGCACAAGAAGCTACAAAAGTCATTGAGGATGACAGCATGGCATCCACTATCACCATGTTACCAAGGGATGCCGTGGGGTCATAGCAAGAGATCGACTACGACGAGTCSAAGAAGGTGTACGAGGAGTACTAGTCTACCTGCACGGAGTCTTACGTGTTTGGGATCTCTGCGAAGTTTACCATCTCCATCGACCAGCTGGAGACGCCCCTAGGGACCTTGAACGTCTGTGGTCTCGAAGAGAAGGGGGTCGCGGCATCCCTCAATATTTTCCTAGAAATGCCTGACCTTGACAAGAAAATGACGCTTTGTGCCATGCCACAGAATTTGAAGGAGCCCCCCAAAAACTTCAAGGATATCAAGGCTGGCAAGTTCTGGATGGTGAATGGCCAACATAGCGTCACCGCTTCAAAGAAGATGAAGGACATTGACGGGGCTGAGGTGAAATATGAGAAGTTCAAGCACTGGGAGTGTTTCATTGTATGGAATTCAGACGCGAGAATCATCAAACAGATATCCGCGTATTATAACCGAGTGAACCACTTCTAGAACTACATGCCAACATGGGCCACGAATATAATCAGCGCTCGGAACGTTTAGATTAGCTTGGACCGGCCACCACCTCCCAAGGAAGTCACTGAACTGGGGAAGGCTGTTTCTGTTTGCAATAGAACTGCGCGAGATTTAGTTCTCGCAAAGAAATGGACGGTAAGTTTTATTGCCAAATTATTCCATCGATACCGCGTCCACTCAATTCAAGTTGTATCGACTTGAAATGAACGTTTCTTTGAATTGTTGTATTGCACAATGTCTCAGGAGTTTCATGACGCAATGAAACTGCGGTTTGCAATGATCGATGTCAAGAAGCACCAGGGAGCAATGACGAAGAAGAAACTGGCTGATATAAGCATCCATAACGAGATCAAACTCATCACTGCTACGGATGAGATCCACGGTCTCTGGAAAGAGGTTATTTCTAGCCAGTGCAACGGTCTTCTGATCGATCCCGAGTCCTTGCTGCCATTCAAGGACCTGAAGAACTGGGATGCGTCAAAAGACGGAGTGCACACCCGCAAGTTCTATAGGTGGCTTGGTAATCTCCCACAGTCGGGGACTGAAGAAACTTGCATTGCACCTCCTCGGTTGTACCCCAAATAGGAAATCGCCACACCCCAAGGTGACAATGAAGAAGATTAGCGGCATTGTTCCAGATTGCTATAGCGCAAAGGAGTGGTTGGAGAGGAACAAGCTAAAACAAGCTATGCAAAAGTATTTGTATTTCGAGAAGCACAGCTTGGGCTTCTTCGATAGTGCAGGCAACTACCAGTTGGAGGCATGGAAGGCCTTCAAGAAGAAATACAACATCACGAAGTCAACCAAGAACCTCTTTCTTACAGCGCCACAGGAGGAGTTCTTCTCGCAGGTGAAAAGACCTGCAAATAAAAATAAGAGCGCTAGGGACCTCTTGCCCTTTGCCGCAGAGTTCTTCAAAGTCTTTCTCCGGAGCAAAGGCAAGTACAAGAAGCCAGAGGCGAGTGCTTTCATGAGACCATACCAAACTGATGGCGACAAGATGATGAAGTGGAGTGATGATGCCTGGGACGAGGAAGTGGACGGCTCCATCAAATTTGCCATTATGGACTTCCGCAACATCCCAGGGGTCATCAACAAAGAGATAGCTAGTCGGGATGCTCCATATTATACGGACTTCTTGGAAAAGATCAAAAAGCTTGAGGATCCAGTTGCAACTCACCCTGAGGTCTGGCTTTGGATTTCGGGAGATCAAGACGTGGACGACAACCTCAGGGTGGAGATCAGAAGTGGGATTTTCAATAGTGCGTACATGACACACTATGCGGACTACGTTCCCGCACCAATGGAGAGGTTGGAGGACCTTTCCGCAAGTTCAACGCAAGCAAAGGCAGCGGTAAACCTGGTCTTCCTAATCAAGAAAGGGATGAAGATAAAGACCAAATCCATTCCTAGACGATTTGAGTTTGCCTTGATCCCAAAGTGGCAAAAGATAGGCTTGTACAATGAGCTAGAGTTCAAGATGTACAACACCAAGCTTCAGATGGAGTTCTACTTGAAGGTTCTGGGACTCTTCTGCAACGCACGAGACACTGTGTTATCAGTATTTGTCGGGGAGAAATTTAGTTGTGCGTCTTGGGTAAGTCTCTGGAGCTATTGAACCCTGAAATGGACTGCATGCACTCCATACTGTCCGGTCGTTATGTACTAATCTTTATGTGGGATTCAAGTTGGTGCTACTTGAATTGTCTTCAAGTATCTGATATGTAGGACTGTCTTGAACTGCAAATGTGTGGCATGGATCACTACGCGATTGCGGATAGCAATGACAATGAGAAGTTTAAGAATTGACTCTCATACATGTCGAAGAACCTGGACAAGAATGATTCCCTTGATTCCAGCTACTTTGTTGATGCAGCGCTGCACCCAGCAAAGGGGTCCAAAGAAGCATCGACCTTTGGTCGAGCTGCCTCTTCATTACGGAAGGGGAAGGAGAAAGAGTTGACACCAGTTCCTGAGGAAGAAGGGGTGGAAGAAGAAGAAGAGGAGGAAGAGGACGCTGGTGGACATGACTCGGAGCGAGCCCAGAGCCCTCCCCAGTGGATAGATCCTGTCAAGAAGCTATTCCCTGAGACCAGGGGGGATGCCGTTGAAATGTCGGACGCACTAGAGGCCAACGGACAGGGCAGGACAATCCCATCCACGGTGGAGTGTCAAGGCCAGACTCCGAGCTCGTCACGCGGAGTGCAACAAAAGAAGAAGAGGGCGGATTCCAAAAAGGATGAGTCCGAAGTGGAGAACTTGGTGCCGTTTCTTATGGAGGAGAGGTCAGAAACCAACAAACAACGGGCTGTAGATAAGGCGGAGTGGAAGACGTTTGTCAACGAGGTCATGCTGAAGATGATGATGGGCATTGCGAAGAATGTCTACAACAATATGGCAATTGAGAATGCCACTCCACTAGCCATGATCTCTCCGTCTTCCTTGCAGTCTCAGCAGCTCCTTCTTTCCACTCGAGCTCATGGTTCCTCGGACAATGCCAAGGAGGCACAACAAGGTTCCGCAAACCCCTCTGTGATGGCGATGATTTCACCCATAGTACCTGCTGCTGAGTTGCCTGTGTCGGCTGCATTAGTTGACGACATTGTGAATCAGCACGCTACAGGGGATGCTGAGGATAAGCCCAAAGGGTCTGCATGTCCTCCATCTAAGAACCAACCAGGTTGTTCACAATGACCTCCTTCCTTTTGAGGTTCAAGTCGAATCGACTTGAATCTGCTTCCAATTTCTTTTCCATAGCCTGTACATATAGAGTTCTTTAGGTGTGAAGTAGTACATCATGTAAATATTTTTCTCAGACTGAGATATGTAATAAAAAAATTTCTTACCAAAATATTATTGTGTTTCAAATTTGTACAGCCGCAGACGTGCCTTCTCATGACATTGCTTTTATAGACACCGGTTCTGGTACTGTCTCTTCTTCTTGGTCACCGGATAATGATCCTCTCTTCATGGATTCACTGTCGGTGAAAGGTGGTCCCGCCTTAAAATCGGAAGCTTCAATCCCACCCGAATCGGATATTGAAATTCCAAATGCGATTGCGGAGGTGGCACTTGACGATATACCGAATGTGGAGGTAGTCGATATTTCAATGCATACAATAGACTCGGCAGACAACGCTCCGATGTCCGTATTAGCCATTGCTCCACCTGATATTGTGAGTTCCCTGTCCTTTTTCCTTTTTCCTTTGAACTTCAGCATTGATTTCTAGATGATTCTCTGTGAGCTCGGGATTCATTGCAAACAATTCATCGACCTTATTGTCTCGATGTATTGTTGTATGCGCATGAACAGGGTAGCAGTGAGGTACGCGTTGCGCTAGGTGACGCGTCGATGTCTTCACTCCATCCACATCTGGGGTGATGGAGAAGTGGCTCAACGTCATCCTAGATCTGAATGGAGTGCTGTGCGATTGTGAGGATAAGAGGTCTTTGGCTTGAGACAAGAAAACCATTCCAGTTCCGCCGGGCATAGAAGTGCTTTTTACGGGCATGAAGAAGGTCTTGCACTCTCGCTTCGACCGTACTGCCAGGTTTTTCTTTGAGAATTATCCTCCATCGCAAACGTACATGTCTGGAGTTCCATGAAAAGGTCAAACATTATACTCGTAGCAGACCAACTGTTTGAAGGCTTACAACAATCATTGTATGTCTTTGGGCAAGAGCAATGCAGCATCTTGAAGTGTAAGAACACACGTGGTAAAATTGTAAATTACAGGGTCAAGGGCACGGACAAGGATCTCTTCTTGAAACCATTGGACAAATTGTTCGCATTGAAAAATCCAATCTTTTCTCTTCAAAACACAATAATTGTGGATGACAGTCCTATGAAGCACGTCACAAATTTTTCTCATGGAATGTGCTCTTATTTGAGACGTGGTCCTACAAGGGAGGAGGGAAAATGGATGAAAGTTTAGTGACTGATGTTCTTCCATGGATTCGACGCTTACACTTGTCCAAACCGGAATCATTGTCTGTATTTAGGAAAATCAATAAAATCGGACGGCGTCATCTCCTACAAGAGCTGGACCATGCAAAATACGATGAATTAGAATGAGCAGTGGAAGAGTCGAATAGTATTTATGATGAGTGGAAAGCAAATAATCCAAATGTCATAATGATGTTCGAAGAATCGGACAAGGCTCAGCACGATGGATTGGAGGTTCATTCCGATGAAGGGGCGGAGTGAAAAAAGTGGAGTGACTGAGTAGGCCCATAGGGTTTGCCATCTTCTATAGGTAATTTTGTAATACATTGGTATTTGATAGTTATTGGTTCGAGAGTTGTTAGCAATTTGTATGTAGCCTTGACATTATTTCTTTCCACAAGCATTGTTTTGATAGACATCATATATGTTTGGATACAGGCAGATCGTCTAAATGTAGTCCTTCAGAATGGTTGTGACAACAAATCTACAGCCTCAATTGATTCATTCTCTAACTATGGACAATTCGCCATATGACAGAGTGGATTGGGAAACATCATGTACTCTGTAGTGACCGCGCGGTCAACAATGGACTTCTCGGTGAAGGCCGTGGATGAGGACGTCGTAGATAGTCCTCCAGATGGAAGGAAGTGCCCGAAAAGTATTGTGAACTCCCCTTCCCCACTGAAACGCCATCCATAGTCCACTTCAGCTTGGGATCCATCATTCGTGAACGCTACCACACTAAGGAAGTTGTATGACGAGGAAATGGATGAGGTATGGAACATTTCTTCATTATGTACGAAAACAACTTTGTTTCTTCGACACTCTATCTTGTTAACACTTCATTCTTAATATCTCATATCATTGGATTTGTAGGATGTGGATGGAACTTCTAAGTCCATTCCCATTTATGGCAATGAGCTTCGGAGAGTGCCGTCACAAAATTGCATCGTTAAGGAGCGGCCGACTCCTTGTAATGTTCCACGGCCACCTTGTGCTCCACCAATCTTGGCGGCAAGACGGCAAAGCAAGGCACATGGCAAAGAATTCCACGTTTATTCTACTTGGCGTCCGTAGGACGCGTAGGAGCAGAGGTCCCTCAAGAAGCAGTTGCGCGAGATTGCATGCCAGAGATCCAGAAATAGTAGCGGATACAGTTGAGGGCCGGAGTTGTTGAAGGCAATGGAGAAGTTGAAGAGTAGGTCGCACTCGTAGAAGTTTTGGTAATTAGGATATTTTTTCTAGGAGGCAACGGAGATATATAAAAAATGTCAAACTTTGGTTGCACATCTCTTTGTTTTGATGACATACTTTTATGTAAATGAAATCCAGAGGTAGAGTGTACATGATGTAAGTCTGTTAGAATTGCTAAAGGCATTTGTTGCCCAATCATGAGCATTACAAACTGGGTAGTTAAAGTTCCTCCTCATTGTAGACTATGTCGGTCTTGTGAGTAGAAGGCTATGGAGTAGGAAACATGGGAATTTTAGGGTGTGGAGGATGCTTTAGCTTTGATTTAGATGTGAGGACATATATTATGAACAAAAAAACAACCAGGCGTTGCTCTAAGCAGTTCCATGAAGAGCATTTGAGGCTATAGATTTTGAATTGCAATTTAAGGAACTGCTCGGGGTGCGCTTGAATGTTTTTCTTTTCATAATATATGTGCATACATCTAAGTCAAAGCTAAATCATTCATCACGCCCAGAAACTGCCAAGTGGCCAACTTCAAGCATTGTACTTGCAATGTCCATCATAGTTGACAGGGATGAGGAACTTTGCTACCAAGAGTGTAATGGTGGGCAATACTTGTACAAATGTTTATACATTTGAAATATATCAAGTACATGACTATTGAAAAGAGAGTATTGGTTCATTGTACATTTTTATGCGTACATGTGTTTTGAGCTTGTCAATTTATACTCTAACACCCTATGTCATTGCATGGGTTTATGTGTTTTTATACATGGATAATTGCTTGCTTATGTGAAATATAATGATTGGAAAACTACCAATTCACTGGAAAACTCCCAATTCACTGGAAAACTCCCAAATAATGAATACGATGTTTACCCTAGGAAGAAGTGGAAGACAAGTAAAGACATCGACAAGTAACCGTGTACACGGAATTACAAAATACTTATTGTCTACAGCATTGAAGTGAAGAATTGATAAGCACAAATGCATGCAGATGCACATGCTGTATTATGTACGAAGAGGAAGTGATAAGGCAAGCTAAAGATCAACCTCTATGAGCTCAATGTGTGTCCCTTACATTGATATGTACACATCCTTGATGACTACCACAACGCTGTAATGAACTTTTCGAGATTTGTCTAAGTTCCAGGAAATTAGCATTCTAGCAGGCAACGTTTAATACAAAATAAGCACATTCTTGTCTGAATCTGTRTAGAAGATTTTCCTCTGACAATGGGAAGCAATGGAGAAGAGTGTTGTGATGTCTACTACAATTGATGCCACTACTGACACAAATGAACGAATAATAGAAGGGTACCCACCTCGGTCATGGAAATTTGAAAATTTACTAGACAATAGTGGCAAAATCAACATATTTTTGTCAAAAAGTGACCAAATCAATACAACCAAATCAACAAAAAAACTAAACTTTCTACTAGTGAATTCATCAGCGTCGTCAACTGTAGCTTTAGACCTTGAGAGAGGGAGGGGGTGCATTGGAATACCATTGCCATCCACAACTACTAATAGCATTGACGGTTTAGGTCCATTGTAGACCCTGACAAACGTCACAAGCATGAGGTCAAACGCTTCAAATGAACGACAAGCGGCACAACCGCTATAACAAAACATGGTAAAAAAAAAACTGCACTCAAAATCAAGTGCGGATTTTTTTACCTCAGTTCTGTGCAGGCCCACTATATGCGCAGTCATCTTCTTTTGCAATTTCCCACTGCAATTTTTTTAATTTTAGAGCGTGTAATTTACTATTGGAAAGGTCTTGAAAATGTAAGAACTTACACCTACAACTACATACAAGGAGTGAATATTTATGCATCCTTGTCCTGAGCACATGCGTTGTGTAGTGAGGAGGACATTTACTACAAGTACAACAATAGAAGTAGAGCAGAAGAAGAACAACAAAAACAAAGCAGTAGATAGAGTTGCGGAAAGAAGAAATCGGTTTTAGACATCCTGGCAAGACACATAAGGTTGAACAAATTACCAGAAGCCCATTGACAAAGAACAGTCATCTGAAATTATAGTGCTAGCAAAAACATTGTCAATCTTGTCCGAGGAAAACAAGCGTACTAGGTACAACTGCTTTATCGCATACGGTGGTTTCAAATAATGGATTGGTAGCCCTGATTTATTTGAAGTTGTGATTGACCATTATTAGTGTAAGAGCACATAGAACTAGTTGGAATCCATCTAMATTTTCAAGTATGGAAAGAACCATGGCATGTATATGTTGTTATGTTGAGGAGTTCTGATTACCACCACTATAAGAAAACTATGATTAACTTGTCAAAAACTACGTTGAACTTATCAAAATTGTGTTGTACTTGACAAAAATTGCATTTTACTGAACATGAAAGTGTGGGTTGGATTTTGTTGAGTTCTCCTTTTATAACGCAAAATTTTGCGTTTCAGCATTTCAACATAGAATTTAACAAGTGAAACACAGAATTTTGTGTTAGAATTCAAAATTTTGGATTACAAAGGGAGATCTCAACAAAATCCACCCCACATTTTTATGTTCAATAAAATGTAGTTTCTGACAAGTTCAACGGAGTTTTCTTCTAGTGCACTTTGTACAATCAGTGTTGCATTGCTTTTAGATAGCGCGTACAAAAGTGTTGTCCTAAAGCATCAAGTGCTTCTTCCCTAGTCAGCATTGTGCTTGTATTAACAAAAACATTCAAGGGGAAGCGTGAAGGAATTTGTAGGATTCAGTGTTCTTCCAAGTATTGCTTTCTGGTGAAATGGTGATGTTAAAAGAAATGAAGTTGTTTTCGAGGAGAAGGAAGAAACATGTTTTCAAAATTGGTAGTCATTGAAGGAAAAGCGAATCGCTTATTCTTTTGAAGAAATGTTAATGCTATTATTATACAAGACCAGACGTTTTGGGAAAGGAGTGACATGTCCTCTTCTTTGTTGTCGTCACTGTCTACCTTAGTTTTTCTTGTTGCCTAGTGCTGTAGTTTTCTTGCCATTGAATGCCAAGTCCTATGTCATCACAGAGGTGGTGACTAYTATGTTGCATTGTTGTAGTAAATTTGTGAACAACAATCTGCATTATATATCTACAGTGAAAGGTTGAATTCAAACCAAAGTCCTAGACTTCTCSTTATTATTGCAAAAATTCTAGTGTGCACATGCATGGTTCAAGAAGTTAGTGTCGATGGTCACGTAGAGAGTGTAATTGACGTAGTCCTTGTTTGGAGAATAAGTAAGGCCCAATGGACATGTAGAAGGCATGCGATTCCATTATTGTGGACTCCGTTCACAATGTGTTTGTGCATGGTGGGCTATGGCGTCATCTTCAATGATGAAGACTGCTTTGTGCAAAAAAGCTGGAAAGCCCTTTTTTTCCAGAAACTAAAAGTCCGTAAGCGTTGAATAGTCCAAAAAACTTGAAGAGATAAAGAACAGTATTTGGAGAATTGTGGTATGAGTTGAATCCTTATCCGCAGTTTGAGGTCTATAATTTGTATATTATGTTGCCATTTCAATGTAGCTTATATTTTATAAAATTTAACAAAGACAAGTTTGGTTTTGTTGATGCTCCATTCCAGAACATTTAGATTAGCAAGATTGCAAGGTTTTTTTTGTTGTGGTAAAACACTGGACACTTCAATGAAAGTGTCGGGCTTTTGTCACTATTATTTGACAATTCAAGAATAACTTTGTCAACAAAATTTAGTGATGTTGTAGTGCCTTATTGAGAATTCCTCAAATTATTTATTTAGTGGACTTATGCAAGAAGTATTTGTAGCGACTAAGCAAATTTTCTTTAATAGGATACTTCAAAATTGGAAATTGTCAATCTGTGTGTTTGCCAAGTTTTACTAAGTATTGCCCACAAATGCAGGCTTCTTTGTGATCTTGTATTGTGTATAGCAATGTACCAAATGATTAAGAAGGGGAAACACAAATAAAACTATCTTGTATCCCATCTAATCTTCAGATCTTTAAAGTAAGGCATTTAGAGATAGCAAGTTGGAGTCGCAACTAATGTTCTTGTACATTGTGACAAAAACACGGAGATGAGGGTTTTGCAGGTAAAAATGCATGCAGAGGATAGGTTTGAGTCATGGAGAACAATGAAGACGCAGGAAAGTAAAGCAAGGAAAATAAAGAGAGGTATTGAAGGGAAAACAAGAGGAACAAGATAAGGAATTGAATTAGACCTCAAAGCAACAGCAAGCCCAACATCAGTGAGCACAACAAAAAATAATGCCATGGTGGATGAAGAACATGGAAGCAAAGAAGRAATTGATACAGAACCAAGAGAAATTGACATGGGAGGTTTGGTTGTCATTTTGCAGAAAGAGTAGGACCTGCTACAGAGTTTGAAGAAGAACATCACTGAAAAAGTGACAAGACCACCGTCGTTGGTGAGCATATTTTTCCTAAGTTTACAATGGACAGTCCCATTTTAAACTGATTTGACAGTTGCTTTGCATTCTCCCACAAAAAAGCATTGTCTATGCACTATGTATTTGTGTGCCCATTTCCAGGAAATTGTAAGTAACAAGTGTATGTCTTAAGTTTGTTTGTGTAGATTTGAAATCATCATGCCATGGTCGTCAAGATATTCAAGAGTGCAAGAAATCACCAAGCCTTATTGAGTCAACGAGGCCAAAGTCTCGTAAAAGATTGGTTGCTATAGATTCATTACAAGTATCAACGGAGGTAGACGGAGAGAAGCATAAGGAAGAAAACAGAAGACGACACATCCATGTTGCTCAGTGCTCCATGAAGCGAGCAACCAATGGAGGGGTGGAGAAGGAAGTGCTAATGGAGGCGATAGAGGAGGAGACATCCGACAGTGACTATAGTGGAACGCCTCAAGTACAATACTATTCACTGAGATCAAAGAAACTTGTCATTGGCTTAAAGCATGTGCATTGTATGTTAATAAAGAAAAGTACGTACATATGTTATGTGTGAAAAAAATTAATGGAAAGGAAAAAATAAAAGTCTATGACGTCATGTTTGATTTCACACTGAAGACATCATTGTGTTTTAATTATGTTTCCCAGAGGCCGACAGCTTCACACTCCAAAGTGATGACAGCACCTCAGTAGGAACGAAGACAGTCAAAATTATCCTACGGAAGTCGTAAACGGGAAGCAATTGCTTATTGTAGACAGCGGACAGAAGATGAACAAGAGAAGACTGGGAAGGAAAAAAAGGATGAAACTATAAGGAAACACTAGCATGAAATGACAAGACGGGAAGAGAATCAGAAGACTATACATGCAGAAAGTGCGGTGAAAAAAACTCCACAAGGTAAATGACAATTTTTTTCAAAGTTAATGGGATTCTGTCCTTTTCAAGTGATGGTGGAGGAGGACAACTTACAAAGACAAGGACGGGAAGGGCACCCAATTGGTGCTATAGAAGACTATTCCGACGATGACTTTGAGGACCCATCGCTTCCCTTAACAAAACACGGAAGTGCCAGACAAGAGGTTGTCTGTAGAGTCTGCAGCAAGAGCTAATAGCAAAAGGAAAAAAGTAGAAAGAGAGCTGGAAATGCAAAAACGGGAGGCAACTAGAGTGAATCCCTATTATGGTCAGACACCCAGGGACATCATACAAAGATGGATTGATGGCATGGAAGGCRGAGGTCAACACTCAACAAGCTATGCTGTACTTTGGATCCTTCAATCCGCAACATTAGACWATAGCCGCACCAAAAAATTCAAGTGTTGAAGAAAAGACTCACAGACAATATTGAATACAGTGGCATCATTTCAGATAAATACCTACTACCATAGTTGGGTCACAGAATATTGACAAGGAGGAATGACTTAATAATCCAAACAAAGTTTGGGAAGCCTTGTCCCCTTGGAGTGAATGTGAACGCTTGGGGGAGATTAGAATGTATTTTTGAGAGCTTAAATTTTAAGAAGAAGTCAACGGCAATGCGTTTTGCAAACTCCTATAGACATAGTGTAGGAAAAAAAAGTTCTGGTGGAGAAATTGTTGTTCGAGAGTCCTTAAWAAAAACACTGCGCAGGTCACCGGACTCGGAAGAAATTCAAGCTCAGATGATTTGAGACAAGAGATACGGAGGGAAAACAAATATGAAGAAGGACGTTAGTGAGAGCATGGAGGAAGCTAGTTCTAGAGGTAATGATGATGATAGGGGYASAGTTTTGACTCGRTCAAAAGAATTTTAGTTGYAAGAATTTGACRTTGMTGGAAAYAGGCAGCAGCTGAAGCTCATCCAGAAATTGCAAGCAGGGGTGGAATAYTTGAAGGSRAAGGTGGAGAGYAGTGTTGGTRAACCTCTTTATTTAAATGCTAAAGCACCTTTGTATTCAATGATAGTGACATTTCCAACGTCAAGTTCTGAAGGAGTTATYGAATAGGTGWGGAAAYTRAAAATGCGAGTCTATTTTACTRAAGCCAYGTARTGCCTACATTTTTTAGTACTTTTCTAGAGTACAAATGAAGGTGGAAGCAMGAAAGACTCTGATAGTATGAATGAAAYAGAGGAATTAGAGCATGGGCTAGGGAAATTGTTTTTCTATTAATTTGATCATKAAGAGGAATGAGTCGTCATTAATGTTGTTGGCGTTTTGAAGGCACGTATAAAAATTGAGCTTGGCATTTATTTGACAAAATAGAATGCATTATTTTTTTCAAGTTGTCGTCTTTTTCTTCTGCTTTTTTTGTAATGTATTTTTTAATTATGCTCTGTGCCGCCAAATTGGAAACTATGTTAACAATAGGATCAAATTGTATTCGGTTCTTTGAATAAAAGAAGTATTGCATGACCAAATGATTTAGAAGAGCGCGCACAACCGCGAAAAGGGTCTGTAGAAATACATTGCTAATTTGATGCAGAGAGCCAAAACAAAAAAACACATAGCTCTTTTCTAATGTTCCGTCTTGCATGTTGTAAAGCGACAAGACTGCAAGATTGGAAGGCACGTCCTTGACATCCGGCCTTGTTTTCAGAGGAAGTTGCCGAAGAAGAAAGATTGTGCACATGAACGGCATGATCATGACAACTGCTCAAAAGCGGACGTGGAAAACTTAGAAAAGAATGATCCGATGTTTGTAGTGCAGCGAGTGCGAGTTCTTGCAAAGTGTGTAACACTAAAGTATTTGTTGTATTTCTTGAAGACTATGTTCCAAAGTTGTTGGAGTTCACTTCATTGTCAATAACAAATTCTTGTTTATTGAAGAAACATTTGTATGTTGAGGCAATCTAGGAGGATGAAGAGCCCCTCAAAAGGATGTCCTGTAGCATGTGCTGTACTTGTGGCCTATGCACGAATTTGTTTTTGGAAAATCAAAATGTATTGCATTTTATGTTAAAGGTCTATTATCATGTCCAAGTCATAGCTTGTGTACGTTTGATTAACTTGTAGAGATAAACTATACAAATAGGTACGGTACATGGGTGGACATGAGGTAATAGGAGCCAAAGTCAACATCCTATGGGTGCTTTATATGACTGCTTTTAATTAGGACTTGGATGAGCTGTACCCACAGTTAATGTGGAGTACGCGCAGTTAATGTGTAGCGCCACATTTGGAACTCCCTGACAACAAGCGTTGGAACTCTCCGACAAGAAGCTAACGGGGTTTTTTTCAATTCTCTCGCGCAGGTCCTACTCACGTTTTCCAAATCGGGTGTTTGCCTGGTTTTCGTGTTTTGCCCAAGCGGCGCTCAGACTCCCGCTGAAGGTACTCAGATGTGCTGAACTTGAGATGTGCTGAACTTCAGAATTTTGTAAAGCTTGTGTAGGGTTGGCTTGCAGCGCGTGGTTACGGTTGAATTATGGAGCTTCAGTGGTTTAGTCTGCAGTTGTGGATCATCACCGTAGTGGCAGATCAATTTTGAGCTTGTTTTTGGATGGTTTGTTCTTGATGTTTCTACCTGGAAGTTTTGCTGTCGACTCGCTAGGTTTAGGGGCTACTTTAAGTGTGTCTTTGCAGTGTATCACTTTCAGTGACTTCTTCAATCACGTGATTTGAGGGCATCGGTTCGCTTTCTGCATTGAAGTTTAGCACTTAGGGTTTACGGTACTGTAAAATGGAGTCAAAGTTTGTGCGGGGAGAGTCCTCGAAACAATCGAGAGAGAGGAGGGGATCATTTGACAAGAAGCCAAAGTCTGTGAAAGCCCCTCAGTCTGTTTCAGAGTTGCTTCTAGAGTTAGCAGCCCTTAAACAGCAAACAACTGATTTTTTTGTGGATGAAAGAGGTTTACATGGACGGGGTCTAAACCCGAAACACTCTGCTGATATGGCTTGTGTGACCCCTGAGAAAATCGAGGAAGTCTGGGGAAAGTGTTCAACGTTTAAGACAACCAACTGTACACTGAGTCCAAAAAGTAGGGTAGAGCTTCTCCAATTGTGTGCAAAAATTTATGGGAAGGTTGAGATTACAAATAATGAGTTCATGGCTTGGATGGTCAAAGGCTACATTGCGGAATCGATGGTTTTTGAAGTGAACTGGGCAGCCGTTGCTGCATCGACAAACCAACTTCTTGTCAGCCGATTAGAGGGGGAACTTTTGAGGCGAGATTTAACTTCGGAGGAGGCTGCTGCCTTAGAGCATTTGGCGCCTTACGCTATTGCAAAGCCTTCCGTTTCCCACTCAAAGGCCAGTGCAAGGACCAGCGGTTTGGGGTTACAACCGGTGGAATCGAAGTTGCTCTCTGGAAAATTGAAGTCTGCTCCCGTATTGGTAGCGGAGGTTGTTCAAGTAGAAGAGGTGTTGCTTCTTAAAGGTGAGCTGTTGACAAATACGGAGAGTAAAGAGAGGTTTTTGAATTTTTCAAAGACTAGTATTGCGGAGAGAATCATTGGATTCAAGTTTGGAATGGACAATAGAAACGGCGATGCAAAGGAGGCGGCTGAGAACGTGACAGCGTTGGAGGAAGGGTTGAAGCAGATTGGGCTTCTAATCTGGACATTGGAGACAAATGTGAGTTATTTTCAAAAATCTTTGGTCTTAAGGTGACAATCTGGACTGGTATACGTTGGGTCTTTGATCAGTTTAGGGTTGGTTGGGATTACGGGTCTGAGTTTGGGGTAGACAATCTTTCAATGATCTGGATGGGATTACGGTTCAGGGTTTAGGGTGCACAATTTTTGAGGAAGACTACTCTGTTCGGAATTAGGTTTTCAGATTTCGGATGCACAGGGTTGCTTAGGCTATGATTTGGCAGGCTAAGTTGAAGGTCATACTACTCATTCTATCTTTTTTTTTTTATGAATGCAGTGGAAGTGGAACCATATCGTTAAGGAATTAAGGACTTCTGCATCTTGAGATGTGAAACTGCTTTCTTGTGCACCTTGGGAGTTTGGAGTATTAGGGTAACGTAGGGTTGCGGTTGAATGCAGTGATCTCAACATATTCAACATGTTCAGTAGCTTTGTGAAGTTATTTGAGTTTGAAAATTTTTGCTTTTTCTCAAAACAGGTGCAGGAATTCAGAGACAACCTCGATGAAGGCAATGATGAATTCACTATTGGATTAGAGAAGTTAGAGAAGTTGAGGTTAGAGCTAGAAGAGCAATCTGAAAAGCTGGAGTTTGCTAACTTCACTTTAGAAGACGCTCAAAGAAGGGCCAAAAAAGCAGGAGAACTTCATGCTGATGCTGCTTTGGACATGTAGAAGTTTGAGGCTGACATTGCAGTGGTGAAGAGAGAGTTGGAAGAGGTGCGACGATACAAGGATGCAGTTGCAGATCACATTCGAATGATGCAACAGGGAGGAGGATTGAGTTGCTGGCAAAAACCTTGCTTGCATCCTCATTTGCCGGATGAGGGTGGAACTGTGTTTGAATTGGAAGCTTGTTCATTTTGTAACCGGTGGTACACGGAGTTTGGTTTCAATTATTTTTTTTTTAATGAATTTTCCAATAATTAGCATCCTGTCTCCAAATCTGCGAAAAGTCTGAATATAATGAATATGGCCTTACTTCATGACGTTTGCATTTAAGGTTGTCTAGCTTTGAGTTCCACAATAAGTAATTGTTCATTTCATATACTTTCTCGCGTTCGCACTTTTTCATATAATGGGTTCAAATTTTGTTGTGAGCATGGAAGACCTTCTTGTTCTCTTCAATGGCTTTCTTTATGCCCTTCACTTGCTGTCACAACACCTCCACGGAAGTGGGATTTTTTCACTTCTTTATTCTTTGCTTGCAAACCGGATCTTGCACTTTCTATTTGTGCAAGCAATAGCTGCTTTTTCTCTTCCGAATTACTATCAATCTATCAATTTCTTCAAAGAGGCCCACCTCTTGCAAGTATTGGTCCACATTCTCTAGGAGCCCATCTTCCATGCCCTCTTTGTCGGTGTTTGGCAATGACATGGGATTCTCAACTGTCTGTCCATCGAGGCCATGACTTGTACACAAGGTTGACCTACACTCTTCCATGGCAACATTTTTTTTGTCGCAATAGAAAACCTAGCCGTTGTACTCATGGGGGTATTCATCGAAGCTCAAATTTTCTAACCACACTACTTCTTCATTAAGAATTGAAGACTTCCCATGTTTTATTTAGGATAGCATCTTTAATACATCAACAAGTACATCCGGCGTAAGAATTTTCATTCCATCTAAAGGCGGTACGTGATGGGTCTCCAAGATAGATGTCCAATCCACCTCATGGTTCAATACAAACTTGGCATACACCATTCTCACAAGATACAAACAAAAGTTGTCATGTTCATAAGTTGACTCTACCAAATACAACACGTGCCATACCTCGCAGCACCTATAGATGAAATTGACCTCTTTACAATATGCAAGATTAATATTATTGTGCTTCACATGTTCCTTATGGTGATACTACGGAAACAACTTGTCGATGTGGCAACAATCCACATATTTGCAAGCTGTTTTGTAGTAATGTTTTCCGGTTCCGTTCTCCAATCCTTGAAAGCCTTACTTTTGAATGCGTCAAAATGGTTGCACCCTATTTGTGGACTTTATAAGATTGTATTTGTCCTTTGTCACGATTTTTTG